>CM031598.1:2788760-2791260 GCA_018398815.1 Conus ventricosus
ACTAATCAACCTGGTTGATGACTGGCTAAACAGCATCACAACAACAAATATTGTGGTGTCCTATTATTGATTTCAAAAAGCATTTGATGTGATAGACCACAACCTTCTTCTTAGAAAATTAAAATTGTATGGCTTATCCACAGGAACGCTTACGCTTTTTCACTCATATCTCACAATAGCACAATGTGTGAAAATTAATACAACCTTCTCTTCATTTCAAACACTTTCCCATGGCGTCCACAAGGCTCTATCTTGGGTCCCTTATTATTCACAATTTACATCAATGATCTCCCTCTACATATCACATCCACCTGTGAACTTTTTGCTGATGACACAACAATCCACACAAATCATTCTGATGTTACTGTTCTTGCACAAACTTTACAAGAAAGTGCGAATGATCTCGTGAAATGGACTGAACTAATCACATGTCGCTGTCACCTCAAAAAAACTAAATCCATGCTTATCACAACCAGGCAAAAAAGACAAAATCTCACTCTTAAGTTTCCTCCTGTACATCTTAAAAATGAACCCGTTGAACAGGTTACATGCCTCAAAGTGCTAGGAATACCATTGATAACATATGAGCTGGCAAGCTCACATAACCTCACTATGCAAAAACTTCACAGAAAGTTTTTCAACTCTCCAAAATCAAACGCTTCCTCGACCTGCATTCACGCAAGGCTCTTTTTTCCAGTCTCATATTCAATCATACATAGACTATGGATCTTACTCTATGGGACTGTGCTAGCGCTAACACTCTCAACCATTGTTAAGCCTGCACAAGCGATGCACTCAAATTAGTCCTCCTAAAAGCAGTAGTCTTCTGACTCGGACTATAAAAAGATTCAAGTTCTCCCATTAAGTCGAGATTAGAATACAACAAGGCGATCCATAATGCACAAGATTGTGTCTGGGAAGGCACCCTCAACATTAGTTCACAGATTCTCAATAAATTCCTCAAGGACTCTACCCAAACTTCATGTCCCGTTCCTGAATTTGACTTATTCAAATCCAGTTTAACATATTCAGGTTCCTGTCAATGGAACTCGCTCCCTGAATCAACCAAACAGCGCCAATGCATATCACCTTCAAACACCATTATTTCAACCATCTTATGTGCCAGTACTTACATACTCCACCATAAATCCACCACCATTCACCACCACCCTCTTTGCCTGTATGTATGTACTGACTATTTAGAAAGTGTTTTTTGTACTTGAAATGCATATGTATGTTATTTTGTTTAGTAAGTATGTCTTATATGATTATATATATATATATATTTATATATATTATATATAGTGTGTGTGTGTGTGTGGTGGTGTGTGTGTGGTGTGTGTGTGTGTGTATGTGTGTGTGTGTGTGTGTGTGTGTGTGTGTGTGTGTGTGTGGTGTGTGGATGCGTATGTGTTTCCTACTACCTCCTGCCCTCTTGTCATTCTGTCGAAATGCTTGAGTTTTATGTGACTTTATCTATCTCTCTCTTCTCTCTCTCTCTCTCTCACTCTCTCTCTCCTTCTCTCTCTCTCTCTCTTATCTCTCCTACTCTCTCTCTCTCTCTCTCTCTCTCTCTCTCTCTCCTCTCTCTCTCTCACGGTTCTGCTGGAATGACTGAGTTTTTTATCCATATGGTATCCCTTCCTACCCGTGGCGACTGGCTATCATTATGCATTTCCCACCTCCATTTGTGCTTTATTTTCTCCCCCCCCCCCTCCCCCGGTGTTTCAAAATTGATTGTTTTGTATCTCTTTGGAATTTTTTGATTGTCAGATGTTCTAAACATGCTCTCTTATCGCACCCACTCTAGCCTCTTCCTCCCCACCCTCTCTCTCTCTCCCTCCCTCCCTCCCCCCTCTGTCTCTCTCTCCCCCCCTCTCTCTCTCTCTGCAGGCTTACCCCCCACTCCCTTCGCTCCTGCGTCTCTCTCTCTTTTTTTTTTTTTTTTTTTTTTCCCTTCCCTTTTTAAATTTTAATCCCCTATTGTATTGTAGTTCTAGTCACTTTTGCATGCTTCCTTTGTTGCCTTTTATTTTATATTGTTGACCCTACACAGGCGAGGACTGGATGTAAAAAAGCACATCAGTGCTTATCTATTATCCTCGTAAATAAAGAATTTTTTGTCTTGTCTTGTCTCTCTCTCTCTCTTCTCTCTCTCTCTCTCCTCTCTCTCTCTCTCTCTACTCCTTGCTCTCTCTCTCTACTCTCTCTCTCTCTCTCTCTCTCTCTCTCTCTCATGAACAATGTTGAGGAAAATGGGAATCTTATCAAAGGATCTGATCAAAGAGAACGACGATGTTCTATTTCACCCTTCTCACCGACTTGACAGGTCTGTGTGATGTGTTTTAATTGAACTGGACTCCAGCGACCCAACGTTCTGTCTGCAGAGGAGGTGTTCTTCGGGACTTCTATATTGTGAACCAGTTATATACATGTTGTAGGGACATGGTCAACATACCTTCGCCATAACGAACCACGCCAGGGCCAGATACCTTTTGTC
>CM031598.1:2793760-2803760 GCA_018398815.1 Conus ventricosus
GTGCCCTAATGTACTGTTGTTTCCCTGCCCCCTCTGTGTACAACTTCTCCACATGTCGGTAGACTGTGCTCTAATGTGCTGTTGCTTCTTAGTGTATCCAGTTCGTGGACTTCTTTTTTCATCTTATTTCTCCCATTCCTCTTTTGAATTTGCAAGTAGCAAGTTGAAGTTCTGGTCTTTGGCATCGAGAGCCTGTAAAACTTCTCGTCTGAATAATTAGGGCGAACGTCTTTCTGACGTCTTATCGATTGGCGCCGTTCACTGCTGTTCATTCACTGATCTTTCACACAGTCTTTGCACCGTTCACTGCTGTTCATTCACTGACCTTTCACACAGTCCTTGCACCGTTCACTGCTGTTCATTCACTGACCTTTCACACAGTCCTTGCACCGTTCACTGCTGTTCATTCACTGACCTTTCACACAGTCCTTGCTGTTCATTCACTGACCTTTCACACAGTCCTTGGCACCGTTCACCGCTGTTCATTCACTGACCTTTCACACAGTCCTTGCACCGTTCACTGCTGTTCATTCACTGACCTTTCACACAGTCCTTGCACCGTTCACTGCTGTTCATTCACTGACCTGTCACACAGTCCTTGCTGTTCATTCACTGACCTTTCACACAGTCCTTGCTCGTTCTGTGGGTCTTCGTGCTGCAGACAACGGATGATTTTCTTCCACAGACACAGGGGAATTCCATTTGTTCATTGCCCACAGTCCTGTGAGGGTTCCTGTGAGGGTTCCCAGTCGTGATCGGGTTGGCGCTGATGGATTCATCATTCTCTCTCTTTAGGAGCGACATTTATGAATGCGTATTACACCTTCTAAACACGCAATCACTCAACTGCGCACATTCCACTTGTCTATGCATTCACACACGCACACACACACACACACACGCACGCACGCACGCACGCACGCACGCACGCGCGCGCGCGCACCCACACACACACACACACACACACACACACACACACACACACACACACACACACACACACACACACACACACACACACACATGTGCGCGCGCGTGGGCACGCTCAGTAACATTCACGTTTCTACACTTTGTAATTTTCGTCAGTTCTGTGCTGATCCCGAAAGTCGTCGGGACAAATTCATCATCCTAGCTGTGAAAGAAGCCAGATTTCTATCTTTGTTTTCTTTGATATCAAAAACTTACCTTCAAATGTCGGACCCAGTATTTGCCAACTTCATGTCAGAAAGCAATGAACAGTCTGAGAGTTGTGACACGCACAAATTGGGGCACTGACAAGTTGTGGCACGCACAAATTGGGGCACTGACAAGTTGTGGCACGCACAAATTGGGGCACTGACAAGTTGTGGCACGCACAAATTGGGGCACTGACAAGTTGTGGCACGCACAAATTGGGGCACTGACAAGTTGTGGCACGCACAGATTGGGGCACTGACAAGTTGTGGCACGCACAAATTGGGGTACTGACAAGTTGTGGCACGCACAAATTGGGGCACTGACAAGTTGTGGCACGCACAAATTGGGGTACTGACAAGTTGTGGCACGCACAAATTGGCGCACTGACAAGTGGTGGCACGCACAAATTGGGGCACTGATAAGTTGTGGCACGCACAAATTGGCGCACTGACAAGTTGTGGCACGCACAAATTGGGGTACTGACAAGTTGTGGCACGCACAAATTGGGGTACTGACAAGTTGTGGCACGCACAAATTGAGGTACTGACAAGTTGTGGCACGCACAAATTGGGGTACTGACAAGTTGTGGCACGCACAAATTGGGGTACTGACAAGTTGTGGCACGCACAAATTGGGGTACTGACAAGACAAAGTCGTCTCCACCTTTGCAGAGCTCTGATCCACTTCTAACTGGACTACAGTTGTGTGGTGTGTTGAGAGAGAGAGAGAGAGACAGAGAGAGACAGAGAGAGAGAGACAGAGAGAGAGACAGAGAGAGAGAGAGGGGGAGAGAGACAGAGAGAGAGAGGCACAGAGAGACAGAGAGATGAATCACTGATAAGTGAGCAGTGCCAAGAAACTGGACATTTTGAAATATTATGTGGTAACAGCCAACAGAAGCATTTTGAAATATTATGTGGTAACAGCCAACAGAAGCATTTTGATATATTATGTGGTGACAGCCAACAGAAGCATTTTGAAATATTATGTGGTGACAGCCAACAGAAGCATTTTGATATATTATGTGGTGACAGCCAACAGAAGCATTTTGATATATTATGTGGTGACAGCCAACAGAAGCATTTTGAAATATTATGTGGTGACAGCCAACAGAAGCATTTTGAAATATTATGTGGTAACAGCCAACAGAAGCATTTTGAAATATTATGTGGTGACAGCCAACAGAAGCATTTTGAAATATTATGTGGTAACAGCCAACAGAAGCAGAATATCAGGAGTACCACAGCCTCAAGTTGGTGCGAAGAATGATGAAATATTGTGGGAGTTATAAATAAGCGTCTGTGCCTGTTCAAAACTGCGATGTCATTTTCTGAGTCATAAACGCTTGTCTTCATACAGCCTGTTGCACCTTTATTATTTTCATTTTATTGATCCCAGAGACTTTTCACCAAATGCCAGTCATACATAGAGTCCTATGGATCCATGCCTCAATAATTACTGACGTCAGTAGGGGGATTAAAAAGAGTTCTTCATTTGCTGGTACTCTACAGGTTCCGTTTAATTCCACCAAAGTGACCTGAAGCAGCGCAGAATCTCCTTTTGTCTCATGACGACGTCAATTTAGATTCTGTCTGTCGAGTGTCAACATTGAGGCAGAGGACATGGCTTGAGAAGAGCTGTGCTTCATGGAACTGGAACAATTGAAGCATTGCAAGCGAGGAGGCACAACAGTACAAGATAGAACACGTGTCAGTCAGGCAATGTAAGCAACAGCCGGGGAATTGAGAGAAAGTTCACATCCTGGTTTGTGATTTTCTGCCAAACTCTGATGCACAACAGCTGAAGAGACACGTTTCTTCAGGGAACCCACTGGTTCCTTTCCAAAGAAAAGGTGGTGGAGTACACACTGATATGACGAGACACTGCTTCACCCTGGGCGGCAAGTTTTCCACTCCTACCCCCTCTACATATTTTCTTCTTTTGATCAGCGCATGTGGGAATTACAGCCTCAGGCCAAAAGGGGTCCTTTTCTTCATCAAGAGAACTAGATTCTTTAACATGAGTTGACAGAGTAGGAATATTAGAAAGGGGGAAGAAAGTAGGTCACTCCAAATACAGTGGCCAGGATTAGAAAGCATGATGGAATCGATTCTTATGGACAGACAGAAAAAGACATCGCCTGCCACCACATGAGAGCGGCTGTACAGAAGATGAATTCCTCAGAAAAATACCAGACACCAGCACGCAAGCAAGTGTCAGAGACTGAAAAAGGAGAAGCTGACAGACATCTGACTGTGGTCCGTGAGGTACTGATGAGGAACCTGAAGGGATTTTTGTAAGTGGCACATTTCCTCACTTTGAAGCTTTGCAGATCACTTTGGCTGGCGCAGCTCTGAGTGGTCTGGAACTTGTGAAGAAGGCACTGGTAGAGCATGGCGTTCCGTTCATCACTGGTAGAGCATGGCGTTCCGTTCATCACTGGTAGAGCATGGCGGTCCGTTCATCACTGGTAGAGCATGGCGTTCCCTTCATCACTGGTAGAGCATGGCGTTCCCTTCATCACTGGTAAAGCATGGCGTTCCCTTCATCACTGGCAGAGCATGGCGTTCCCTTCATCACTGGTAGAGCATGGCATTCCCTTCATCACCGATAGAGCATGGCGGTCCGTTCATCACTCGTAGAGCATGGCGTTCCCTTCATCACTGGTAGAGCATGGCGTTCCGTTCATCACTGGTAGAGCATGGCGGTCCGTTCATCACTGGTCGAGCATGGAGTTTCCTTCATCACTGGTAGAGCATGGCGTTCCGTTCATCACTGGTAGAGCATGGCGTTCCCTTCATCACTGGTAGAGCATGGCGTTCCGTTCATCACTGGTAGAGCATGGCGTTCCCTTCATCACTGGTAGAGCATGGCGTTCCGTTCATCACTGGTAGAGCATGGCGTTCCGTTCATCACTCGTAGAGCATGGCGTTCCCTTCATCACTGGTAGAGCATGGAGGTCCGTTCATCACTGGTAGAGCATGGCGTTCCCTTCATCACTAGTAGAGCATGGCGTTCCGTTCATTACTGGTAGAGCATGGCGGTCCGTTCATCACTGGTAGAGCATGGCGTTCCCTTCATCACTGGTAGAGCATGACGTTCCCTTCATCACTGGTAGAGCATGACGTTCCCTTCATCACTGGTAGAGCATGGCGTTCCCTTCATCACTGGTAGAGCATGGCGTTCCCTTCATCACTGGTAGAGCATGGCGTTCCGTTCATCACTGGTAGAGCATGGCGTTCCGTTCATCAATGGTAGAGCATGGCGTTCCCTTCATCACTGGTAGAGCATGGCGTTCCGTTCATCACTGGTAGAGCATGGCGTTCACTTCATCACTGGTAGAGCATGGCGTTCCCTTCATCACTGGTAGAGCATGGCGTTCCCTTCATCACTGGTGGAGCATGGCGTTCACTTCATCACTGGTACGGTGCTAGGGGAGAATAAGAAATAACGATGTTCATGCAGTTGTAAGAAAAATGCTTTCTCTCTCTCTCTCTCTCTCTCTCTCTCTCTCTCTCTCTCTCTCTCTCTCTCTCTCTCTCTCTCTCTCTCTCTCTCTGTCCTAAACAGTCACTACTTAAGAAAGGCTGAATAGCCAACTGTAGCCTCAGGCTGGGTTTGATAGAAGGAAAGCCAGTGCTATAGTTGGCTGATAACGTATGAAAGTAGTTCCGGAAAAAGGAGGAAAGAAATGGAATAAGTTGTAACGTTTTTGAGAGAGAGAGAGAGAGAGAGAGAGAGAGAGAGAGAGACAGAGAGAGAGAGAGACAGAGACAGAGAGAGACAGAGAGAGAGAGACAGAGACAGAGAGAGTGACACACAGAGAGATAGAGAGAGAGAGAGAGAGAGAGAGAGAGAGAGAGAGAGAGAGAGAGAGATAGAGAGAGAGAGAAGAGAGAGAGGAGAGAGAGGAGAGAGAGAGAGAGAGAGATGCGGAAGGAGGAGACCAGAGAGTGGCGGATGGAGGAAGCTGACGTTAAAGGGATTAAGAATAATTTGACATGTGTGGACAGGGACAAAGCCCGGCTTCACCCAAAAGTAGAACGCGATGTACGTGTGACTGAATGTTGCTGTTCTGAATAGAAATACACTTAGGAGACGTTTGAAATGGTAATGTTGCTTATAGCCCAGCCGACCGCAAAGGGCCATTTCAGGGCTGTCACCGCGTTGATGTTTGGCGTAGAGGGGCGTTACCTACCTTGAAAGTTTGTGGACAGCACGTGCGTCATGGTTCAAAATGTAATTTTGAAGAGATGCCTAAGGTGGATTTTACCACAGGTGCACTGTGCTGTATGGTTGTCACGTCACTACAGTGCTGGATGTCACCACAGCTTCACTGTGCTGTATAGTTGTCACGTCAATACAGTGCTGGATGTCACCACAGCTTCACTCTGATGTATAGTTGTCACGTCAATACAGTGCTGGATGTCACCACAGCTTCACTGTGCTGTATAGTTGTCATGTCAGTACAGTGCTGGATGTCACCACACCTTTCACTCTGATGTATAGTTGTCACGTCAATACAGTGCTGGATGTCACCACAGCTTTCACTCTGATGTATAGTTGTCACGTCAATACAGTGCTGGATGTCACCACAGCTTTCACTCTGATGTATAGTTGTCACGTCAATACAGTGCTGGATGTCACCACAGCTTCACTGTGCTGTATAGTTGTCATGTCAGTACAGTGCTGGATGTCACCACAGCTTCACTGTGCTGTATAGTTATCATGTCAGTACAGTGCTGGATGTCACCACAGCTTTCACTGTGATGTATAGTTGTCACGTCAATACAGTGCTGGATGTCACCACAGCTTCACTCTGATGTATAGTTGACACGTCAATACAGTGCTGGATGTCACCACAGCTTCACTGTGATGTATAGTTGTCACGTCAATGCAGTGCTGGATGTCACCACAGCTTCACTCTGATGTATAGTTGTCACGTCAATACAGTGCTGGATGTCACCACAGCTTCACTGTGCTGTATAGTTGTCATGTCAGTACAGTGCTGGATGTCACCACAGCTTCACTCTGATGTATAGTTGTCACGTCAATACAGTGCTGGATGTCACCACAGCTTCACTGTGATGTATAGTTGTCACGTCAGTACAGTGCTGAATGTCACCACAGCTTCACTGTGATGTATAGTTGTCACGTCAGTACAGTGCTGGATGTCACCACAGCTTTCACTGTGATGTATAGTTGTCACGTCAGTACAGTGCTGGATGTCACCACAGCTTTCACTGTGATGTATAGTTGTCACGTCAGTACAGTGCTGGATGTCACCACAGCTTTCACTGTGATGTATAGTTGTCACGTCAGTACAGTGCTGGATGTCACCACAGCTTTCACTGTGATGTATAGTTGTCATGTCAGTACAGTGCTGGATGTCACCACAGCTTTCACTGTGATGTATAGTTGTCACGTCAGTACAGTGCTGGATGTCACCACAGCTTCACTGTGATGTATAGTTGTCACGTCATTACAGTGCTGGATGTCACCACAGCTTTCACTCTGATGTATAGTTGTCACGTCAATACAGTGCTGGATGTCACCACAGCTTTCACTGTGATGTTTAGTTGTCACGTCAGTACAGTGCTGGATGTCACCACAGCTTCACTGTGATGTATAGTTGTCACGTCAGTACAGTGCTGGATGTCACCACAGCTTTCACTGTGATGCATAGTTGACACGTCAAGACAGTGCTGGATGTCACCACATCCCATCATGAAGATAGCCACATTCCATCTTCAGGACATATAAATGGCGTCTGGGCACAATGATAAAATGATGGCTGGTGAATCTCTGTCTGTTTGTCTCTGTGATTGTGTGTGTGTGTGTGTGTGTGTGTGTGTGTGTGTGTGTGTGTGTGTGTGTGTGTGTGTGTGTGTGTGTGTGTGTGTGTGTGTGTGTCTGTCTGTCTGTCTGTCTGTCTGTCTGTCTGTCGGGTCACATGCTGGCATGTAAAAGTGTACCAGTCAGGACTCCAGTAAGATGGTAGACGGTGACTTGCATAGATACCGTTTTTGGTGAACTAAGACGGATGTGGCAAGCAGTCTCAGTGAAAAGACAGCATGTGGCACAAGGCCAAGCCATGAATAGTGGTAAGGACCTGTAGCGAAAAGACGGAACGGGCAAGCAGTCTCGGTGAAAAGACAGCATGTGGCACAAGGCAAGCCATGAACAGTGGTAGGGGACTGTAGCGAAAAGACGGAGTGTGGGGCGAGGCCATAGCCATGAACAGCGGCGTAGGCCTGTGTTATAGATGTGTGGGGCAGATCCAGATCGCAGGGCGATTCCAGGATACGTTGGAAAACGTCATGACGTACTGTTCCACTGCACGAGGGACTGTGAAGTGACTGGTGAAGTGCAAAACGTCATGACGTACTTTTCCACTGAACGAGGTACTGTGAAGTGACTGTGGTGAAGTGCAAAACGTCATGACGTACTTTTCCACAGAACTAGGGACTGTGAAGGTACTGTGGACTTTTCCACAGAACGAGGGACTGTGAAGGTACTGTGGACTTTTCCACAGAACGAGGGACTGTGAAGGTACTGTGGACTTTTCCACAGAACGAGGGACTGTGAAGGTACTGTGGACTTTTCCACAGAACGAGGGACTGTGAAGGTACTGTGGACTTTTCCACAGAACGAGGACTGTGAAGGTACTGTGGACTTTTCCACAGAACGAGCACAGCTTTACATTTCCGTCCTTATTGAGACACTTAGTGAAAGGGCAAACAAACAAGGCTTTACACATTTGTAATCCAATATTTTTGTTGCTGTAGTCTGAGCAGAGGCATGTATCAAACTTGTGTACTACTTAACGATGGAAAATTAACTTCCCAGAAAGTGATGACGTCATTTTTGCACAATATTGTGTTTGTTGTCATTGTTCTAATATTGCCTGACCACTTGCGTACAAGCTTTCATGCGGCATCTATGTTATCTACAAGAAAATAAACCCAGTCGAGTTTGGTATTAAAAGAATTGTTGGGAATTCGCCAATTCAGTCATCTCAATACTGCAGATATATTACATTTTTCATGAGAATAACTAATTATCAAACCTACAGCCCCATTTGTAATGGCCGCTCAACCATGCCGAACACATTGCTGCCAGACCAGCTATGCACAGATGACATTCAGTTGGCCGAATACAGTGCGGTTAGCTGGCTGGTGGGGAGCGGCCTGCAGATAACACCCCTTTCCCTGACCTGCATTCACAGCTTGGTCTCTGCAGCTGTAAACTCCCCTGCGACTCAAAACTAAGTAACTTGCTCTGAACAGCCGTGCGAGGGACTGTGACGGTACTGTGGACTTTTCCACAGAACGAGGGACGTGAAGGTACTGTGGACTTTTCCACAGAACTAGGGACTGTGAAGGTACTGTGGACTTTTCCACAGAACTAGGGACTGTGAAGGTACTGTGGACTTTTCCACAGAACGAGGGACTGTGAAGGTACTGTGGACTTTTCCACAAGAACGAGGGACTGTGAAGGTACTGTGGACTTTTCCACAGAACTGGGGACTTGTTGAAGGTACTGTGGACTTTTCCACAGACACTAGGGACTGTGAAGGTACTGTGGACTTTTCCACAGAACGAGGGACTGTGAAGGTACTGTGGACTTTTCCACAGAACTAGGGACTGTGAAGGTACTGTGGACTTTTCCACAGAACGAGGGACTGTCAAGGTACTGTGGACTTTTCCACAGAACGAGGGACTGTGAAGATACTGTGGACCTTTCCACAGAACTAGGGACTGTGAAGGTACTGTGGACTTTTCCACAGAACTAGGGACTGTGAAGGTAACTGTGGACTTTTCCCCAGAACTAGGGACTGTGAAGGTACTGTGGACTTTTCCACTGAACGAGGGACTGTGAAGGTACTGTGGGCTTTTCCACAGAACTAGGGACTGTGAAGGTACTGTGGACTTTTCCACTGAACGAGGGACTGTGAAGTGACTGTGGTGAGGTGCAGCTGTATGTTGAAGCCAAACATTTTCTAGGAACAGTCAAACTTTCTGGTAATAGTAACAAAGGCATTTCATATTTCCTAAACCCTGTTCCAAAATACACGCTTACACACGCCCACACGTAAACACACATAAACACGCACATGCACGCACGCACGCACGCACACACACACCACACACACACACACACACACACACACACACACACACACACATCACACACACACACACACACACACACACACACACACACACATTCTCTCCCTCTCTCTCACTCTCCTCCCCCTTCCCCGTGTGTGTGTGTGTGTGTGGTGTGTGTGTGTGTGTGTGTGTGTGTTGTGGTGTGTGTGTGTGTGTGTGTGTGTGTGGTGTGTGTGTGTGTGTGTGTGTGTGTGTGTGTGTGTGTGTGGTGCGTGCGTGCGTGCGTGCTATGTGCATGTGCTCGCTTGTGTGTGCAAACGTTCTAATCAATTTTTGTTTTAATTTCCGGCATTTCCTCAATCTCTCGTTTCAATATCTGAAGAATCACGGCAAATGCCTTTTCATTGATATTACACACTCCTGTTTGATTTAAACAGATACCAGGAGCGTGTTTTTCTTCTTAGATGAAGCAGGTTGAAAGAAACATAAAGAGTGAAGATATACATGCAGTTTGATATTCTTCTGTCCTTCACCTTGTGGGGGGAAGTTGTACCTCTTCTTTGTCAGTGATTCCTTGTCTCCACCAGAAGAACCGCTGTGTGGATTTTAATGAAATGTTGTGGACAACTGAAACGTGGTCCAGGGGAGCAAAACATGATCATATTTTGGTGTATATCTATAGTGTAACTCCAGACCAAACGACTGATCAG
>CM031598.1:2816260-2818760 GCA_018398815.1 Conus ventricosus
CACACACACACACACACACACACACACACACACACACATATGTACCTACACTTGTTTTCCCTCACTACTTAATTGTTCAGTATTATATTGTTTGGTCAATCAGTGGCCGATTGCATCTCTTCGGAGATCCAAGTAAAGGTTGTTCTGCACAGTTCTTAGCCGCTGACAATGCTTGGGTTATTGAACAGCAGAGCTGACCACTCAGACTGTTCCTTTTTTTTAATCTCCCTTGCATCCTTAAATGGATCCTCAAGCATAGGCTCAAAGATTGTCCCCTACATTTTATAGTGTTTGCATAACGTTTTTAGTTTTTCAGCAACTTTTTACCTCTCCACACTTTCGTTTTATTATATTCTACTACCTTTCGCTGGCTGCTTTGGGGGTGCTGTTGGATTCTTCTTTGAATCCTTGGTGGTGAGAACACCACAGAATTACGGACTGTGGTGTGTCTCTATTTGACGCCAAGAGCACAGACACAATCAGCCGTGTCTCCCTGATGAGTTCCGATCCAGCGGACGAAAGGACTAGGAGCAGGAGATACATATAATCTGCCTTCGAGAGGGATTGAGATGGTTCCCTCATGCAGCTGGTGAAACGTTTTCATTTTTATAATACAAATTTTTTTTAATAGTTTTATTTCAAATCTTTGCCAAGTCATTACTATAATGATGAAAGAATTGTTAACCTACACTTGTTTTCCCTATATATATGCACTCATACGCATATTTTATGTATGTGCACACACGCGGTCTCTTTATCACACATACACACACACACACGCACGCACGCACGCACGCAGCACACATGCACGCACGCACGCACCCACACGCAGAGACTCTCTCTCTCTCTCTCTTTCTCGCGAGCACACAGACACACACACTTAGACATACACATTCATGGAGAGAGAGCGTTCACTTTCACCTGGAAACTCCGAGTCGGCAAATCAAAGCCCCGCATTGCTGACAAGCAGTCATCGCTGGACAGGCCCTCCATGTTGACGCAGTCTTACAAGCTTTCTGGTCAGCAGTCTGGTGTTGACGCAGTCTTACAAGCCTTCTGGTCAGCAGTCTGGTGTTGACACAGTCTTACAAGCCTTCTGGTCAGCAGTCTGGTGTTGACACAGTCTTACAAGCCTTCTGGTCAGCAGTCTGGTGTTGACGCAGTCTTACAAACCTTCTGGTCAGCAGTCTGGACAAGGACATCCGTGTTGACGCAGTCTTACAAGCCTTCTGGTCAGCAGTCTGGTGTTGGCGCAGTCTTACAATCCTTCTGGTCAGCAATCTGGCCGCCAGCAATGCCATGATAACCATGCTGTTCGACAATCCTCTAACCGTTCTCCTTTCTCCCTTACTACAACTGCTACTGTATTATTGCCACTAAGAATGGTAGTTATCCCCTCTTTATTATCTATCAATATCTTTATCATAATCATTATCTTTATTCTTATTAATATCAGTATTGTTATTATCATCATTACTATTTTTCACTCGCATTGTCTCCTTTCTGGCGGCCTCGATTTGATTCAACGCCCACCTTGCGCCGAATTTGGAGAGATAAGTGATTGCTCGTTCTTCATTTTCGTTGTCCTGAGTGTTGTTTATCATCTTGCCTGGAGAAGCCTAAGAGGTCGAAATGCGTCGTCTTTTGTTTTGTGATTCGTTTGTGCATGTTTGGCAGATACAGCACTTAAATGTTTTTCAAAATTTGTTTAGTTCTCCGCCTGCTGTCGCCTCACTGCAACTGACAGATATATCTAGCTTGTTTTTTTTTCTGATACTGCCTGCCCTCAAAACATCCACATGAGAGTACATACACAAACGGGTCTTTGGTGCCCATTCAGAAATAATAATAATATGGGTTGGTTTCCAAACGTCACCCCTGTTGCAAGCCACCTGACCGCTATATTACTGGACTCATTCTGAACACACGGGTCAACGGTATGTAGGAAAAGTATAATTATTGTTGCCATGTTGATTCGCAACCGTGCATCGGAAAATCTTTCCATTTTGTTGATGAAGAAACGGTATGTAGGAAAAGTATAATTATTGTTGCCATGTTGATTCGCAACCGTGCATCGGAAAATCTTTCCATTTTGTTGATGAAGAAACGGTATGATATAAAAGTATAATTATTGTTGCCATGTTGATTCGCAACCGTGCATCGGAAAATCTTTCCATTTTGTTGATGAAGAAACGGTATGTAGGAAAAGTATAATTATTGTTGCCATGTTGATTCGCAACCGTGCATCGGAAAATCTGTCCATTTTGTTGATGAAGAATGCAGTTCAGAGTGTGGGGCTAGTTCATGTTTGGATCCGGCAGTCAGGACTCAGCGAAGCCAGTCTACAACTGATCTTATGCCGTGTTTGGATCCGGCAGTCAGGACTCAGCTGAGCCAGTCTACAACTGATCTTATGCCGTGTTTGGATCCGGCAGTCAGGACTCAGCTGAGCCAGTCTCCAACTGATCTTATGCCATGTTTGGATCCGGCAGTCAGGACT
>CM031598.1:2826260-2836260 GCA_018398815.1 Conus ventricosus
GCATCCTTGTTTTACTCCATTTGGACAATCAAAATAATCTGAATACTCACTCTTCACACGCACACATGCCAGCACTGAGTTGTAGACCCCTCTAATGGCCATGTACAATTTACTATTAACACCACTTTTACGGAGTACATTCCACAGAGTATTTCACAGAGAGAGAGAGAGAGAGAGAGAGAGGAGAGGAGAGAGAAGAGGAGAGAGAGAGAGAGAGAGAGAGAAAGAGAGAGAGAGAGAGAGTGAAAGAGAGACAGACAGAGAGAAAGAGAGAGAGAGGAGAGAGAGAGAGAGAGAGAGAGAGAGAGAGAGAGAGAGAGAGAGAGAGAGAGAGAGAATAAATCTCTAATCATGCTAAAAAAATCCCATGGATGAAGAGGAACGAGGATAATTGTATCCGCCTTTAGCCAGTGAAGCGTTAGCATCGTTCCTACTGAAGGCAGTCACCACTATTTGTTGATGTGACTGGGGGTCTGTGCCGCCCCCTGTCCCCAGGCCGGCTGTCTGCCAGTCAAACAATCTTGCTGGTGCCAGTCAAAGAATCCTGCTAGTATCATCGGGCTGGAAGATAACTTGAAGCACGCAGAGTGCTTCACACAGGCAAGGCAAAAGAAAAAGGTATGTGCAGTCTTCGGGTCGACTATTCTGAACAGCTAGAAAAAAGCTGGAATGCGAGGTTACCGATGAAAAGGGCACCTGGCCGGTTGAACAGCTGTCTTGTGACACCTAGGCAAAATAGTGGATAACCTGTGTGAAGGAACAGGACTGAGAAAAACAAAAGCAAAGAGTGGGGAAAGTGGGACAAGATGTGTATCCTCTCCACTGTTGATGCATAGAGCAGGCCGGACCACTTTCGCCTGTTGTTTGGTTTTTAACTGGGGCATAGGCAGCTTTGAACACCCAGCAATGCCGTTCGTTGACTCACGAGACAAAATCAAAGAAATGCATTGTGTCAAAGTAGAGCTCATTGTGAAATGAAATCGAGCAGACATAATTTGGAAACGCACCCATTCACAT
Source organism: Conus ventricosus (assembly GCA_018398815.1). Lineage (NCBI taxonomy): Eukaryota > Metazoa > Mollusca > Gastropoda > Neogastropoda > Conidae > Conus > Conus ventricosus. The sequence goes on from CM031598.1 coordinate 2,827,278, forward strand.
GGAGCACATTGTGAATGAGAGCAAGCATAACAGCTTTGAAATCTGTGTTTACAGAGGTATGTCTGACCAGAAACTCAGGAAAGACGTCTCACGTTTGTTTTGGCCGGAAGCGTTGTTTCCTGACTGTGTGCGACATAGCCCTTAGTAAGGAATGAAACACTTTTGAACTGTGTGTGACATAGCCTTTAGTGTGGAATGAAACAGTCTTGAACTGTGTGTGACATAGCCCTTGGTACGGAATGAAACAGTTTTGAACTGTGCGTGACATAGCCTTTAGTATGGAATGAAACAGTTTTCAACTGTGTGTGACATAGCCTTTAGTATAGAATGAAACAGTTTTGAACTGTGTGTGACATAGCCTTTAGTATAGAATGAAACAGTTTTGAACTGTGTGTGACATAGCCTTTAGTGTGGAATGAAACAGTTTTGAACTGTGTGTGACATAGCCTTTAGTAAGGAATGAAACCGTTTTGAACTGTGTGTGACATAGCCTTTAGTAAGGAATGAAACAGTTAGCTGCGTGTAGTGAAGAGAGAGCAACTTTCTAGAAGTACCAAGGGGAAGCAAACATCATACTTTGAGGCGCAACATTGGTGACTCAGCGCGTTGGTCCGAGCGAGATTACGATTTCTTCAAATGGGAGGGTGAGTGGGTTGAAGCATTTTTTGTTAACTAAACATCGTTATCCTGGCAACTTATTTGAAGAGCAATGAAGTTTGAGGTGTGTCATCGCTGAGTGGGTTTTCATGACAAGCTGTTAGAATATATGCTACCCGTTACCTCCTCCCTTCCCCCTCTCCCTCTCTTTCCTTGTGTGTCTCACACACACACACACACACACACACACACACACACACACACACACACACACACACACACACACACACACACACACACACACACACACGCGCGCGCGCGCGCGCGCCGCGAGCGCGCACATGCATATACACACACACGTAAGAGCACGCATGCATGCACGCACGCACACATATAATACCCCCCCCCCTTTCTCTCTCTGTCTGTCTGTCTCTCTCTCTCTCTCTCCCTCTCTCTCTCTCTCTCTCTCTCTCTCTCTCTCTCTCTCACACACACACACACACACACACACACACACTCTCTCTCTCTTACGCATATCACTCACACATATGCACACACTCACAGAGAGACACTTTGACACTTTGATATTTTATTGTCATTACCAAACAGGTCTTTTGACAAGGGGGGAGAGGTAACAGAACAATAACATTTCCCTCTTCCTTTCCTGCAAACAAATAGTACACATTCATTCCTAAGGTGCACCAAATCAAAGGTTAAAAACATATAAATTCATAATATTTACTTATGTCCTCACGCACAGGAGTAATGCAATTAGAAAAAAAAAAAAAAAAGAAAGAAAGAAAAAAGAAAGACTAACTCGACCATCCACTCGTTCAAATGATGACAATGTATCTTACTGATCTCTTCCACTTGCGATGAATGATAATATTCATTCAGATATCTCTTATAATGCATTATTTTAAATTTCACTATCCTCCATCTGTCTAATTTTCAATGCTTCTGCGATGAATTTCGCAACTGATTTAATTACAAGTTCATCATCTGATGATAACACGACTGCAACATTTTGTCTTTTCGCTATATCTAACTGGAAAAGTGAACAATTTGTCCGCACTTCATTATAAGCAGTACAGTGGAACAGAAAGTGTTCTTCGTCATCAATAATGTGTCTACATGCAGGACAAGGAGATTCTGTGGATGTTTCACATTCAAACCATCTTTTGTTCGCATTAAAACTTAAAGTTCTCAACCTAAATCTTGCGTAATTTATTCTGTGCCATCTATCTGTTATGACATTGAGAAACTTTTCAGAATGAAACACATTCTTAAATGAGAAAAACCAGCGATATTTTTCTTTACTTTCCATATCTGAGTGCCAATTCTGTTTAAAAGAACAAATAAGCCTGTCTTTAAATTCCGCAATAAACTGATGCTCATTCCCTACTTCCTGGGCCATCCACACTATTCCAAAACCCTGTTCTGAAAGGACTTTCTTTACTTTATGAGCCCAGTTTTCTTTACCTTTTTCCATTTCTAAAAGCATCATATCATAGGCTTGCCTGCTAAAACGGGACTGGGGTAGCTTCAAGATCTTCAGCCAGTACTTAATACATTTCACAAATGTACTTATGTACAAAGGGTATCTGCCCATCTCTCCATATAAAACGGTGTTGGATGAATGAATAGGTACTTGAAGGAAACGCTTCATAGCATACGTATGTACTTTTTCCATCATCGAATTTTCATGTAAGCCCCAAATTTCAGCTGCATATGTAAGAAGAGGTTTTATCTGTGTATCAAACATTTTCCAAAATATACTACAGTCTGTACAATTTAGTTTTCTCAGGGATTTCAGAATTTCAATAGTACCTTTTTCCCTTTTCTTAGAGATTCTTCCCATGCGTAGCGGAAAGTTAATTTTGTTGAAAATATCATTCCAAGATATTTATATGAATTAACTCCCCCGAAGTCGGAGTGTGGCTGCCCATGTGGCGGGGTAATCAAAAACGGTCACACACGTAATGTTCTCATCCCCAGCTGATGCATTTGTGCCATAGTGTTCAAATACTTCGGCTGTTCGGATGATCCCTGGAGTCTTTTAGCCAGGGTACGACAACAACAACAACAACAACATATGAATTAACTACTTGAAGGTCTGCATTTCCATAAGACCATTTTTCACACACTGATAGGTGGCCACCCATTCTAAAGACCACTATATTTGTCTTATCCAAGTTAACTGATAAACCTAAGCGATCTGCTTCTTCTTTCAATACATTTAGTTGGCTTTGCAAACCTACAACTATTCCGGACAGAAGAACAACATCATCAGCATACAGTAATAAAACTAATTCAACTGCTCCAGGTGTTATCTGGATACCATGTCTGCCTTTGAGGGACAATTCCACAGCCAATTCGTTTATGAAAAAAGAAAACAATTGTGGACTCAACAAGCATCCTTGTTTTACTCCATTTGGACAATCAAAATAATCTGAATACTCACTCTTCACACGCACACATGCCAGCACTGAGTTGTAGACCCCTCTAATGGCCATGTACAATTTACTATTAACACCACTTTTACGGAGTACATTCCACAGAGTATTTCACAGAGAGAGAGAGAGAGAGAGAGAGAGAGAGAGAGAGAGAGAGAGAGAGAGAGAAAGAGAGAGAGAGAGAGAGTGAAAGAGAGACAGACAGAGAGAGAGAGAGAGAGAGAGAGAGAGAGAGAGAGAGAGAGAGAGAGAGAGAGAGAGAGAGAGAATAAATCTCTAATCATGCTAAAAAAATCCCATGGATGAAGAGGAACGAGGATAATTGTATCCGCCTTTAGCCAGTGAAGCGTTAGCATCGTTCCTACTGAAGGCAGTCACCACTATTTGTTGATGTGACTGGGGGTCTGTGCCGCCCCCTGTCCCCAGGCCGGCTGTCTGCCAGTCAAACAATCTTGCTGGTGCCAGTCAAAGAATCCTGCTAGTATCATCGGGCTGGAAGATAACTTGAAGCACGCAGAGTGCTTCACACAGGCAAGGCAAAAGAAAAAGGTATGTGCAGTCTTCGGGTCGACTATTCTGAACAGCTAGAAAAAAGCTGGAATGCGAGGTTACCGATGAAAAGGGCACCTGGCCGGTTGAACAGCTGTCTTGTGACACCTAGGCAAAATAGTGGATAACCTGTGTGAAGGAACAGGACTGAGAAAAACAAAAGCAAAGAGTGGGGAAAGTGGGACAAGATGTGTATCCTCTCCACTGTTGATGCATAGAGCAGGCCGGACCACTTTCGCCTGTTGTTTGGTTTTTAACTGGGGCATAGGCAGCTTTGAACACCCAGCAATGCCGTTCGTTGACTCACGAGACAAAATCAAAGAAATGCATTGTGTCAAAGTAGAGCTCATTGTGAAATGAAATCGAGCAGACATAATTTGGAAACGCACCCATTCACATGGAGCACATTGTGAATGAGAGCAAGCATAACAGCTTTGAAATCTGTGTTTACAGAGGTATGTCTGACCAGAAACTCAGGAAAGACGTCTCACGTTTGTTTTGGCCGGAAGCGTTGTTTCCTGACTGTGTGCGACATAGCCCTTAGTAAGGAATGAAACACTTTTGAACTGTGTGTGACATAGCCTTTAGTGTGGAATGAAACAGTCTTGAACTGTGTGTGACATAGCCCTTGGTACGGAATGAAACAGTTTTGAACTGTGCGTGACATAGCCTTTAGTATGGAATGAAACAGTTTTCAACTGTGTGTGACATAGCCTTTAGTATAGAATGAAACAGTTTTGAACTGTGTGTGACATAGCCTTTAGTATAGAATGAAACAGTTTTGAACTGTGTGTGACATAGCCTTTAGTGTGGAATGAAACAGTTTTGAACTGTGTGTGACATAGCCTTTAGTAAGGAATGAAACCGTTTTGAACTGTGTGTGACATAGCCTTTAGTAAGGAATGAAACAGTGTTGAACTGTGTGTGACATAGCCCCTAGTATGGAATGAAACAGTCTTGCGACTTTCATGTGGCATGGATCTGAACCTTTAACCCCATTCTCTCCTCTCTCTCTCTCTCTCTCTCTCTCTCTCTCTCTCTCTTCTCTCTCTCTCTCTCTCTCTCTCTCTCTCTTCAATGCTTTTAACCCACTCCTTGTTTCCCACCCCACCCCCACCCCACCCCACCCCCACCCCACCCCCACCCAGTCATCTCCCTCTCCGCCAGCCCCTTTCGCACGTCTCCACCCTTTGAAGCTGCAGAAAGAGAAGACAGTCTCTGACTGAGCTGTAAACCAGAAGGACAAGGAGATGGCAGGGGGAATGTAGGAGGCACCACACGTGATCCATGTATGTCTGTCGCACTGTATCCCACCATCCTCTGCTTCGCTCAATGTCATCGATAATTGCGTGTACACATCTGCGCGGGTTGTATTTGATGTGTTGTTTGGTAAACCTGGGCTGTCTTCTTCTTCTTCTTCACAGTACGCAGGCTGATACTCCTGCGGACACCCCCTGTATAGAAAGGCAAGGATTAATCGCATCTATCCAACAAAGGGAGTGGAGTTTTGTGTGCATGACCGTTTTTATCCCGCCATTAAGGCAGCCATACTCCAACTTCGGGGAAGGTGCATGCTATGTGTAACGTGTCGTCCATACCAACGGTTAAACTGGCCTTCTCTTCCGAAAGTTGGTGATCGGATTGTACGTGTGTCCAAGATGTTATGCGTGCGTTCACACATGGAACCTCGGTTTATAGTCTCATTCGAAGGACTGCATGGGAAATGGAGTCAGAACCAATGTTAACGCCGAGGGAAAAATCCCCCTTTACCGAAACGGTCCGGCGGGGATTCGAACCCGCAACCCCAAGATTACTAGTCCGGCGCTCTACCACTGAGCTATTCCTCCCCCCAAGGGCTGTCTGTAATTCAACACTTGGACCATCGTCGGTCCCCATCCCTGTGACGCTGGGCATCTCTGTAATTCAACACTCGGACAATGATCGGTCCCTATCCTTGTGACGCTGGCCATCTCCACTCTTCTGCTCTACGTTTCCAGTCGCCACTAACCTGTCAAGTGTTCTGTCGACTTATCTCTGGGGACAGTTCAGTCGTTCAGTTTCAAAAGCATCATGTCTCCTCTGGATCCCGAGGGAGTTTCTTCAACAGGGGATGAGGTCTCAGACTGGCACCGCTCTGAAGATAGGAAGGGAAGGAGGGAGGGAGATGAGAGGTGGGGTGGTGAGGCTGGAGGTGAAGGAACAGACGGAATGTGAGGGAGAGGAAGGGGAGAAGTGGAGTAAGAGCAGAATTTTAAAAAAAAGATTGTTTGGGTTTAAGGTCTGTGAATGGGAGGGGGGGGGGGCGGGAGAGAGAGAGAGAGAGAGAGAGAGAGAGAGAGAGAGAGAGAGAGAGAGAGAGAGAGAGAGAGAGAGAGAGAGATGGCGGAGAGAGAGACAGACAGACAGACACACAGAACAGACAGACAGACAGAGACAGAGAAGAGCAAATCCATGTTCGCCAGAAAATAGCCAATAGATGTCTAGTTCCAGTGTGGACTATCACAATAAACTTTATCCTCCTTACAGTAAGTGGACAATCACAAAAAACTTTATCCCCCTCATAGTAAGTGGACTGTCACAATAAACTTTATCCCCCATTGTAGTAAGTGGACTATCACAGTAAACTTTATCCCCCTTACAGTAAGTGGACTGTCACAATAAACTTTATCCCCCTTACAGTAAGTGGACTGTCACAATAAACTTTATCCCCCTTACAGTAAGTGGACAATCACAATAACCTTTATCCCCCTTATGGTAAGTGGACAATCAAAATACAGTTTATCCCCACCTTACAATAAGTGGACAATCACAATAAACTTTATCCCCCTTATGGTAAGTGGACAATCACAATGCAGTTTATCCCCACCTTAAAGTAAGTGGACTATCACAATAAACTTTATCCCCCTCACAGTAAGTGGACTGTCACAATAAACTTTATCCCCCCTTATAGTAAGTGGACTATCACAATAAACTTTATCCCCACCTTAAAGTAAGTGGACTATCACAATAAACTTTATCCCCCTCACAGTAAGTGGACTGTCGCAATAAACTTTATCCCCCCTTATAGTAAGTGGACTATCAGAATAAATTTTATCCCCCCTTACAGTAAGTGGACAATCACAATAAACTTTATCCCCCCTCATAGTAAGTGGACTGTCACAATAAACTTTATCCCCCCTTACAGTAAGTGGACTGTCACAATAAACTTTATCCCCCCTCATAGTAAGTGGACTATCACAATAAACTTTATCCCCCCTCATAGAAAGTGGACTATCACAATAAACTTTATCTCCCTTACAGTAAGTGGACTGTCACAATAAACTTTATCCCCCTTACAGTAAGTGGACTATCACAATAAACTTTATCCCCCCTTATAGTAAGTGGACTATCACAATAACCTTTATCACCCTTACAGTAAGTGGACTATCACAATAAACTTTGCCCCCCCCCCCTTACAGTAAGTGGACTGTCACAATAAACTTTATCCGCCTGACAGTAAGTGGACTGTCACAAAAACCTTTATCCTCCCTTATAGTAAGTGGACTATCACAATAACCTTTATCACCCTTACAGTAAGTGGACTATCACAATAAACTTTGCCCCCCCCCCCCCCCCTTACAGTAAGTGGACTGTCACAATAAACTTTATCCCCCCTTACAGTAAGTGGACTATCACAATAAACGTTATCCCCCTTATAGTAAGTGGACTATCATAATAAACTTTATCCCCCCTTATAGTAAGTGGACTATCACAATAAACTTTATCCCCCTTACAGTAAGTGGACTGCCACAATAAACTTTATCCCCCTTACAGTAAGTGGACTGTCACAATAAACTTTATCCCCCCTTATAATAAGTGGACTATCACAATAAACTTTATCCCCCTTACAGTAAGTGGACAATCACAATAAACTTTATCCCCCTTATAGTAAGTGGACTGTCACAATAAACTTTATCCCCCCTCATAGTAAGTGGACTATCACAATAAACGTTATCCCCCTTACAGTAAGTGGACTGTCACAATAACCTTTATCCCCCTTACAGTAAGTGGACTATCACAATAAACTTTGTCCCCCCCCCCCCCTTACAGTAAGTGGACTGTCACAATAAACTTTATCCCCCCTTACAGTAAGTGGACTATCACAATAACGTTATCCCCCCTTATAGTAAGTGGACTATCACAATAAACTTTATCCCCCCTTATAGTAAGTGGACTATCACAATAACCTTTATCCCCCTTACAGTAAGTGGACTGCCACACTAAACTTTATCCCCCTTACAGTAAGTGGACTGTCACAATAAAGTGTATCCCCCTTATAATAAGTGGACTATCACAATAAACTTTATCCCCCTTACAGTAAGTGGACAATCACAATAAACTTTATCCCCCTTATAGTAAGTGGACTGTCACAATAACCTTTATCCCCCCTCATAGTAAGTGGACTATCACAATAAACGTTATCCCCCTTACAGTAAGTGGACTGTCACAATAAACTTTATCCCCCTTACAGTAAGTGGACTGTCACAATAAACTTTATCCGCCTGACAGTAAGTGGACTGTCACAATAAACTTTATCCCCCCTCATAGTAAGTGGACTATCACAATAAACTTTATCCCCCTTACAGTAAGTGGACTATCACAAAAAACTTTATCCCCTTACAGTAAGTGGACTATCACAATAACCTTTATCCCCTTACAGTAAGTGGACTATCACAATAAATTTTATCCCCCCTTATAGTAAGTGGACTATCACAATAAACTTTATCCCCCTTATAGTAAGTGGACTATCACAATAAACTTTATCCCCCTTATAGTAAGTGGACTGTCACAATAAACTTTATCCCCGCTCATAGTAAGTGGACTATCACAATAAACTTTATCCCCCTTACAGTAAGTGGACTATCACAATATACTTTATCCCCCTTAAAGTAAGTGGACTGTCACAATAAACTTTATCCCCTTACAGTAAGTGGACTATCACAATATCCTTTATCCCCCCTTACAGTAAGTGGACTGTCACAATAACCTTTATCCCCCCTTACAGTAAGTGGACTGTCACAATAAACTTTATCCCCCTTACAGTAAGTGGACTGTCACAATAACCTTTATCCCCCCCTTACAGTAAGTGGACTGTCACAATAAACTTTATCCCCCTTACAGTAAGTGGACTGTCACAATAAACTTTATCCCCCCTTACAGTAAGTGGACTATCACAATAACCTTTATCCCCCTTACAGTAAGTGGACTGTCACAATAAATTTTATCCCCCTTATAGTAAGTGGACTGTCACAATAACCTTTATCCCCTTACAGTAAGTGGACTATCACAATAAACTTTATCCCCCCTTACAGTAAGTGGACTGTCACAATAAACTTTATCCC
>CM031598.1:2843760-2848760 GCA_018398815.1 Conus ventricosus
GTAAGCTCCGAATAATGTGTCATACTTTTCCTTCCAATCTCCCCCACCACTAAGAGCTGGGCTGTAAAAAAAGCATTTAAAACACTTATGTTTTTCTCGTTTTCATGGTTTAATATGATTTTACGTCCTTTTTTCATTAATTCAGTGTGAGAGTTTACACTGGCAAAACACTTTCCCATGTCGTTTCCATCCCACATCCACACAAGACACAAAGTCTGTCCACCCTAAGTGGGAGATGGGGACGTGCTTCTCTTCCTTGCTTCGACCGATTGACCCTCAAAGCTGTTGATTATGGCATCACGTGACAGGACAGGCTGACAGACAGGGCAGAGTCTGCCTAACTGTCCGTTCCAACCTACAACATGGCAATGCCTGGTTGAAGGCCAACAGATCAACAGACAGCTGGGGCTATAGAGACAGACTGCTCATGGAGTTATACAGACAGACTGCTCATGGAGTTATACAGACTGCTCATGGAGTTATACAGACAGACTGCTCATGGAGTTATACAGACAGACTGCTCATGGAGTTATACAGACTGCTCATGGAGTTATACAGACTGCTCATGGAGTTATACAGACAGACTGCTCATGGAGTTATACAGACAGACTGCTCATGGAGTTATACAGACAGCTGGGGCTATACAGACAGACTGTTCATGGAGTTATACAGACAGACTGATCATGGAGTTATACAGACAGACTGCTCATGGAGTTATACAGACTGCTCATGGAGTTATACAGACTGCTCATGGAGTTATACAGACAGACTGCTCATGGAGTTATACAGACAGACTGCTCATGGAGTTATACAGACAGCTGGGGCTATACAGACAGACTGCGCATGGAGTTATACAGACTGCTCATGGAGTTATACAGACAGACTGCTCATGGAGTTATGCAGACAGCTGGGGCTATACAGACAGACTGCTCATGGAGTTATACAGACAGACTCCTCATGGAGTTATACAGACTGCTCATGGAGACTGCTCGTGGAGTTGTACAGACTGCTCATGGAGTTATACAGACTGCTCATGGAGTTATACAGACAGACTGCTCATGGAGTTATACAGACTGCTCATGCAGTTATGCAGACAGACTGCTCATGGAGTTTATACAGACAGACTGCTCATGGAGTTATACAGACTGCTCATGGAGTTATACAGACAGACTGCTCATGGAGTTATACAGACTGCTCATGGAGTTATACAGACTGACTGCTCATGAAGTTATACAGACAGACTGCTCATGGAGTTATACAGACAGACTGCTCATGGAGTTATACAGACTGCTCATGCAGTTATGCATACAGACTGCTCATGGCGTTATACAGACAGACGCTCATGGAGTTATACAGACAGACTGCTCATGGAGTTATAGAGACAGACTGCTCATGGAGTTATACAGACTGCTCATGCATTATACAGACAGACTGCTCATGGAGTTATACAGACTGCTCATGGCATTATACAGACAGACTGCTCATGGAGTTATACCGACAGACTGCTCATGGAGTTATACAGACTGCTCATGGCATTATACAGACAGACTGCTCATGGAGTTATACAGACAGACTGCTCATTTGTGTCTGTCGGCCAACTGTAGAACGCCTGTACTGGGTGACTTCTGATAGCTTTCACCACCAGACACTGCCATTGTCTCACAACCTATGGCGTGTGTAAGGCAGTGACTTCTGATAGCTTTCACCCAGACACTGCCATTGTCTCACAAATCTATGGCGTTGTGTAAGGCAGTGACTTGTGATCGCTTTCACCCAGACACTGCCATTGTCCACAACCTATGGCGTGTGTAAGGCAGTGACTTCTGATAGCTTTCACCCAGACACTGCCATTGTCTCTCAACCTATGGCGTGTGTAAGGCAGTGACTATTTTAGCTAGCTCGGCAGGGGGAAAGGAACGAAAGGCCCATTTTTCGCCTCCGTGGGGGATGCATAGGGCTGTTTCACTGCAAATTGTAACCCTGCACTCAAGACGGTCAGTGCTACTGATTTGCTCTTTCTTGTCACTATCTTTAAAACCTGCCTTTTACAATTGTTCTCTTTGTCTGTCTTTTGTGTACGTTTCTTTTATTCTTTTGGGGGTGTTTCTTTCTGTCTTTGTTCTACAACTTTTTTTTCCTCTAGTCACATTTGTCGCCTGCCAGATGTTGTGTTGTATATCTGCCGACAAGACAACGAGCCTGTGCACGGTGTCCTGCGCATACACTGGCTGTCCATGCTATGTCTGTATCAGACACTGGCTGTCCATGCTATCCTGTCTGTATCAGACACTGGCTGTCCATGCTATGTCTGTATCAGACACTGGCTGTCCATGCTATCCTGTCTGTATCAGACACTGGCTGTCCATGCTATGTCTGTATCAGACACTGGCTGTCCATGCTATCCTGTCTGTATCAGACACTGGCTGTCCATGCTATGTCTGTATCAGACACTGGCTGTCCATGCTATCCTGTCTGTATCAGACACTGGCTGTCCATGCTATGTCTGTATCAGACACTGGCTGTCCATGCTATCCTGTCTGTATCAGACACTGGCTGTCCATGCTATGTCTGTATCAGACACTGGCTGTCCATGCTATCCTGTCTGTATCAGACACTGGCTGTCCATGCTATCCTGTCTGTATCAGACACTGGCTGTCCATGCTATCCTGTCTGTATCAGACACTGGCTGTCCATGCTATCCTGTCTGTATCAGACACTGGCTGTCCATGCTATGTCTGTATCAGACACTGGCTGTCCATGCTATCCTGTCTGTATCAGACACTGGCTGTCCATGCTATGTCTGTATCAGACACTGGCTGTCCATGCTATGTCTGTATCAGACACTGGCTGTCCATGCTATGTCTGTATCAGACACTGGCTGTCCATGCTATCCTGTCTGTATCAGACACTGGCTGTCCATGCTATCCTGTCTGTATCAGACACTGGCTGTCCATGCTATGTCTGTATCAGGCACTGGCTGTCCATGCTATCCTGTCTGTATCAGACACTGCTGTCCCATGCTATCCTGTCTGTATTTGTGTAGCTTTTTAGGAGGCTTTGTTGTCACCTGTCAACGAGGTAGTGGGACTGTACACACTCTACAGAATGGATTCCTGCCGTACATTCTGCCATGTCTGTTTGTCCGTGTAAGCATTTTATGTGTTTTGTCAAAATAAAATGCTTTTTCGTTGTTTCGGGATATGGGAAGAAACAAGTGGGGTGGTGGGGGTGGTGGGGGTTACTCTCTCTCTCTCTCTCTGTCTCTCTCACTCTACTTCAAACATCTTACTTAGTAGTAAATCTTTATTCCTGATTTGTATTTAACTCTGCAGGTTGCTTTTACAGTTTAAGTAATTATACATTTTGCAATATTATTGATCTTTTGAATGGTGCTATTGTTTTTGTTTTCTTTCTTTTTTTTAAACTTAACTGTGAGCTTATCTTGGAGCGTTTTCTTTTACAGTTGGAGTGTTTATTTAATGTGGTGTTAATATTGCATATGTGATGGTGGTTTGTGGTGGTGATGTGTGCGCCTCTGTGTATATGTGTGTGTGTGTGTGTGTGTGTGTGTGTGTGTGTGTGTGTGTGTGTGTGTGTGTGTGGTGTGCGTGTGCGTGTGTGTGTATGACACTGTTTTGGCGGGGTGTGTGCGTGTGATTCTTATATTGGTGTGGTGTGTGTGGGGGGGGGGGGGGGGGGGAGGGGTGGTAGGATGTGTGCATGCATGTATTCATATATATATGTACAGACTAGCACAAGATGGATAAATGAATTGACAAGAATGACTGAGCACAGTGCAAAGAGTGGAATATTTGTACTGATATACTGTTTATAAATGTGTTGTAATATGTGAATTTTGATAATGGCACCACAAACAAATTTTCCTTTTATTCTATGAGGACAAATAAAATATCGTGTATCGTGTATCGTACTGTGTTTTTGCTATGGACAGAAACTGAAATGGACTGTCCGAGCCTCAGCAGTACCTCGAGTGGCCCCACCTTGAGGAGGGTCGACAGCTGAACTATCCTGCTGTGAAATGTTAAAGTATTGGTCTTTTGTGTCAGGATGGGACATTTGTCCCAATGCCGTAGCAGTCCTGCAGAGACCCAGTGTGGGTTGGTTAGCAGTCCTGCAGAGACCCAGTGTGGGTTGGGTAGCAGTCCTGCAGAGACCAGTGTGGGTTGGTTGGGTACTGATGATAAAACCAAAACGAAACCTTTCTGACCTAGGTGACACAGACGAGACGAACCAGCTGACCAAAACGAAACCTTTCTCACCTAGGTGACACGGACAAAACGAACCAGCTGACCAAACCCAAACCTTTCTGACCTAGGTGACACAGACGAGACGAACCAGCTGACCAAACGAAACCTTTCTCACCTAGGTGACACAGACAAAACGAACCAGCTGACCAAAACGAAACCTTTCTGACCTATGTGACACAGACGAGACGAACCAGCTGACCAAAACGAAACCTTGCTGACCTAGGTGACACAGACGAGACGAACCAGCTGACCAAAACGAAACCTTTCTCACCTAGGTGACACAGACAAAACGAACCAGCTGACCAAAACGAAACCTTTCTGACCTAGAAACAGTAAACAAGGGGAGTATGTTTTGCTCCCATAAGGAAACCTAACACAGAGTAACTTTTATTCAAGACTGGCACAGCCTTTTAAACTTGAATAAAGTCAGACAAAATACATAGACGAACAATCTGATAGTGGGGAAAAACAAGCGCAGGCCAACAACTGAACTGTCTGGCAAAGATTTGGACTTGAGGGGAGGGGAGAGGAGAGGGGAGTTTGAAGATGGAGAAACTGGGAAAATGAAATTTAAAAAAAAAATTATGTTACAGATATGAAAACTCTTCACTAGCTACATAAGGGAACCATCGCAATCCCTTTTGAAGGCAGATATATTTGTATTGCCTGCTCCGAGGCCTTTCGCCCGCTGGATCGGGACTCATCAGGGAGACACGGCTGGTTGTGTCTGCG
>CM031598.1:2851260-2854006 GCA_018398815.1 Conus ventricosus
CTTTCTCCGCTCATACCCCCCATCCACCCCCCATCACCACCTTCCACTCCAAGTAGCCCTACTAAACTACCGCCCCCCCCCCCCCCCCCCCCTTCCCTCCTTCAAAGTGACATTAGGCTGATACGTCATTACCTGTCGACGAAACACTCTGAAAGTTCAAATAAAACAGGACGCTTTGAAATGAAACAAATCCACGTTCCCTGGGGCTGTCTGCAAGTAAACTGGTCGCTGTGTCGTTTAGGAGTAAGTCAGCCATCGAATTAAACGTTCCCTCTCCAGTCATGTCGACATTCATCTGGGCAAGCTTCTACGCAACTTTTTTTTAACTGCAATCAGTGAAATAAAAAGTCACTTTAATTGAGAACTCGAGAGGAAGCAACGAGCGCACTTTCTGTCGCAAATGATTGAAGTCTGTTCTTTGGTCCGAGAGAGTTGAAGGTTTTCAGTGGGAGTTGGGTGCCGTTTTAACTAACTCTGCAATTCTGGCAATTTCCTTCTGAGAGCGGTTGTGTTCAAGGTACATCATCACTGTGTGAGTTTTCATGACATACTGAGTCTGCGTTTAGGTCTGAGAGTTTGTGTAAGTGTACATAATCTCTCTCTCTCTCTCTCTCTCTCTCTCTCTCTCTCTCTCTCTCTCTCTCTCTCTCTCTCTCTCTCTCTCTCTCTCTGTCTGCCTGTCTGTCTGTCTGTCTGTCTCTGTCTCTCTCTCTCTTGGTGATTGCCTACCTTGTAAATTGGCGACTGGGAACTCGGACTATAAACGTTATCAAGTGTGAACAGTCACTGTCATTTTTTAACTTTTTTTTTAGACTTGGGCGGCACATTTCAAAGGATGCTAGACGCAATAGATTGATTAAAGTTTATGAATAAAATTTGCATGATCTGAAATAATTAATTCAGTCTGTTTTCTGGTTGGTTCGGTTATAATCACAAAACTAAACCAAAATAAGCCCTCCTTCTCACGAATACCCCAAACGTCAACCATTCTTTCTTCCCCCCCCCTCCCTTCCTCTCCAAATCCTGCTCACCCCCTCCCCGTCTGTAATTCTTTATTGACTCATTGGCATTAGTCTCGCCTCCTCTCCCCTCCCCCTCATCCACTTCCTTCTTCCAGGGCGATATGACTCTGACGCCTCTTCACCCAGCGAAATGAAGGGTACCCTACAGATTCCAATGAGACACAACACTTTTGAATCGATCAAATCCACTGTTCCTAGGGAATGACTTGAAGGAAACCAGTTGCTTCTTGAGTCGACTCCCATGGTCAACCTTCTCCCCCATTATATTCACTTTGGTTGCCTTCTGCATGATCAACCTTCTCCCCATTTATATTCACTTTGGTTGCCTTCTGCATGATCAACCTTCTCCCCATTTATATTCACTTTGGTTGCCTTCTGCATGGTCAACCTTCTCCCCCATTCATATTGACTTTGGTTGCCTTCTGCATGATCAACCTTCTCCCCATTTATATTCACTTTGGGTTGCCTTCTGCATGATCAACCTTCTCTCCATTTATATTCACTTTGGTTGCCTTCTGCATGATCATGTCTTGATCTGCGTTTGGGGAGAAGAAAGCCGCTTTTGATGAGTATCCAAGAGAGAACGAAGAGCACACTGTCATTGCAAGTTTGATGACATTTTTCACTTTGTCATTTCAAGTTTGATGACATTTTTCATTCTGTCATTGCAAGCTTGATGACATTTTTCATTCTGTCATTGCAAGTTCGATGACATTTTTCATTCTGTCATTGCAAGTTCGATGACATTTTTCACTTTGTCATTGTACGTTTAATGACATTTTCCACTCTGTCATTGAAAGTTTGATGACATTTTTCATTCTGTCATTGCAAGCTTGATGACATTTTTCATTCAGTCATTGCAAGTTCGATGACATTTTTCACTTTGTCATTGAAAGTTTGATGACATTTTTCATTCTGTCATTGAAAGTTTGATGACATTTTTCATTCTGTCATTGCAAGTTTGATGACATTTTTCATTCTGTCTTTGCAAGCTTGATGACATTTTTCACTTTGTCATTTCAAGTTGATGACATTTTTCATTCAGTCATTGCAAGTTCGATGACATTTTTCACTTTGTCATTGAAAGTTTGATGACATTTTTCATTCTGTCATTGAAAGTTTGATGACATTTTTCATTCTGTCATTGCAAGTTTGATGACATTTTTCACTTTGTCATTGCAAGTTTGATGACATTTTTTCACTTTGTCATTGCAAGTTTGATGACATTTTTCACTTTGTCATTGCAAGTTTGATGACATTTTTCATTCTGTCATTGCAAGTTTGATGACATTTTTCACTTTCTCATTACAAGTTTGATGACATTTTCATTCTGTCATTGAAAATTTGTGACATTTTCATTCTGTCGTTGAAAGTTTGATGACATTTTTCATTCTGTCATTGAAAGTTTGATGACATTTTTCATTCTGTCATTGCAAGTGCGATGACATTTTTCACTTTGTCATTGCAAGTTTGATGACATTTTTCACTTTGTCATTGCAAGTTTGATGACATTTTTCACTTTGTCATTGCAAGTTTGATGACATTTTCACTTTGTCATTGCAAGTTTGATGACATTTTTCACTGGCATTTCAGTTTGAGACATTTTACTTTGTCATTGCAAGTTGATGACATTTTCACTTTGTCATTGCAAGTGTGATGACATTTTCACTGTCATTTCAATTTGATGATTTTCACTTTGTCATTTCAAGTTTATGACATTTTTC
>CM031598.1:2861606-2864106 GCA_018398815.1 Conus ventricosus
GAGAGAGAGGGGGGAGGGAGAGAAAGAGAGAGAGAGGGAAAGAGAGAGAGAGAGAGAGGGAGAGAGAGAGAGAGAGAGAGAGAGAGGGATTGAGAGAGAGAGATTTAGAGCGAGAGAGAGACAGACAGACAGACAGACAGACAGACAGACAGACAGACAGATAGATAGGAGGGAGATCCCTATCCAAAGCTGTTTCGTTGTCAGAGCCCTCTAAAAGGGTGTGGGCACGCAATATGATTGATGTTCCTGATCTCCCCTGTGCCTGGTCATGTGATAGAAATGATCAGCACAATATGATTGATGTTCCTGATCACCTCTGTGCCTGGTAATGTGATAGATATGATCAACACAATATGATCGATGTTCCTGATCTCCTCTGTGCCTGGTAATGTGATAGAAATTATCAACGCAATATGATTGATGTTCCTGATCTCCTCTGTTACGGTAATGTGATAGAAATGATCATTGCAATATGATTGATGTTCCTGATCTCCTCTGTGCCTGGTAATGTGATAGAAATGATCAACGCAATATGATTGATGTTCCTGGTCTCCTCTGTACAGGGTAATGTGATAGAAATGATCAGCACAATATGATTGATGTTTCTGATCTCTATGCCTGGTAATGTGATAGAAATGATTATCGCAATATGACTGATGCTCCTGATCTCCTCTGTACCGGTAATGTGAGAAAAATGATCAGCGCAGGACGACCTTCCTCTCGCTTCCGAGAACAGGCTATTAACAAGCAGAACGTCGCAATCCCGCGATTTGTCAAAATGCGCCATGAAGTGATGAGAGATCAGGGTGTTACCAAGCGGAACGTCGCAATCCTTCGATTTGTCAAAATGCGTCAAGAAGTGATGAGAGATCAGGGTGTTACCAAGCGGAACGTCGCAATCCGTCGATTTGTCAAAATGCGTCAAGAAGTGATGAGAGATCAGGGTGTTACCAAGCGGAACGTCGCAATCCCTCGATTTGTCAAAATGCGTCAAGAAGTGATGAGAGATCAGGGTGTTACCAACGGAACGTCGCAATCCCTCGATTTGTCAAAATGCGTCAAAAGTGATGAGGCCTCGAGGGGGTTGCTACATTGTGCAGTAGCAGAGACATTACGTTCGTAGGAGGAAGGCGGGCAGGAAGAGGGGGGGGCTGGAAGGAGGCCTCGAGGGGTGCTACATTGTGCAGTAGCAGAGACATTACGTTCGTAGGAGGGAAAAGCGGGCAGAAGAGGGGAGGGCTGGAAGGAGGCCTCGAGGGGTTGCTACATTTTGCAGTAGCAGAGACATTACGTTCGTAGGAGGAAGAGCGGGCAGGAAGAGGGGAGGGCTGGAAGGAGGCCTCGAGGGGTTGCTACATTGTGCAGTAGCAGAGACATTACGTTCGTAGGAGGAAGCGGGCAGGAAGAGGGAGGGCTGGAAGGAGGCCTCGAGGGGGTTGCTACATTGTGCAGTAGCAGAGACATTACGTTCGTAGGAGGAAGAGCGGGCAGGAAGAGGGGGGGGCTGGAAGGAGGCCTCGAGGGGGTTGCTACATTTGCAGTAGCAGAGACATTACGTTCGTAGGGAGGAAGAGCGGGCAGGAAGAGGGAGGGCTGGAAGGAGGCCTCGAGGGGTTGCTACATTGTGCAGTAGCAGAGACATTACGTTCGTAGGAGGAAGAGCGGGCAGGAAGAGGGGAGGGCTGGAAGGAGGCCTCGAGGGGTTGCTACATTGTGCAGTAGCAGAGACATTACGTTCGTAGGAGGAAGAGCGGGCAGGAAGAGGGGAGGGCTGGAAGGAGCCTCGAGGGGGTTGCTACATTGTGCAGTAGCAGAGACATTACGTTCGTAGGAGGAAGAGCGGGCAGGAAGAGGGAGGGCTGGAAGGAGGCCTCGAGGGGGTTGCTACATTGTGCAGTAGCAGAGACATTACGTTCGTAGGAGGAAGAGCGGGCAGGAAGAGGGGAGGGCTGGAAGGAGGCCTCGAGGGGGTTGCTACATTGTGCAGTAGCAGAGACATTACGTTCGTAGGAGGAAGAGCGGGCAGGAAGAGGGGAGGCTGGAAGGAGGCCTCGAGGGGGTTGCTACATTGTGCAGTAGCAGAGACATTACGTTCGTAGGAGGAAGAGCGGGCAGGAAGAGGGAGGGCTGGAAGGAGGCCTCGAGGGGTTGCTACATTGTGCAGTAGCAGAGACATTACGTTCGTAGGAGGAAGAGCGGGCAGGAAGAGGGGAGGGCTGGAAGGAGGCCTCGAGGGGGTTGCTACATTTTGCAGTAGCAGAGACATTACGTTCGTAGAGGAAGAGCGGGCAGGAAGAGGGGAGGGCTGGAAGGAGGCCTCGAGGGGGTTGCTACATTGTGCAGTAGCAGAGACATTACGTTCGTAGGAGGAAGAGCGGGCAGGAAGAGGGAGGGCTGGAAGGAGGCCTCGGAGGGGTTGCTACATTGTGCAGTAGCAGAGACATTACGTTCGTAGGAGGAAGAGCGGGCAGGAAGAGGGGAGGGCTGGAAGGAGGCCTCG
>CM031598.1:2869106-2876606 GCA_018398815.1 Conus ventricosus
TGTCTTGGGCATGTAATGGCGCAAATGGGGAAATGTCATTTCTGTCGTTTCTGGCGTTTTTAGTGACTTTACATGCATTTGGTTTTACTAGCATTGAGGGACATATGATTCATTTCTGTCCTGTAATTAGCTTGTTGATAATTTTTGCAGGTTATTTACAGTTCAGTAGGGTTACTACTGTGAGATTGTAATGAGGTTCATCAGCAAACATTTCACAACAACATTCTATAAACAGGGGTAAGTCTTTATAAAATAGAAAAGAGTAGGGCCCCAATACTGACCCTGGGGGACACCAAATTGTAAAGGGAGTAACTTTGACCTTTTGGAGTTGATTTCAACAAGCTGTTGACGATCAGTGAGAAACGAGGTAAAGAATTTTAAGGCTGTATTCGATACTTTATAACACATAAGCTTTTTATTAGAAGGGAGTGGTTTATAACGTAAAACGCTTTTGCAAAATCTACAAAAAGAATCCAGTAAGGTCTTATTGTTAATATTCGTAAGACATCTATCGATAAGTTGACAAGAGCAGTGTGACAAGAGGATTTTCTCGAAAACCTGATTGATTTTCATGAATCAGATCGTAATATTTAAGATGAGAATATAGGTTTTGTTGAACATGTTTTTCGATTTGGTTTAGACAACAGGGATAAATTGAGATAGTCTATATTTTGAGAGATTGGGTGGGCTCACCTTTTTTATATAAAGGTATAACTTTTGCTTGTTTAAATCTTAAGGGAAAGTGGCTTTTATCAATACACAAATTATAAACGTAAGTGAGGGGTTCAGCAATGGTCAATGAAGCGATTTTTAGTATCTTGCCATCAATTCCATCTAAGTCCCTTGTCCCTGACTTTTTTAAAAGTGTGTTAAATAATCAAATACTTCATGTAAGACAATGGTGGTATGTCAAAACACGAAGAAATATTTTTTACATCGACGTATTTTTCTAACATACATAGTTTCATTGTACTTTGTTTTATCATTTACAATAACATCCTTAGTTATATTTGCAAATGAAAGTTGAAGTCTTTGGTGATATTTCTTTATTGGATTTGCATTCTTGAATTATTGTTAGTAAAGAGATTGATAGCTTTCCAAATTAATTTTGAATTTTGAGAAGACGAGACTAAATTTGAAAATATTGTTTTTTTTGCTTTTCTCTTCATGGAATTTACTTTATTCCTTTGTTTTCTGAACGACACTTATCCTTTGACTTGAGGATAAGCTCTCTTTTGTATATCTCATTGTCTATCTCCTTTGTTAACCATGGGGTTTAATGACATGTTTTCACTCTTTTTCTTACAAACGGGCGCGTGTTTAAACATATACTGAATGGGAAAGTACTGATCCAAAAGTTCACAGCATCGTCAGGGTTCCTAATCTGATAAAGTAAACTAATTCAGAGTGAAGCAAATCATTAGGAAGGCATTTTTATCAAAATGCGTAAAGCGTCTATAAAAAATTTCCTATGTCCAGACTTAGGAATTTTGACACCTTTCTTTGACCATGTTAGACAAACTGAACAATGGCGCTACAGCTGTCTGTACAGAACACATTTCCACTATGTTCTTAGTGTTGACGTAAATGTGATCAATAAGAGTTTCCGTTTGTTCAGTGATTCGAGTAGGACGATCGATTATTTGTTCCAACCCATACATTGCATAAGTATGACTCCATTTAGTCCAGGCCCCAGTTAAGTCTATGTTAAAGTCTCCAAAAAGAATAATTTTCTTTGATTCCCGTATTGCGGGATCCATCATTAAATTAAACCTATCGAACCAATCAGTGGTTTCTGCTGGGTTTCTGTATAGGAATCCTACCCTTACTGGCTTACAGTGTTTAAGATTTAATTATCCAGAAGGATTCCTACGTTGTATTTTTCAAGATACTCTTTTCTTTTGAAGGTTAATGATTTAGCAAGGTAAAGAAGTAAACCTGTTGTTCTAGGTGCTTTTGGGTCCTAATCGGGTTGCCCTCATAATTTTGGATGCACATATCAGAATCTGGAATCATATCGGTTAGCCAAGACTCTGCAATACAAAACACATGAAAAGCTATTACCATTGTTGTGAAGTATTGCAAACGATTTCATCTGTCTTGTTTCTAGCACTGTTTATATTTAAATAACCCAAAGCGAAGTCCCTCTTTTTAAGGCCATGTATCTAATAGATGACATGATGACTAATTTAAGTGCACTGCGTATACTAACAAAAAGGGCATTACACGCAGTTCTTACGATCGCAAAAACAAGGCGGTTAATACATCAGATCATGTAGTTGTAAGTCCAGAAATTGCCGGTGAAAAAGATATTCACAAAAAAAAAAGGGAAAAATATGTGGTAACAAAATAAAATTATGATCAAACCATGAACACAACAGAAAGCGTGAAACCCTTGTCAGTATGGAAAAGGCGTCCGCCCCAAAAATGTTTTTTCCTGCTCCCTTTAAAGGGAAAAATTAAAAAAATTTTTTTTTTGTATTTTAATTGAAGAAAAACAAAAAAAAAAAAAACAACAAAAAAACAACAACAAAAAAACCCTGTAGAAAAAGGGTCTTTGTTCAAAACCCAAAGCAACAACAGTAATTTAGAAAAACCATAAAATACAAAAGAACACTTTTACTTGTAATTAGGAGAAAAAGTATATGCACGCACACGTGACTTATGACACGCTACGCAATAAAATTTTTTTTTAAAAAAAGCGTCAGTACAAATCCAGCAAAAAAAAACGAAAGAGGAGTCTGCAAAGAATGATGGGCTCCATTCAAGTCCAGCAACTGCAATATTCATACACACACGCACGTGCACATATACACGATCACGCACGCCCCGAACACCACACACACCCGGCGCGCGCGCGCGCATACTCACACACATTTTTGTTTCAACACGGAAATGGGCGCTGGTAAATTTGGCGGGGAATTCATGTAGTATGCCTCAATCTCAAAAAACTGGGCGTATGGAATAGCAGGACTGTTTGTGTCATGTTAACGGAATGTCGGGTCTCAAGATCGGTTCATGCATCCTTCCACCTTTAACAGAGGGAACTGTATTTGTTCCAGAGTAGTGGGAAAATATGATTGGATTCCTGACTGACTTGTTGGAACTTTGTTACGTGTGGAAGGAAGGGTGGGGAGGTTGGGCCTGGAACGTTCTAGCAGAGGTACTTGACATCTGTTGTGGTAAGCGGTTTTCTCTGTGAAAAAGAGGGGGATAGTGATTCATTGATTCCATAGGAGGACAGTCACGGGGTGGGATATTGCTATGCTGACTGAAATTCTGAGTCTGTATTCCCTAGACTATTCTGTGGATACTGATAGCTTTTTTTTAAGTTGTTTGGGTATGTATTAACCAACTAAATCTCGGGGCGAATGTTCTTTTGGTTTTGATTTAGACTCAAAGGCTTGATAGTGGAAAAAGGTTTTCTTGAGATTCAGTGCAAGTCTAGCAGCGCCTGCTTCACTGGGAGAATAAGACTGGCGTACAGGGGCCAGTTTGGGTTTACCTGTACTAGTTGTGAAGGTGGGGTAGTTATCAATGAAGCCCGAGTTCAGGGTTTCACAGGCTTTTTGCATGTTTAGATTGGATGGTTCTATCACAGTATTTAAGTGTGTGTGTGTGTGTGTGTGTGCGTGTGCGTGTGCATGCGTGCGTGCGTGCGTGCGTGCGTGCGTGCGTGCGTGCGTGCGTGCGTGCGTGCGTGCGTGCGTGTGTGTGTGTGTGTGTGTGTGTGTGTGTGTGTGTGTGTGTGTGTGTGTGTGTGTGTATGTGTGTGTGGACCACTTGTTAGAAGTTGACAGCGCCCAGCATACCACCTCCTCTGCCCCCGCATTTCCCTCTCCATCCCCCCCCCCCTTACACCACCCAGCCATTAACCCATCCTTTGACAAACAAACAAGCTAATGATAACATACACCACCCAGCCATTAACCCATCCTTTGACAAACAAACAAGCTAATGATAACATACACCACCCAGCCATTAACCCATCCTTTGACAAACAAACAAGCTAATGATAACATACACCACCCAGCCATTAACCCATCCTTTGACAAACAAACAAGCTAATGATAACATACACCACCCAGCCATTAACCCATCCTTTGACAAACAAACAAGCTAATGATAACATACACCACCCAGCCATTAACCCATCCTTTGACAAACAAACAAGCTAATGATAACATACACCACCCAGCCATTAACCCATCCTTTGACAAACAAACAAGCTAATGATAACATACACCACCCAGCCATTAACCCATCCTTTGACAAACAAACAAGCTAATGATAACATACACCACCCAGCCATTAACCCATCCTTTGACAAACAAGCTAATGATAACATACACCACCCAGCCATTAACCCATCCTTTGACAAACAAACAAGCTAATGATAACATACACCACCCAGCCATTAACCCATCCTTTGACAAACAAACAAGCTAATGATAACATACACCACCCAGCCATTAACCCATCCTTTGACAAACAAACAAGCTAATGATAACATACACCACCCAGCCATTAACCATCCTTTGACAAACAAACAAGCTAATGATAACATACACCACCCAGCCATTAACCCATCCTTTGACAAACAAACAAGCTAATGATAACATACACCACCCAGCCATTAACCCATCCTTTGACAAACAAACAAGCTAATGATAACATACACCACCCAGCCATTAACCCATCCTTTGACAAACAAACAAGCTAATGATAACATACACCACCCAGCCATTAACCCATCCTTTGACAAACAAACAAGCTAATGATAACATACACCACCCAGCCATTAACCCATCCTTTGACAAACAAACAAGCTAATGATAACATACACCACCCAGCCATTAACCCATCCTTTGACAAACAAACAAGCTAATGATAACATACACCACCCGGCCCTTAACCCATCCTTTGACAAACAAACAAGCTAATGATAACATACACCACCCAGCCATTAACCCATCCTTTGACAAACAAACAAGCTAATGATAACATACACCACCCGGCCCTTAACCCATCCTTTGACAAACAAACAAGCTAATGATAACATACACCACCCAGCCATTAACCCATCCTTTGACAAACAAACAAGCTAATGATAACATACACCACCCAGCCATTAACCCATCCTTTGACAAACAAACAAGCTAATGATAACATATTTCATTAACCCATCCTTTGACAAACAAACAAGCTAATGATAACATATTTCATTAACCCATCCTTTGACAAACAAACAAGCTAATGATAACATATTTCATTAACCCATCCTTTGACAAACAAACAAGCTAATGATAACATATTTCATTAACCCATCCTTTGACAAACAAACAAGCTAATGATAACATATTCATTAACCCATCCTTTGACAAACAAACAAGCTAATGATAACATATTTCATTAACCCATCCTTTGACAAACAAACAAGCTAATGATAACATATTTCATTAACCCATCCTTTGACAAACAAACAAGCTAATGATAACATATTTCATTAACCCATCCTTTGACAAACAAACAAGCTAATGATAACATATTTCGTCATTGAATGTCGTGACGTGGGACGGGGAATCCGGAGGATGAATGAAAAAATTATGTATATCTATCTATTTCTGCAACTGAAGAAGAGTGCAGTATAAGCATTTAAAAATAATGTCTTCTGAGTCTCCTTGGTGTTTCTTCCGCTCCTGTCCATCCAGCTCCCTCTACACAGCCACACACAGGCTCGCCTGGCAACTCCCTCAATACTGGCAGTACACGGGAAGCCATCCAATGTCAGCTTTCCAAGTGCTAACCGTTGCGGCACAAAGTGTCGCAACTGCACAAAGTGTCGCACTTTGGAACATGCGACAGTTTGTGCCAGGAAAGCCCCTTATTGTGCTAGGGACATAATGTGCACGACCCACAATTTTACCACGCATGAGATACATGTGGTTGCAATTAAAATATTCTCCAATTACAAGTAACATACAGCCCACCTCTTTCCCCCCACCCCCACTCCCTCCTCTGTCTTTATGCTACGAATGTGGTCTACTTTGAAGATCCAGAGTCCCTAGTGAGCCATGCAAAACAACAGGTCACTTGGAACTCTAGCGCTTTCAGAGTGGCATCAAGGTACCAGATACTTCTCGCACAGGTACTACAATTGTGTGTTAATTGCAGTACCTGTTGTTTCATTAACCCATACTCACACTCGTGTACCATACATGTAATATACAGACACAAAAAGTTAAGGACCAGTCAGAAAATCAGTACAGTTTTCTTCTCGGGGGGCATGGTCAAACAGTGATGAATTTCATTGGACCGGCAGCTTATGTAGCCAGGTGGATGTGGACAGGTCATAGCCAGACAATTATTCTTGCACGGGCATATGCATTTTGCACTGTGTAACGAGCCGACTAGTGTTCACGGATCATTGAAATTTAGTCAATTTGGCTCAAAACCGCCATTTTAACATAAGACAGACAGAGATAGATACAGAGAGAGCTAGAGACAGATAGACATCAGACAGAGAGAGAGAGAGAGAGAGAGAGAGAGAGAGAGAGAGGAGAGAGAGAGAGAGATCATCATCATCATTTCTCTCTCCATACTAAGCCATCCTCATCGTCGCCTTGCCCATCGTGTGGTTTCTTTAGGTAGGACGAGTCGCACTTTTTGTTTGATAGAAAAGAGTACAATACTATTCATGGAAAAAGCATGGGTTTTGAAAAGCATATGGCTAAAAACGAGGACACACCTAGAGTGCTAAAATTAAACTACGACAACGACGATGACTCGGCGAAATCTCTAGCAACCGGTAAAGGTGTTGTGTATCAGAAAATGTCGTATGTATATGTTTAGTGAATATTTCAAAGTGGTACCCGGTTTTAAAGGTGGTCCTTAACTTTTTGTGAAATCTGTACATACAGAGTACATAGTTTTATTTTTGGTATGCTACTTGCTGTACACTCAATTATAAACAAAGTTTGCTTTTATGTCTTAGATTGAAAAAAAAAACAGGGGAGATAAGCATTCATATCTGCAGTGGTAGATAATGCTGCCTGACTAATAGTATGTGCTTGAGTGGGTGAAGGGGAATAATAAATGCTTCTTAAAATGAGCCTTCAGCAAGCTTATAGCCTCCAAGGGGGAGACAATCTCCAATGGGGAGGAAACTCACTAACATATAACTCCTGGTCAGATACCTGTATTTTGAAACCTGATTGTTTCTCCTCAGTGACCGCGGAAAGTGGTAACTTGACTCCTCGGCCTTTTCTGTTTTACGCAGAATGCTATCCCCGAAAAAGGCTGGTGTGCAATACGGGTAGTATGGTTGTTGAGTTTTCAAAAAACCAACCAAAGGTGGCCACCTCAGAAGCAAAATAAAATCATGAATGAGCAAAACAAGCTACATTTTCTTGTGAAAAGTAGAAAATATAAAAAGATAACCTCTTAAGACACAAGTGCTGAGGGCCAGTTCTTGGAATGAATCCTAAGAGATTATCTTTT
>CM031598.1:2884106-2889106 GCA_018398815.1 Conus ventricosus
GACTGCAAATCTGTACTTGCCCAAATTTTAGTTGATTTTTTGGTGGTGGGGGGGGGGTGGGGGGGGGGAAAGGGGGAAAGGGGAGGGGGGGGGGAGGGGGTTCACTATACGTCATCGGATCCGTCAAAAAATCGAAATTGACAACACAATAGACTTCATTTAAAACCTGGGGGGGGTCGGCGGGGGGGAACCTCGGGGGGGTTTTTTTTTGGGGGGAGGGGGGGGGGGGGGGGGGGGGGGGGGGGGGGGGGGGGGGGGGGGGGGGGGGGGGGGGGGGGGGGGGGGGGGGGGGGGGGGGGGGGGGGGGGGGGGGGGGGGGGCGTGGGGGGAAAGGAGAGGGGAGGGGGTGGGGGGGGGGGGGTGAGGGGGGGGGGTCCGAATAAAAAATGGCCAATTCCATGAATCCATGTTTTGAAGGTCTGAAGAGAAATAAACGGGGCCAATCCATAAATACCTTTTGTTGGGTCGGAGAAAACAAAGGCCTTTCCCATAAATCCCGCTTGTTAAGGGTCTGAGAGAGAAATAAACGGGCCCAATTCCTGAATCCACTTTTTTTGAGGGTTTCTGAGAGAAAATAAAACTGGCCAATTCCTAATACCAGCTTGTTAAAGGGTTCGAGAGAGAAATCAACGGGCCAAATTCCTGAATACCATGTTGTTAAAGGGTTGAGAGAGAAATAAAGGGGCCAAAATTCCTTTAATACCATGTTGTTGAAGGTCAGAAGAGAAATCAACGGGGCCAAATTTTTCCTTAATACCATTTTTGTTTAAAGGGGTCAGAGGGAAAAAAACAAACGGGGCCAATTCCAGAATCCAGTTGTTAAAGGTCTGGAGAGAAATCAACGGCCCAAACCCATGAATACCATTTTTGTTGGGGGCTGGGGGAAAAAAAAATAAAGGGAATACCTCATCCAGTGGCCATCAACTTGTAGATCTTTTTTTTTTCTTTTTTTTTCTTTATGCTCTTGACAGCGGGCGGGGGGGCAGCTTTCACCACCTACCCCGGGGGGTCGGGCGGAAAGGGTTGCCCTTCCAATAATGAAGATTTTGGTACAGCTACCCCAAAGCGAAAAAATTTTTTTAAACCTTTCCCCATGTCGCTGCATTTTTCATCTAAACTTCCTTTCCTCTGTCTCAATCTCCCCCTCTCTCTCTCCTTCCTCCTCTCTCCTTCCTCTCTCTTCTCTCCCCTCCCCCTCTCTGTTTTCTGTCTGTCTGTCTGTCTGACTGTTTTTCTCCCCCCCCTTCCTCTCCCCTTTGCTCGCTATCAGTCTCTCCCTGGGTCTCGGTCTCCCACCTCGATCGACCCTCTCTTCTCCATCTGTGTTTCTTTCATTGCTGCTGTCTGTCTGCCTGTCTCTGTCTTTTGCGGTGGGTCCCCCTTTCTGTCTCCTGTGGGTGGGTTTCTCAGTCTCTGTCTGTCTGTCTGTCCGCTCAGAGAGAGAGAGAGAAGAGAGACAAGAGAGAGAGAGGGGGAGAGAAGGAAGAGAGAGAGAGAGAGAGAAAAAAAGACAGAGACCGAGACAAGAGACAGAAAAATCCCCCAATTACGTTAAAGGAATAAAAAAATCGTTTTTACTGTTGCGCTCACCCAAAAAACCAAAAAACTCCACAAATATGATCTACGAGAATCGAGAGAACGGGAAAGGGGTGGGGGTTTTGAAAAAGGGAAGACAAACCCCCCCCCAAGGAAAAAAAAAACGGACGCCCAACCCCGGAAAAAGGAAAAAGGAGAAGGGGGTTTTTTTTTTTGGGAAACAAGAAACGGAGAAAAAGGGGAGAGAGTTTTTAAGAAGCAAGTGGTTGAGAAAAAAAAAAAAATTAATAACCGGAAGATGGATTTGGGGTTTGGGGGAGGGGAAAGGGGAACAAAACCTCACGAAGTGGAAGAAGGAAGAAAGGGGAAGAAGGAGAGGAAGAGAAGAGAGAGAAAAGGGGAGAGGAGAGGAGAGGAAGAGAAGGAGAGAGAGAGGAGAGAGAGGAAGGAGGAAGAGAGAAGAGGAGAAGAGAGGAGGAGGAACAAGAAGAGAGGAGGAGAGAGAGAGAGGGGGAAGAGAGAAGAAAGGAGAGAAAAGAGAGGAAGGAAGGAAGAGAGAGAGAAGAGAGAGGAGAGAGAGAGAGAAGAGAGAGAAGAGGAAGGAGGAACAGGAGAGAGAGAGAGAGAGGAGAGAGAGAGAGAGAGAGAGAGAGAGAGAGAGAGGGGAGAGAGAGGAAGGGGGGGAAAAACAAAGGAGAGAGAGGGGGGGGGAGAGAGGGGGAGAGAGAAGAAGAAAAGAGGAGAGAGAACTTGACGGACGGAGAGGAGAGAGAGAGAGGGGGGGGAAAGAGAGAGAGAGGGGGGAAAAAGGGGAGAGAGAGAGAGAAGAGAGAGAGGAGACGCGTAAAAACAAAATAAAATTGACACGTTGAAAGGGGTTCTCTTTTCCTTCAACCTCCCCAAACTGTGGGGAAATGACGTTAGGAAACGAATAAAAGCGAAGGGGCGATCAAAGGGGAAAAGTGGCAGGAGACAAGGGAAGATAAATAGGGGGAGAGGGATTCCCGCACTTGTTTACAATCAAAAAAACAATTGTAAGAGAGATGCAGAGTATACTTTTTTTTTTTATATAGAAGAGAGGATAAGAAAAACATTTTTTCCCCCAAACCGCTTTTTTTCTTATACTTTTGATTGTTATTAAGCAATCGCAATGATTATAACCCTACTATACGAAAAAAGTTGAGCCATGGAAAAAAAAAAAGGGGAGAATTTGAGAGAATTTTTAAGACAAAAAAATTTAAAAAAAAAAAGTTTTTAGAATCCAAACTTGCTTAGAACTGGTATTTTTCTTTTTGAATGAGACAACACACCACCACACACCACACACACACACAAAAACAACACACACACACACAACACGCACGCCCGCCCACGCACGCACGCACGCCGCGCGCGCGCGCGCCGCGCGCCAACCCCCACACCACCCCACCCCACCACCACACACACCCACACAACACACACACACCAAAAAACCACACAACAAAACATCGAAGTGTTTGACCAAAAAATATACTTGTTTTAAAAAAATTTTATGTAAATGTGAATTTAAAAAAAACTTGAACCTAACCCCAAATTTTTTTTAAAAGAATTAAGATATAAACAAAAAATGAAACATCTGCAAAGGCAGGGGGAAAAGGGAAAACAGAATTCCCCTGAAAAGCGTATGCATGTCAAACCTTTTTAAAAACGTAAATAAGAATAACGGCTCGAATTTTGACATTTCACGTGTTTTCCCCCAAGATTGTTGTATGAGATTTGCTTCGATTTTTTTCCAAAGTCGATGCGCTAATGGCAATGTGCCTTGAGTTAAGGGTTTTACTTCCCTTTGCCCTTGTCTGCCTTGAAGATGGAAAAGTACTTAAAAAGGAATCAGACTAACACAAAAAGTTAGTTTTAAAATAAGGGGACCACAGGCAAAAATTTTAAAGACGTTATGAATTAATTCCAGTGGTCCCCCCCAAACCAAGGGCAAACCAGTTAAAGACAAAACACAAGCGTTTTTGCCTCTGTGGGGTTTTTCAGGGAAATGAACCCGTTTTGAGGAAAAAGGGAAAAAGAAGAAGGAGCGATACTTACTTCTCAATTTGGGCAAGAAAGGGCGGTGAAAGTAAGGAAAGTGAGCGGGGGGGCTTTACTGACGTTCGCCAAGATGGGGGGTGAAACGTAAGGAAAGGGCGGGGGACAGACTGGACGTTCGGCACAAGAGGGCGGGAAAAAGTAAGGAAAGTGAGCGGGGGGACTGACTGGGCGAAAGCTCTCATAGTCGGGAAAGATGGGCGGTGAAACGTAAGGAAAGTTTTGGGGTGGGACCTGGGTGGACAACAGCTCTCATGTCCACAAAATGGGCGGTGAAACGTAAGGAAAAAGGGGGGGACGCGGCGGAAAACCCCGGGACAAGATGGGAAACGTAAGGGGCGGGGGGATGTGGACAACCGGGGGTTTTTGCCCAATTCCTCCCAGTTTTTTGGGGGATAAAATATTTGGCGGCTCCTTCCCCAGCAGTGAACGTTTACTTGTTTGGTGAAAAGAAAAGGTTTGTTGTGTGTGTTGTGTGTGTGTGTGTGTGTGTGTGTGTGGTGTGTGTTTGTGGTGTTGTGGGGGGAGAGAAAAAGAGAGAGAGAGAGAGAGAGAGAGAAGAGAAGAGAGAAAAAGGAGAGAAAAAGAGAGAGAGGGGGAGAGAGAGAGAGGAGAGAGAGAGCGGCAAAAAAAAAGCTTTAGAATTTTTTTAAGAAAAAAAAAAGGAAGGAAGAAAAGAAAAAGAAAGGTGAAAAAACCCGGTTAAATTTAAAAATTTTTTCTTTCCCTATCCTGTCCCCATGGGCTCTTCTTGTCTGTCTGTCTGTCTTCTGTCCTGTCTGTCGCTGTCCTTCTCCTCTCCTCTCTTCTCTCCTTTTCCTCCCTCCTCCCTCTCCCTCTCTTTCTCTCTCTCCACCCCCCCACCCCACCCCCCCCGTTTTTTGCCTTTTCCTGTTTCGCTCCCCCCCCTCCCTCATCCCCTCCCCCTCCCCCCCCTTCCTTTTTTCCGTCCTCCCCCCACACACCCCCACCCCCCAAACCCCCCCCCCCCAACAAAAACCCCCAAAACCCCGGGGCCCAAAGTTTTTTTGTTCAAACCAGGGTTTTGAAATTGGGGGGGTAATTTTCCTAACCTTTCCCGAAACCCCCCTGTTGCCCAAAACCCCTTCCCCCCCCCCCCCCCCCCCCTGACCATCCATTCCCCCTTTCCCCCCCCCCCCCCCCCCCCCCCTTTCATTCAAACCCCCCCCCCCCCCCCCCTGCTCTCCCTTCCCCCTTCTCCCCCCCCCGGGGGCCCCAATTTTGTTTTCCCCCCCCCCCCCCCCCCCCCCCTGATGCGATTTCCCCCCTTCTCCCCCCCCCCCCCCCCCCCCCCCCCCTTGACTGCAAAACCATTCCGCCCTTCCCCCCCCCCCCCCCTCTGCAAACCTTCCCCTTCCCCCCCCCCC
>CM031598.1:2894106-2904106 GCA_018398815.1 Conus ventricosus
CTTGGAAATATCCGTTCACACAGGCTCAATCTTAGAGTAATCCCTTGGAATATCTGTTCACACAGGCTCAGTCTTTTGAAGTATCTGTTCACACAGGCTCAATCTTTCATTGTTTTCACATGACCTTCATGTTTGCACCCAGACTTCAAACCCGGACAGTCATTTACATCGAATTATTATAGCATCTAAATGAACACAAATCTACAAGAAACTGCAGTCGGGGCGCTGTTATAGTTCAATCTATTGCAATTAAATGTAAATGGAGACTGTAGACAGGCGTGTCGTTCGGCGATCGACAACAGCCAAACGGTGCATTTTCTAATCCACCATGACACCGTCATCCCCTTCATTGATGAAACGAAACAGGAATATGGCGAACAGATGCCTGTTCCCCCCCCCCACCCCCCCCCCCCCCCCCGACGTCACTGAAGATGCAGTACCGTGGCGGACACAGGTGATAGGATAAGATCGTTTTCTATTGAAGGAATGTTTAGACTGTGACACTATATCATCCAGTTACATGATTATAGACGCTATGCCACAGGTGATACAATCCTAAAGGCCGTCTTGTATTGAAGGAATGTTCAGACTGTGACACTATATCATCCAGTTACATGATTATAGACGCTATGCCACAGGTGATACATCCTAAAGGCCGTCTTGTATTGAAGGAATGTTCAGACTGTGACACTATATCATCCAGTTACATGATTATAGACGCTATGCCACAGGTGATACAATCCTAAAGGCCGTCTTGTATTGAAGGAATGTTCAGACTGTGACACTACATCATCTAGTGACATGATCACAGCGATTTCCCCGATTTTTGTCTTGTTCTGAATCCTCCATAGCGACCGTTCCCTGGTCGGGGTGGAGGGAGTTGCATGCCCTGACGTAGCGGCCAGTCTAGGGGAACGACCTCTCCAAACTCAAAACACGCCAGTGTCAGATGAACACGGCCTAACCTGCTAGGCGCACAACAGTGCTGCAAAATCGTGCTTAAATGGCTGGAACAAGGACGAACAAGAAAAACAATGTGAATTGCGTGATCTGTTCATTTGTGATCAAGGACCATGTTAAGTTCCGCCGTATCCCGCTGGTCACAGGTTCGCACAGGAAGACCTTTGCCCAGCTCACCCTGGGAATCCAGTTTGCGCAAAAGATACTAACCATAACTAGCCTTTCTCTCCGTGTCGGCGACATGAAGTTCCTGTGTATTCTAGGGTGAAGGCACAGACAGATATCCACAGATAAACACGCCGAACGTGATCCAATTATGCGGCCCGAAATAACCCGCTGAGTGTGGCGGCTCCCTGGAATCGTTTCCAAAAACAGAAGGCGCAGTGTCTATTCTGGGGGGAAGGGATGGGACTCAGAGCTGCAGGGGGTCATCATGAGTTTTCTCTGAACGAGGTATATGTCTGTGTGTGCCTCTTTGTTTTCTTCCTCTTCCAGAGCCGAGAGAAGCGTGGAAGACTTGCACCGGCTGGCTGGATGAAAGTGGCATTGATGATGCTACATCACTCAGGTAAAGCAATGACTTACATCACCAACACTTACAGATGTGTACGTTGTTACAGTACTAGTTATGTCAATAAATGGTACCACTAACTGCCCTCACTCGGTGAGGAAATTTGCTTCTCTTAGAACACTGTAGTGTGCTTCATGCCAATGCCATCACCATCATCATCTTCGTCTGGTCGCCAACTACACCAACAATCATAAACACACAACAAACATTGGCAAATTGTACTGTTTATCAAACCACCCTTTGATCTTCCATTCCAATCATAAACACACAACAAACATTGGCAAATTGCACTGTTTATCAAACCACCCTTTGATCTTCCTTTCCATCATAAACACACAACAAACATTGGCAAATTGCACTGTTTATCAAACCACCCTTTGATCTTCCTTTCCAATCATAAACACACAACAAACATTGGCAAATTGCACTGTTTATCAAACCCCCTTTGATCTTCCATTCCAGCTGCTGCCCCCACTTCACCCCCACCCGTATCCTCCCCTGTCTCACGTCCCCACAAACACTCCCATTTTGTCCTTGTCGTCTGCATCTCATGATTGCGTTTATATACATGCTTTTGTCAAACCTTTGCATACAAATGCGTGTATGTGTGAATCATGTATTCTACGGTCCTGTTTGTCTGAATTATTTCTATTTCTTGTCATTTTCTTGTCCTTCAATCTCAGTGCATAATTTAGTTTACCCACGACAGATTTGAATAACAGCTCTGCCTAAAATCTCAATCCTTGATGGAATAAAAGTTTTCTGAGTTCTGAGTTCTCTCTCTCTCCTCTCTCTCTCTCTCTCTCTCTCTCTCTCTCTCGGGGCGTACGTTTCTCGTGCAAGGAGGCAGGCTGCTGGTGTCACGTCGTCCTCAGTTTTTTTACTATTTGCGGTAGATTTAAAGTCTCAACCTTCTTCAAAATCGGTGACCTACGACCTATGCCATCATGCCATCGGTGCATCTAGATTTCAGGGTGAAATGTGGAACATTTATTCCAATATTCATCAGTTTTATGTGGAAGAGGGCCATTGTGAAGAAGGCAAAACGGATAGCCATGTTAACACCACGAACTCGCACGGCCGGTGCTTTGCTTGGACTGACCCTCGTTCTGTTGTTCTGGGGGGACAATTCCTTTCTGCATCGGGGCGAAGGCAAATTCCTTCTGCGCTGTGGAGACATCGAGTCAAACCCCGGCCCCAACCCCGATCAAGGCAACCCTTCGTCGGCTGGCAGTACGCGGCAGACCCGGCTCTCCACCTCTTATCCCTCACGCTCTACCAAGGACGCTTCTGTGGCGGAGGTGATTTCAAGACTGGACAGCATGAACACCACCCTCAACAGCAAGCTGGACGACGTGAAACAAGACGTGAGTCATCTCCGGCAGGAGTGTGGTGTTCTTCATGAACTTGTGAATGATCTTAAGAGTCAACTTAATGATCTGCGACACAAGAATGACATTTTGGAACAACAGAATAAGGATTTAAATGGAAAAGTGGATGATTTACAGAAGAAATGCGACGATTTAGAAAACAGGTCAAAACGGAACAATCTGATTTTTTATGGTATCCCGAAAAGTGAGAATGAAACTAATGAAGTTTGTGAGGGACTTATTCACGATGCCATCACTGATAAATTAGAACTGACAGATACCATAGAATTTGACCGTGTTCATCGACTCGGCTCTAAACCTGACGCCCCCATCATTGCTCGGTGCTCCTTCTATAAACAAAAAGTTAAAATCCTAAAAGCGAAACAAAAACTGAAGGGCACCGAAATATTCATTGGGGAGGATTTTTCACCAAGTGTCCGTGAAATCAGGCGTAAGTTGAGCCCATTTCTGAGAGATGCCAGAAGCGAAGGCAAACAAGCACGAATGATTTTTGACCATCTGCTTATTAATGGCAAAAAGTTTGCTCTAAATGCTCACGACTCTTTGACAGAAGTGAGATAGGTTGTCGGCCGGCCCGTTAAACGTATTGATTTCATGGAGGGGGGCAGTTTTCAGAGGGGCAAAGGTCTCGCTGCCATCTAAGCAATCCCTTTCTCGCTCACTACACTCGCTCTGTGGCACCGAGCGGGGCACGTGGAAATCAAGCGCCCGTCCTCTCGGTTGAGAATGTTATAAACTCAGATTCGCAAGTTTTGGTTTCCCGTGCGTCTTTTTGGTGTCACGGAGGGGGTGGAAGGAGACTTTTTCTCTAACGGAGTTGTGCAGAACAGTGTTTCCTCTGAAAAAATACTCCAGATCCTGTTCCACACTCTAAAGTATCTTCTGTACATACCCTGAGACCTTTATCATTTCTGTCTTGGAACGTCAATGGTTTACGTTCAAAGTTAATATTTAATGACTTTTTGTGTTATGTTTCTTCTTTCGACTTTGTTTGCCTGGTGGAGACTTTTGAAAAAGACTGGGATTCCAGTTCATTCGTTCAGTTTGAAATGTATTGTATGCCCTCTGTAAAATTTACTAGTCAAGGGAGAAACTCAGGGGGGATAATATGTTTAATAAAAAAGGAGTTTTGTCCGTTTGTACGTCAACTGAAAGTTAAGTATGAAAATATGTGTGCTTTCGTTCTTGATAAGCGGTTATTTGGGTGTTCTTGTGACGTTCTATATGTATGCGTGTATATTCCACCGGAAAGTTCTCCTTTCTATGGTTATTTTGGTTACGATCAGGGGATTACAATACTTGAAGATTGTTTGACTGACTTATTAGTAACACTGGATGATGTTTATGTTATGATCTGTGGTGATCTGAATAGCCGTATTTCAACTCTTTCTCCGCCTCGACCAGTAAACAATCATATACCTCATTTTGAAGACAGCACTAAACAATCTAATCGTCACTCTCAAGATACACAGGTAAACACTTATGGAAAATTGTTGATTAATATGTGCACTGCCCTTGATCTAGCTGTTCTCAATGGTTTATGTTATGGCGAACAAGAAGGTCGCTACACATATATTGGTGAAAATGGATGTAGCGTGAATGATTATTTCATTTTGTCTAATGACTTTTATGACATCATTTGTGATTCGTGTGAAATGAATGTTGTTGACCGCGTTGAATCTGATCATTGTCCTCTTGATCTTGCCCTTTTGGTTCAGAATGTGTTTAATAGAAATGATGATAAGGAGATACAAATTATTGAAAAGTTTATGTGGAATGAACAGTACAGTCAGGTCTTTTATGGTAAACTCTGTGAAGCAGAAAATCGCAATAGACTAAAAAATGCCATAGAGTTAATTGATGTAAATATCAATGAAGCATTGAATCTGTTTAACGATTGTATACGAACATGTGCCACATAGTATGAAAAGAACAATAAAGATGGGCCAGACTAAATGTAAAGAGGGATGGTTTGACGCAGAATGTCATGTTAACAAGAGAAAAGTGCGTACTCTGTTGGAATATTTCGTAGAACTTTGGATAAGAATGATAAAGATCTGTATGTAAGGGCTAGGAGAGAATACAAAAATTTGTTAGTTAGAAAAAAACGAATGTTTGATAATAGCAGACTAGAAGAGCTTGTTGTATCTGCTCATAATCAAAAAGACTTTTGAATTGTATGAAAAAATTTCATTGAAACGTAAACAACCTAAGAATAATATTCTTTTGGAGGAATGGTTCCAACATTTTGAGTCCTTACTGAACAAAGATTTACAAATGAATCTGATTACGTTCTACAAAATGCGGAAAATGAGTTTATTGACCGTCCTATTTCAAGAGACGAAGTTTTGCTTGCACTTAAAAAATTGAAGTCTGGCAAGGCTGCAGGTCCTGACGGAATTATTGGAGAATTCTTTAAAGCACCATGTGAAGAAATTATAGACTTTTTTGTCATGTTTTTTAATGCATTGTTTCAGAAGGGTATCTTTCCTGAGTCTTGGTGTGAGTCTATAACCCTTCCACTATATAAAAAAGGGGATGTTAACAATGTGAATAATTACCGAGGTATTTCGTTGTCTGATATAAGTAGCAAAGTATTTAGTTCTATTATCAACTTAAGACTCCAGGAATATGTAGAAGAACATAACATAACTGGCGAATGTCAGGCTGGATTTAAACGTGGATACTCGACTGTTGATCATATGTATACCCTTCTTGCCTTGATTCAAAAGCAGTTTTCTTTTAACCGCAAGTTATACGTAGCATTTATTGATTTTGAAAAAGCGTTTGACTCGATCAATCGAAATTTACTGTGGCCTGTATTGATGAAGAATGGTATTAGTGGAAAATTGTTTAAATGTATTCGTAGCATGTACAATGCAGTTAAAACAAGAATAAGAAGTGGCAATAAATTAACTGACTTTATAGCGTGCACTAGAGGAGTAAAACAAGGAGATGTGTGCAGTCCTATTTTATTCTCATTATTTATCAACGAG
This sequence comes from Conus ventricosus, assembly GCA_018398815.1. Classification (NCBI taxonomy): domain Eukaryota; kingdom Metazoa; phylum Mollusca; class Gastropoda; order Neogastropoda; family Conidae; genus Conus; species Conus ventricosus. Next base: position 2,900,025 of record CM031598.1, read on the forward strand.
CTTACAACTGAAATAGTAGAAAACGGTAGGCATGGTGCTAGGTTTATAAACGATCCTACAGAACTCTTTATTTTATTACTAGCAGATGATGTAGCTCTGCTCTCAGAGACTGTTGTTGGTCTGCAGAGACAACTAAATAATTTGAAATACTCAGCTGATAAATTAGATTTGAAGGTCAATTTTGATAAAAGTAAGATTATTGTCTTTAGGAAGGGAGGTTACTTGGCTGCAACTGAGAGATGGCTGTATGATGGTACTGTCATGCCCGTTGTAAACGTTTATAAATATCTCGGCATAATTTTTTCTACTCGGCTGAGTTTTGCTGCAGCATGTAAAGACCTTTCTAGTAGGGCTAGGAATGTATTATTATGTGTTATGAAGAAATTGTTTGTGCTACATAATAATTCCTTGGAAGTGTTTGTCAAAATTTTTGATGCACAGATACAACCCATTGTGCAGTATGGTTCGGAGCTATGGGGTTTAGATAAGAATGCTGCAGTTCATTGTGAATCGGTTCATTTGATTGGGTTAAAAAAGTTTTTGGGTGTAGAACTTAGAACGCCAAATGATTTAATATATGGAGAAACAAATAGGTATCCAATATATATAAATTCTGCAGTTAAAAGTATCCGCTACTGGTTAAAGTTATTAAACATGACTAGTGATAGATTTCCACGAAAAGCGTACAAAACACTACTTGATCTCGACTCAAGGGGCAAAAATAATTGGGTTTCAAATGTTCGTATCTGTTTGTGTGAGCTGGGATTAGGATATGCATGGATATACCAAGGAGTAGGAGAAGAACGTAAGTTTATTCAAACAATTCGACAAAGATTGATCGACAGTAGATGGCAAGCGTGGGAAAGTCACATTCAATCAAGTAACAGATTTGATGTGTACAGAGTTCACAGTTCCTCACATTTAGTTCAGAATTACCTTTTGTTTAATATGAAAATGCACTTGCGATTTACTTTCACTAGATTTAGATTTGGAATTTCTTATATTAAGGTACATGCTAATCGCTACAAAAATGCGAGTTACAATGAATTGCTCTGTCCCCTTTGTAAAGAATCAGTCGAAGATGAAGTTCATTTTGTCCTGCAGTGCCCTGCTTATAGTAATCTCCGTTTGCAGCTAATACATACAAAATTTTATAACCAACCATGTATGTTTCGTTTTTCCTTGCTAATGGCATCAGAAAAAGAGAGTGTGATTCGTAGTTTAGTTCTTTATGTATATAAAGCTTTCCAGTTAAGAGAAACATTGCTTTCTTGATTGACTGCATTTTGTAATTGTAAGGACTCGTGATACTGCTGCCTTTATGATAATTTTCTTGTAATATTGTTATCGCTCCTTTCATATGGGGCTATGGCCTTAAATGATTAAATCATCTGAATCTGAATCTGAATCTGAATCTCTCTCTCTCTCTCTCTCTCCCCTCTCTCTCTCTCTCTCTCTCTCTCTCCCTCTCTCTTTGTCTCTCTCTCTCTCTGTCTCTTTCTCTCTCTCTGTCTCTCTCTCTCTGTCTCCCTCTCTCTCTCTCTCTCTCCTCCCAATCTCTTGCTGATGCCTCTCTCTCTTAGTGACCAGGTTCAGTGAAGGCCCTTGGAAGCGCTCTCTCTTAGTGACCAGGTTCAGTGAAGGCACTTGGAAGCGCTCTCTCTTAGTGACCAGGTTCAGTGAAGGCCCTTGGAAGCGCTCTCTCTCAGTGACCAGGTTCAGTGAAGGCCCTTGGAAGCGCTCTCTCTCAGTGACCAGGTTCAGTGAAGGCCCTTGGAAGCGCTCTCTCTCAGTGACCAGGTTCAGTGAAGGCCCTTGGAAGCGCTCTCTCTCAGTGACCAGGTTCAGTGAAGGCCCTTGAAGCGCTCTCTCTCAGTGACCAGGTTCAGTGAAGGCCCTTGGAAGCGCTCTCTCTCAGTGACCAGGTTCAGTGAAGGCCCTTGGAAGCGCTGTCATGGCCACAGCTTAGTACCACATTTTGAAAGAGGGAAGCTGTTTCAGTGCATAAGGGTATGCGTTCGCGCATGCCTCTCTCTCTCTCTCTCTCTCTCTCTCTCTCTCTCCCTTCTCTCTCTCTCTCTCTCTCTCTGTGTGTGTGTGTGTGGTGTGTGTGTGTGTGTGTGTGTGTGTGTGTGTGTGTGTGTGTGTGCGTGTGCGTGAGAGAGAGAGAGAGAGAGAGAGAGAGAGAGAGAGAGAGAGAGAGAGAGAGAGAGAGAGAGAGGGGAGTACATATGTGTATGTAAACGCGCCTGCAGGTTTAATAACACTGTGCCCCTCCTCTACAGATCGTGCCACACACACACTCCTCCCCCTCCCTACTTTCAAGTGTAGGTGTTTTGTTGTTTGTTTTGTCCTTTCGTCAGGAATTGACATCTTACTGGTACAAACGACAATGGCATCTGAATTTCGGAGAGGGGATGGGGTGGGGGTGGGGGTGGGGGTGGGGCATAACAATTCCTCTATATGATTTTCAGATCCAGAGTGACAGGGAGAAACCACACAGCATGTCTTCTACTTCTCTCTTCTGTGAGTCTCTCCCTCTCATCTCCCCTGATTGCCCCGTCCCCGTGCTTACGCCCTTTGTCCTGATTTTGACCAGCTTGAAAAGAAGAAGAAATCATTCCCCCATGCAAATAATCAAGCACTGCCGATTCATCCAATAATGGACCCACTTTGACTCTATCTGTTCTTTTCAAATCAACAGAACAACACGTCAACAAAAGGCTTTTCCGTGATGGAAACAAAGATGATTTAAGGCACCCAAATCAATCTGGATTTAGAGAAAGTTGTTCCCCTTGCTCAGTCTGAAGGGTATAAGCATTGCTTTTAAAAAGGAATAACATTTTATTCTGTTCTCTACGGAGTGTTCTTGATCATGGAGGCCGGTGTGTCTCCCTGGTCACCTAACACTATACGCATCCGGGGTAGTGATCAATTACACTGATCAAGATGGAGAACTTTTTTCTCCCTGGTCACCTAACACTATACGCATCCGGGGTAGTGATCAATTACACTGATCAAGATGGAGAACTTTTTTTTCAGATGTTTCTTCATTTAGTGACAGCAAACGTTTTGTTGTTTCTACCACTAAGGCAATGGCACTTACAGGCATTTTAAGTCGACACATGCAAACCAACGGTTCGTTCAGTTAAGAACGGCCTTAACGAAACAGTGATGGGACTCCAAACCAGACTGCAGCATCACTAAAAATGACGCTATGTACACTGCACAACACACCTTCGTTCTGGACTGCAGCATCACTAAAAATGACGCTATGTACACTGCACAACACACCTTCGTTCTGGACTGCAGCATCACTAAAAATGACGCTATGTACACTGCACAACACACCTTCATTCTGGACTGCAGCATCGCTAAAAATGATGCTATGTACACTGCACAACACACCTTCATTCTGGACAAACATGTCTTCTCTGGACATCACAGGTGGAAGCAGAGAAGGAATTCTGTTAAAGATGGCGTTATGCATGTAGGTGATAGTGGACATCTAATTACGGCATTGTTCACAATGTTTGAAACTTTAATGAAGAAAAGAAAAGAAAATGAGGGAAGGGAGAAGGGGAGGTAAGACAGAAGGGAGACAGTTGGTGTAGGAGACAGAACGCTGGGTGGATCAAATCTCAACATCGGAAGTGATCGGAAGTACAACTAAAGAATATTAGTAATGAACTCTGTTTTAGTCAAGTCGTTCTACGAATTTAACGAGAGAAATAAGTGTTTATGAATACAAGAAGTAAACAACATCAACATTCCTAGTGTTTGCAGATGATTGTGTAAGAAAGCCTGAACAGTAACGTCCCTAAGACGTACACACTTGACATTTTCGGCAATATTCCGTCAAAAACACAGAGAATTGCACCCAAACAGTACTTTGCAGATGAGTGTCGACAACAGAATCAGTGACAGTGAAGCACATTACGACTAACTCCACGTCAAGCTCACTCCCAAACCTTTGTGCTACTCCTATACTGACCCTCCAAATTAGGCCATCTACAAATGTCCACCCACACTTAACCTTTCGACATGAAGTTCCTATGTATTCTAGGGTGGACGAACGGACA
>CM031598.1:2909106-2924106 GCA_018398815.1 Conus ventricosus
ATCAGTTAGTAAAAACCCCAACGAGAATAACTAAAACAACTGCGACACTTATTGATCATGTATACACTAACAACAAATCCGCAAATACTAGATGTTTCAGTGGTACATTCTGGTATTAGTGATCACTATCCAGTCTTCTGCACGTGGTCCTTAAGGCTCCCAAAACCACCACCCAAGGTCACACGACCATCCAATACCGCTCTTTCAAAAAGTTTAATGAAGCAGCATACCTCTATGACTTAAAACATTTCCCCATTTCACTTAACTTATAATTACTCAGACGTCGATGATGCACTGTCCTTCTGGTACCAAACATTTCTCACCATCATAAATAAACACGCACCGTTACATCAAAAAAAGAGTTAGCATCCGCAGATGAACCCGTGGTTAACTCCAGAATTGCTGCAAGAAATGGTACTACGTGACCAACTCAAGGCCAGCAAATTTGTTTGAACGAATACAAAGAGCAGAGAAACTTTGTTTCAAACGAAGTTGAAAAAGCCAAAACGAGACTACTTCAGTCAAATGATAACGGATGCAAAATCCCACAGCGCCAATGTGGAGGGCAATAAACACTATGTACGCAACAAGCGTACAAATTCACAAACTTCAAGCACCAACATCACCCCGGACAAATTTAATACCCACTTTTCTGTCATTATCAGATACCCTTACTCAAGCTTCACAGACTATAAGAGCACCAAATGAATATACATGCCCGACTTCCCTAATATCATTTTGCAAACAAAAACTTGGATCCATAACTCAATTAAAATTCCCCTTCTTGCTGTACATGAAGTAGGTATGCACATAGCGCAGTTAAAGAATAAAAAATCCATGGGTCCTGATAACATACCCCACATTCTTCTCAAACTCGCTCTACCTACATTGTTGAGTCTCTTACATACACACATAATCTATCCATTGAAACTAATTTTTCCCTCAGGCGTTCAAAACGCCAAAGTAATCCCCTTCCAAATCAAATGATTTGTCGGATCCAAATAATTTCAGACCTATATCCTTACTATCGATTCTATCCAAACCCCTTGAAAGACACATACACACACACGTATCTCAGTTCATGGAGAAAAACAAACTATTTCACCCACTCCAATCTGATTCCGATCTAATCATTCCTGCCACACAGCATTATCACGAATGTGTGACTCATGGCTTTCAAATATGAACCAATCACAAATGACAGGGGTTGTCTTTCTTGACTTCAAAAAGGCGTTTGATCTTGTTGATCATTCCATTCTTCTAAAGAAACTATCTGTCTACTTGAACCATACCCCGACAATCTCATTATTCCAATCATACTTGAACGATAGGACTCAGTATGTGGCGCTTAATGGCAAAACCTCCACTTCAGACTTTGTCAGACAATGGAGTCCCACAGGGCTCTGTACTAGGGCCCCCTACTATTCTGCATCTTCATCAATGATTTACCATTGTCCGTATCAGATGAAAAGGTCACGACAGATTTATTTGCTGAGAACTCGTCGCTCCAAACGAATGGTAGTGATCTACAGACAATAGAAACTTCTCTCCAGGAAAGTCTACACGACGTGTCAGACTGGTTCATTCAAACTCAATGGTCATACACCCAGCCAAAACCAAATCTATGATTATAGCTACCCGCCAAAAACACCAGTTGACTCCTCTTTTCCTAAAACTTCAGTTGAATGGCACTTCTATCGAGCAGGTAGAACGAGCATCGTGTTTTAGGGTTAACGATAGATAAAGAATTGAAATGGCAATCTCATCTAAATAACGTTTGCAAGGTATCTCAAAACACCTTTTCCTTTATCTCATTAAAGCGCTAGACGTCAACAGTAATGTGCTTAAACTTTTCTTCAATGCACACATAATGTCACGTATAAATTACGCCTCAACAGTGTGGGACGGCAGTAGTGACGTCCACAAAAAAGGCTGAATTCTCTCCATAGACGTGCAGCAAAGCTACTCCATCCAGCTGTATCTCTAACAACAGACGAAAAACTAAAAGCGCTGAACATACTTCCTCTGAATAGCAATTGGAATTCAACAAGGCATCATTTATGTTTACAATCTTGACTGATACTAAGCCATGTTATATCAATGCCCTTTTTACAAGATTGAACAGCTTTTCTGGCTCGACGAAAATCCTTCTTCCCTACCCACGCATGATCTATACAAAACAAGCCTAGCTTACTCTGGACCATATGTCTGGAACTCACTTCCCCCGAATCTACAAAACATGAATACTTAAAACCTTTCAAGGAACATTTGCATAAACATTTTATGTCTCAGTAGATAAATTATTCGATTACAATGATTAGCGCCATTCGCAAAGTCTTCTGTGAACCATACTTTGAATAAATCGTCTCAACATAAAACCTACTCCGTTAAAAATCGCTCATCCCCACTCCCACTCTGTCTACCATCCCTTTTCTCCTACCCCTACCTACCATTCTCTCTTTCCCCACCCTCCTCTGACCTCTCTCTCTCTCTCTCTGTATTTTTGTTTGTTTGTTTGCTTGTAAGTTTCCTTTTGATTTACCATCCCCCATCTCATTAGTGCTTTTATGAGCAGTTTGCTTATCATTGTAGAATTAGATAATCATGTTTGCTATGTTCAATTTTCTGTATGAATGATATGTGCTGAAATAATGTATGCATGACAAGGACAGATTGTAAGACTAGGCTTTGGCCTAAATTCTTCATCCTTGGGTATTAAAGATCAATCAATCAATCTCTCTCTCTCTCTCTCAACTCTCCCCTCTCTCTCTCTCCTCTCTCTCTCTGTCTCTCTCCTCTCTCTCATCCTCTCCTCTCTCTCTCTCTCTTACAAGGACAGTGCCTTAGTACCACTCCATCTTTCTACCATAACCCCTCCACCGTCATCCAATGATTCCTGCAATAACCCCTCCACGTCATCCAATGATTCCTGCAATAACCCCTCCACGTCATCCAATGATCCTGCAATAACCCCTCCACGTCATCCAATGATTCCTGCACCATAACCCCTCCACGTCATCCAATGATTCCTGCACCATAACCCCTCCACGTCATCCAATGATTCCTGCACCATAACCCCTCCACGTCATCCAATGATTCCTGCACCATAACCCCTCCACGTCATCCAATGATTCCTGCACCATAACCCCTCCACGTCATCCAATGATTCCTGCACCATAACCCCTCCACGTCATCCAATGATTCCTGCAATAACCCCTCCACGTCATCCAATGATTCCTGCCCCATAACCCATCCACGTCATCCAATGATTCCTGCACCATAACCCCTCCCCACGTCATCCAATGATTCCTGCACCATAACCCCTCCACGTCATCCAATGATTCCTGCACCATAACCCCTCCACGTCAAACCAATGATTCCTGCACCATAACCCCTCCACGTCATCCAATGATTCCTGCACCATAACCCCTCCACGTCATCCAATGATTCCTGCACCATAACCCCTCCAGGTCATCCAATGATTCCTGCAATAACCCCTCCAGGTCATCCAATGATTCCTGCAATAACCCCTCCAGGTCATCCAATGATTCCTGCAATAACCCCTCCACGTCATCCAATGATTCCTACCATAACCCCTCCACGTCATCCAATGATTCCTGCACCATAACCCCTCCACGTCATCCAATAACCCCTCCACCATAACCCCTCCACGTCATCCAATGATTCCTGCACCATAACACCTCCACGTCATCCAATGATTCCTGCAATAACCCCTCCACGTCATCCAATGATCCCTGCACAATAACCCTCCACGTCATAATAATAATAATAATAATAATGGGGATTTATATAGCGCCTTCCACGGCACAAGGCGCTTTACAAAGGCAAATGAAAAAAAAACAACAAATTGCTAAATGTAAAGAAAATGCATTGAAAAACGGCTCAGAAAATGAAAAACAAAGGCTCTCTCCCATTCTCTCCCACGCGCACACACACTCTCACGCACAGACACACAATACACAACAGTCGCAACAATCACAAACTATTTAGCGATCCACAGAGACAAACAAGAGTCAATCAACTATCAGGTAATAACTGTCTTCTTAATATTGTTTGAAAAGGTGGGTTTTCAGAGAGGTTTTGAAGGAAGAAAAGGTTTGAGAATGTCTTAAGTCATAGGGGAGCTTATTCCAGAGTTTGGGAGCTGCGTATGAAAAAGCTCGTTCACCATGTTGTTTACGATGGGGACGGTAACTGGGAAGGCGGAAGGTCCTGGTGTCGATGGAGGAGCGGAGCGTTCGTAATGGGACATATACTTGAAGGAGATCGGAAAGATAGGCAGGGGCATCGCCAGTGAAAATCTTGAAGCAAAGACAACAACATTTGTATTTAATTCTTTCTTCAACGGGGAGCCAGTGCAACTTTTTCAGGAGAGGGCTGCAGGGTTGAGTCCTAGGAGATTTGCAAATGAGACGGGCTGCAGAGTTCTGTACACATTGGAGGGGTTGGATGACAGTTGAGGGACAGCCAAGGAGAACACAGTTGCAGTAATCTAGCCTTGAGAGGATATAGGATGAAACGAGAGTTTTTGTGGCGTCTTCAGTGAGATAGGGTCGAATAGCAGCAATTCGTTTAAGTTCGATGTAAGCTAGCTGACAAGTTTTTGTGACATGCTGTTTCATTGAGAGGTCACTATCAAGGAGAACACCAAGATCACGAACAGTGTTTGAAAATTCGATAGTGCTGGAACCTAATGTCAGAGAAGAAGGGAGCGGATCAGGGCCATGATGTGACTGCTTTGAAAAACGGATGGCTTCAGTCTTCTCGCAGTTTAATTTAAGCTTATTTGCTGACATCCAGGTCTCAATATCAGAAGTACAAGATTGAAGAGTAGAAACAAGGGGTGAGTAGTCATCGATGACAGAGGAATGGAGCAGCTGAGTATCATCCGCAAACATTTCGTGTGAAACGGAATGGCCGTGGATAACATTTGACAATGGAGTGGTGTACAAAATAAAGAGGACAGGTCCCAGCACGGATCCCTGAGGTACGCCAAACTGGAGGTTAGATTCATCAGAACGGTGGTCACCTACTTGAATGAACTGTTTCCTGTCTAGAAGATAAGAACGAAACCAATTTAAAGCTGTTTCCCTGATGCCACATGTGTATTTCAAACGAGAGAGAAGGATTTCATGGTCTATGGTGTCAAAGGCTGCCGAAAGATCTAGCAAAAGAAGGACAGAAATTTTGTTTTCGTCTAAGGAATTTAGGATATCATTGAGAATGCGAAGGATGGTGGTCTCCGTGCTGTGCCCAGGGCGATAGGCTGACTGATGTGGTGTGAGGAGGTTGTTTGAGACCAGATGGTCAGAGAGCTGTTGAAGAATGACTTTCTCAAGAATTTTGGATAGGAAAGGAAGATTTGAGATGGGTCTGTAATTTTTAAGAACGTTGGGATCAAGACTGCTTTTCTTTAGTAGAGGTTTAACAAGGGCGGTCTTAAAGTCAGTGGGAACTGTGCCAGAAGACAGAGACTCGTTAAGAATTTTGGTGATGGTAGGAAGGAGAGAGTCAAGGTGTTTAAAGAGGAGTGGGGTGGGAATGGGGTCAAGGTCACAGGATGTTTTCGCGGACTGTGTGATGATTTTACGTCATCCAATGATTCCTGCACCATAACCCCTCCACGTCATCCAATGATTCCTGCAATAACCCCTCCACGTCATCCAATGATTCCTGCAATAACCCATCCACGTCATCCAATGATTCCTGCAATAACCCCTCCACGTCATCCAATGATTCCTGCACCATACCCCTCCACGTCATCCAATGATTCCTGCACCATAACCCCTCCACGTCATCCAATGATTCCTGCACCATAACCCCTCCACGTCATCCAATGATTCCTGCAATAACCCCTCCACGTCATCCAATGATTCCTGCACCATAACCCCTCCACGTCATTCAATGATCCCTGCACCATAACCCCTCCACGTCATCCAATGATTCCTGCAATAACCCCTCCACGTCATCCAATGATTCCTGCCCCATAACCCCTCCACGTCATCCAATGATTCCTGCAATAACCCCTCCACGTCGTCCAATGATTCCTGCACCATAACCCCTCCACGTCATCCAATAATTCCTGCAATAACCCCTCCACGTCATCCAATGATTCCTGCACCATAACCCCTCCACGTCATCCAATGATTCCTGCAATAACCCCTCCACGTCATCCAATGATTCCTGCAATAACCCCTCCACGTTATCCAATTATTCCTGCACCATAAACCCTCCACGTCATCCAATGACTCCTGCACCATAACCCCTCCACGTCATCCAATGATTCCTGCACCATAACCCCTCCACGTCATCCAATGATTCCTGCACCATAACCCCTCCACGTCATCCAATGATTCCTGCAATAACCCTCCACGTCATACAATGATTCCTGCAATAACCCCTCCACTTCATCCAATGATTCCTGCAATAACCCCTCCACGTCATCCAATGATTCCTGCACCATAAACCCTCCACGTCATCCAATGATTCCTGCACCATAACCCCTCCACGTCATCCAATGATTCCTGCCACAGTTCACGTCATGTCAGACAGGCTTTGAGCGACAATGGCCGACCGCACTCTGTATCGAGATGATAATGGCCTAACCACACTCTGTATTGAGATGATAATGGCCTGACCACACTCTGTATTGAGATAATGTCCTGATCACACTCTGTATTGAGATGATAATGGCCTGACCACACTCTGACTGTATTGAGATGATAATGGCCTGACCACACTCTGACTGTATTGAGATGATAATGGCCTGACCACACTCTGTATTGAGATGATAATGGCCTGACCACACTCTGACTGTATTGAGATGATAATGGCCTGACCACACTCCGTATTGAGATGATAATGGCCTGACCACACTCTGACTGTATTGAGATGATAATAGCCTGACCACACTCTGTATTGAGATGATAATGGCCTGACCACACTCTGACTGTATTGAGATGATAATGGCCTGACCACACTCTGTATTGAGATGATAATGGCCTGACCACACTCTGATTGTATTGAGATGATAATGGCCTGATTACACTCTGACTGTATTGAGATGATAATAGCCTGACCACACTCTGTATTGAGATGATAATGGCCTGACCACACTCTGACTGTATTGAGATGATAATAGCCTGACCACACTCTGTATTGAGATGATAATGGTCTGACCACACTCTGACTGTATTGAGATGATAATGGCCTGACCACACTCTGATTGTATTCAGATGATAATGGCCTGACCACACTCTGACTGTATTGAGATGATAATGGCCTGACCACACTCTGACTGTATTGAGATGATAATGGCCTGACCACACACTGATTGTATTTAGATGATAATGGCCTGACCACACTCTGTATTGAGATGATAATGGCCTGACCATACTCTGACTGTATTGAGATGATAATGGCCTGACCACACTCTGACTGTATTGAGATGATAATGGCCTGACCACACTCTGATTGTATTCAGATGATAATGGCCTGACCACACTCTGATTGTATTTAGATGATAATGGCCTGACAACACTCTGATTGTATTTAGATGATAATGGCCTGACCACACTCTGACTGTATTGAGATGATAATGGCCTGACCACACTCTGACTGTACTGAGATGATAATAGCCTGACCACACTTTGACTGTATTGAGATGATAATGGCCTGACCACACTCTGTATTGAGATGATAATGGCCTGACCACACTCTGACTGTAATGAAATGATTATGGCCTGACCACACTCTGAATGTATTGAGATGATAATGGCCTGACCACATTCTGACTGTATTGAGATGATAATGGCCTGACCACACTCTGACTGTATTGAGAAGACAATGGCCTGACCACACTCTGATTGTATTGAGATGATAATGGCCTGACCACACTCTGACTGTATTGAGATGATAATGGCCTGACCACACACTGATTGTATTTAGATGATAATGGCCTGACCACACTCTGAATGTATTGAGATGATAATGGCTTGACCACACTCTGACTGTATTGAGAAGACAATGGCCTGACCACAATCTGATTGTATTGAGATGATAATGGCCTGACCACACTCTGTATTGAGATGATAATGGGCTGACCACACTCTTGATTGTATTGAGATGATAATGGCCTGACCATACTCTGATTGTATTCAGATGATAATGGCCTGACCACACTCTGACTGTATTGAGATGATAATGGCCTGACCACACTCTGACTGTATTTAGATGATAATGGCCTGACCACACTCTGACTGTATTGAAATGATCGTCTGCTTCATTTCGTTCTTCTCATTCACTCCCATTCCCAACCCCTCCACCCTCCATCCCCCTTCCCTCTCCACACTCCCCAACACAGTCATGCACGTACTGGCTTCGTTACTTGTAAAACAACATGGAAGACGACAGCAATGATATCGGCGAAATCAAATAAATGGACATCTATCTTACTATCTATCTATCTGTCAGACTACTATCTATCTATCTATCTATCTATCTATCTATCTATCTATCTATCTATCTATCTATCTATCTATCTATCTAATTATCTATCTATCTATCACAATGCCTGGGTTATTGACCACTCTGACTGATGAACTCCTGTAACACTTAAATGGATCCACAACAGACTCAAACGTTGCACACAAGTCAACAAACTAACTAAAATCACGGCACCCAATCATGGGCAAACACAACATCACTGATACGAGAGTCGGTAGGCTGGTGTGCATTAAAGCAGTCCAACAACAGGTTGAGAGCAAGCTTTTCCCTCACTGTATACAAGGAAGACAGGATCAACACTGTTCAGAGATACCTCGGATTGTTTTGGTCCACAGAGAACCTTTTTTCAATAGAGGTTTGACGACAGCAGTCTTAGAAAATGATGTGAAATGCCCAGGCAATAAACTGTCATCAACGGATGTGGGTAAGAGTTGGGAGTAACTGGTCAAGGCAGTCAACCAACACTGACGTTAATGGAAGGGGGTAAAGAGGGCGACTGTCAGCTGTTAAATACTTCTCCTAAGACCACGCTGTGAGACAGAACGACACGCGTCAAAGTGAGATGCCACCCTGGTGTCTAAGGGAGAAGACTCTCCCAACTCAACTTGGAACTCCTTAAATGATCAAGTTCTGTGAACGTGATCTATTGATGGAAAAAAGCTCAAAAAGCAATTCAAATATTTCTTTCATCAACTGGTTCGTGGCTCATTTCACTCTTTTCGCTTTTCTCCCTTCATAGATTATCTTCCCTTACCTGTAACTATGCAGCTGCTACGTAGAATTATCTGATCTTGTAGTGGGCCGTCTGTAGCCGACCGCAGATTCACCCTCCACGTTCTCGATTATGGTGAGTTCGTGTCATTATCTACAAAGGGAGCACGCTTATGGCAACTGTCAACGGTGGAACGTCGTGTCAGTCTCTATTCCCGAGGCGAAGGTCGCCGGGTCTGCGTCTAGAATCAGCATCAAAGGTCGCCGGGTCTGCGTCTAGAATCAGCATCGTCGGCTGGGTGTTTGGTCAGCCGTGTGTCGCACCTGTCTTCAGTCAGAACAGGCCACACCGGACACTGCCCAAGTTACTGCTGAGCAACGCGGCGTTTCCACTGTGGGGGAGTCTGTTCTACTCGTGTTGTTCCACTGTGGGGGAGTCTGTTCTACTCGTGTTGTTCCACTGTGGGGGAGTCTGTTCTACTCGTGTTGTTCCACTGTTGGGGAGTCTGTTCTACTCGTGTTGTTCCACTGTTGGGGAGTCTGTTCTACTCGTGTTGTTCCACTGTTGGGGAGTCTGTTCTACTCGTGTTGTTCCACTGTTGGGGAGCCTGTTCTACTCGTGTTGTTCCACTGTTGGGGAGCCTGTTCTACTCGTGTTGTTCCACTGTTGGGGAGCCTGTTCTACTCGTGTTGTTCCACTGTTGGGGAGCCTGTTGTACTCGTGTTGTTCCACTGTTGGGGAGCCTGTTGTACTCGTGTTGTTCCACTGTTGGGGAGCCTGTTGTACTCGTGTTGTTCCACTGTTGGGGAGTCTGTTCTACTCGTGTTGTTCCACTTATGGGGAGTCTACTTGTGTTGTTTCATTGTTAGTGGAGTCTGTTCTACTCGTGTTGTTCCACTGTTGCGGAGTCTGTTCTACTCGTGTTGTTCCACTGTTGAGGAGTCTGTTCTACTCGTGTTGTTCCACTGTTGAGGAGTCTGTTCTACTCGTGTTGTTCCACTGTTGGGGAGCCTGTTGTACTCGTGTTGTTCCACTGTTGAGGAGTCTGTTCTACTCGTGTTGTTCCACTGTTGGGAGTCTGTTGTACTCGTGTTGTTCAACTGTTGGGGAGTCTGTTGTACTCGTGTTGTTCCACTGTTGGGGAGTCTGTTCTACTCGTGTTGTTTCATTGTTAGGGAAGTCTGTTCTACTCGTGTTGTTCCACTGTTGGGGAGCCCGTTGTACTCGTGTTGTTCCACTGTTGGGGAGCCTGTTGTACTCGTGTTGTTCCACTGTTGGGGAGTCTGTTGTACTCGTGTTGTTCCACTTTTGGGGAGCCTGTTGTACTCGTGTTTTTCCACTGTTGGGGAATCTGTTCTACTCGTGTTGTTCCACTGTTGGGGAGCCTGTTGTACTCGTGTTGTTCCACTGTTGGGGAGCCTGTTGTACTCGTGTTGTTCCACTGTTGGGGAGCCTGTTGTACTCGTGTTGTTCCACTGTTGGGGAGCCTGTTGTACTCGTGTTGTTCCACTGTTGGGGAGCCTGTTGTACTCGTGTTGTTCCACTGTTGGGGAGCCTTTTGTACTCGTGTTGTTCCACTGTTGGGGAGCCTGTTGTACTCGTGTTGTTCCACTGTTAAGAAGCCTGTTGTACTCGTGTTGTTCCACTGTTGGGGAGCCTGTTGTACTCGTGTTGTTCCACTGTTGGGGAGCCTGTTGTACTCGTGTTGTTCCACTGTTGGGGAGCCTGTTGTACTCGTGTTGTTCCACTGTTGGGGAGCCTGTTGTACTCGTGTTGTTCCACTGTTGGGGAGCCTGTTGTACTCGTGTTGTTCCACTGTTGGGGAGCCTGTTGTACTCGTGTTGTTCCACTGTTGGGGAGCCTGTTGTACTTGTGTTGTTCCACTGTTGGGGAGCCTGTTGTACTCATGTTGTTTCGTTGTTAGGGAAGTCTGTTCTACTCTTGTTCCGTGGCCACGACACTGCTGCACGAACGTGAGTGTTGATAGTAGAATTTTGATAGATGCAGGAGAGTGTTGACAGATGCAGTAGAGTGTTGGCAGATGCAGCAGAGTGTTGACAGATGCAGCAGAGTGTTGACAGATGCAGTAGAGTGTTTGCAGATGCAGCAGAGTGTTGACAGATGCAGCAGAGTGTTGACAGATGCAGCAGAGTGTCAAGCAGCAGAGTGTTGACAGATGCAGTGGAGTGTTGACAGATGCATTAAAGTGTTGACAGATGCAGCAGAGTGTTGATAGATGCAGCAGAGTGTTGACAGATGCAGCAGAGAGTCAGATGCATTAGAGTGTTGACAGATGCAGTAGAGTGTTGACAGATGCAGTAGAGAGTTGACAGATGCAGTAGAGTGTTGACAGATGCAGCAGAGTGTTGACAGATGCAGTAGAGTCCGAATGAGCAACAGGAGTGGGCATCATGTCGCTGACAGGACGACGAAGAAGACGGGCAGTAAAAAGAATCAGTAAAATGAGTAAAGGCCTTAAAAAGAAAAGGTCTGTTTTACTGTCCGTGATTTTCTGGGGGAAAAATAACAGCTGACAAATACATACATACGACTTCCAACCACCGTTGTTGGCTAAAAAAAAACCCTACTTTAAGGTTTGAGAATTCTCGTTCTTCTGAGCATCCAATGCAACCCCTACCCTCCCCTCTTGCCCTTTTCCATCCCAATCTCTCTCTCTCTCTCTCTCTCTCTCTTCTCTATCTCTCTCTCTCTCTCTCTCTCTCTCTCTCTCTCTCTGCCTCGGTATCTTTTTATCTATTTCTGTTTGTCTGTCTGTTGTCAGTCTGTCTCTGTCTCTCAAAACTCTACCAATAAAAATATTTTTAAACATCAGTATTTTTTTTTTTAATTTCTTACTCTCCTTTCCCCCTCTCCTCCCTCCTCCGCTTCCCCCACAGCGAAAGGAGAGCAAAACAAAGGACATAACGTGACCCTGTGTGAACTGGATTTCAGAGCAAAACAAAGGACATAACGTGACCCTGTGTGAACTGGATTTCAGAGCAAAACAAAGGACATAACGTGACCCTGTGTGAACTGGATTTCAGAGCAAACCAAAGGACATAACGTGACCCTGTGTGAACTGGATTTCAGAGCAAAACAAAGGACATAACGTGACCCTGTGTGAACTGGATTTCAGAGCAAAACAAAGGACATAACGTGACCCTGTGTGAACTGGATTTCAGAGCAAAACAAAGGACATAACGTGACCCTGTGTGAACTGGATTTCAGAGCAAAACAAAGGACCTAACGTGACCCTGTGTGAACTGGATTTCAGAGCAAACCAAAGGACATAACGTGACCCTGTGTGAACTGGATTTCAGAGCAAACCAAAGGACATAACGTAACCCTGTGTGAACTGGATTTCAGAGTAAAACAAAGGACCTAACGTGACCCTGTGTAAACTGGATTTCAGAGCAAAACAAAGGACCTAACGTGACCCTGTGTGAACTGGATTTCAGAGCAAAACAAAGGACCTAAAGTGACCCTGTGTGAACTGGATTTTAGAGCAAAACAAAGGACTTAACGTGACCCTGTGTGAACTGGATTTCAGAGCAAAACAAAGGACTTAACGTGACCCTGTGTGAACTGGATTTCAGAGCAAAACAAAGGACCTAACGTGACCCTGTGTGAACTGGATTTCAGAGCAAAACAAAGGACCTAACGGGAAGATGTGTGGGCTGGATTTCAGAGCAAAACAAAGGACCTAACGTGACCCTGTGAGAACTGGATTTCAGAGCAAAACAAAGGACCTAACGTGAAGATGCGTGGGCTGGATTTCAGAGCCAAACAAAGGACCTAACGTGAAGATGTGTGGGCTGGATTTCAGAGCCAAACAAAGGACCTAACGTGAAGATGCGTGGGCTGGATTTCAGAGCCAAACAAAGGACCTAACGTGAAGATGCGTGGGCTGGATTTCAGAGCCAAACAAAGGACCTAACGTGAAGATGCGTGGGCTGGATTTCAGAGCTAAACAAAGGACCTAACGTGAAGATGCGTGGGCTGGATTTCAGAGCTAAACAAAGGACCTAACGTGAAGATGCGTGGGCTGGATTTCAAGCCTTTTTTTCCCCAACCGCACGCAATGGCCGCAGGCGTGTTAACGAGGAACGGCCTGTCTCTTCAAAGCCAGAGTCTGGTCAAGTGTTTATGTTCACGAGGTTGGTTGCAAATCCGCAAAAAAGACCCCTGAAACATGAGATGAGATGAAGTTATTTGCCTTTGGCAGAAAAGAGACATGGAGAGAGAGAGAGAGAGGAGAGAGAGAGAGAGAGAGAGAGAGAGAGAGAGAGAGGAAGGAAGGAATTAAATCTATAAGGGGTGGTAGGATAAACATAGAATAATGGTTTTTATTTTTGTTTTGTTTTGTTTTGTTTTGTACGTGGCATTTCGAATCGGGAGGAAGGAAGGATGCTGGTGGAGATGAGGGTGGGTGGTTGTCTTGTCATCTTTCTCTCTCTGTCTCTGTCTCTCTCTCTGTCTCTCTCTGTCTGTCTGTCTGTCTGTCTGTCTGTCTGTCTGTCTCTCTCTCTCTCTCTCTGAATGGTTAGAAAAAACTACCAACACCTGAAGTAATTGCAATATATATTTCGCTTTATTTCAAGCTTCATCAGCTGCTACCATGGACCGAACTGCAAGAAAGCAACACCGAACTTAAAACGTAAACAACTGAATTAAAATCACACAGCAGGCCTATTTAAAATGCACGGATTTTTTCAATAAAGTTCAGTAGCTGAACATGATCGACACACACAACCACACACCGTACCTGAGCGCTAACGCGTGCGCACATGTATATTTTCCTGAACGATAATAAAGGCAGGCCCGTGAATCACCGCGATAAAAGAATAGAACTAGAAGAGAGGAGGGAGGAACTGGGCGTGGAAAGGGTGGGGAGAGGGAGGGGGAAGAAAGAGGGGTGTAAAAGGGAAAGCCTCAAATTTAACCTAGTAAAATTCAGCTGTACATATTCACACACACACACACACACACACACACACACACACACACACTCTCTCTCTCTCTCTCTCTCTCAAACCTAACCCGGCAAAACATGCATGTAAGCATTAAAACACACACCCACACCCACACCCACACACACACACACACATACACACACCATGTTTTGCCAAGGAAAATCTGACTGTAAGATTTGAAACAGATACACACCCAAACACGTACACACTCACACACATACACACACACATACACACACACACACACACACACACACACACACACACACACACACACACACACACACACACACACACACACACTTGCTCACACACACCAGGGCTAATCTCACACCGGGGCTAATCCCAGACATTCAGTCCAGCCGGGTACATAGTTTTTAGTTTGTACCTCCAGAATCTTTCCCTCTGCTTGCGCACTGTATGGGCTGCTGGTCCGCTCAATAACGGTTACCCTCAGGTTGTCCAGATGGTGGTCTGTGGTCTGGAAGTGACGAGCGACCAGCGTTTCCCTTTTGTCCCCCTCCCTGGTTGTCGCTTGTCCTTGGGGTCCCATGCGCTGGGCCTTGATGTCTGAACGGTGACTGTGGAAGCGTTTCTTGACTGCCTGGCCTGTCTCACCCACGTACTGGACATCTCTGCAGCGCGCGCAATCCACCAGGTAGATTACATTCTTGCTGTTGCAACCTACGTTCGTCCTGATGGTGAATTTGCTTGCGGTTCTGACGCTGCTGAAGGTGCGGGTTTCTTCCAGATGTCGCTCGCAGAGTATGCACCTTTTCGCTGAGCATT
>CM031598.1:2929083-2936583 GCA_018398815.1 Conus ventricosus
GATCCTCATCAACAGTTAACAGGTTGGTTTTTGGTCCAGTTTCATTTTTTTAGCAAGTCTGGTTAAAAATCCCTTCAGCAGTTGTTAACTGGTAAAGTGGGTGATCATTAGTAAAGTGGGCGATCATTAGTGAAGTGGGCGATCATTAGTAAAGTGGGCAACCATTTTACAGAAGGATCCTGCAACCGCCCAATGACCAAGATCTGCTCAAATAACGAAGGCAAAAATCGACTGACCTTTTTTTTTCATTGTTCAACAGAGCGCTGCCTTGATCAGCGACAAACTAGAGAAACGGAAGGGAAGTGGATTGCAGTTGTCTCAAACATGTTGAAGGCATTACTCTCTTCCTGTTACTCTGCTCGGCTCTCTGTCTACTTCCTGTTTGTGAGCTGGCTGTGTGTTTACCACACTTCACACTTCACGCACACGCACACACACACACACACACACACACACACACACACACACACACACACACACACACATATATATATATATATATATATATATATATATATATATATATATATATATATTGTTAAAATAGGTTTTTTAAAATAGAATCTACAAATTTGTTTCGAGCGCGTTGCGCTGTCATCAGGATGGTTTTTGGTTTGCCCACCGCCGATGTAAAATAGCGTGTGGGCTCCCGTTTGCGGTTGTTTGCACGTGCGGGTTGGCTGCACGTGTTTTTGGGGGGGCTTTCAGGTTTTTGTTTTGGGTGTATTCACTAACAACGATTTCCATTTATGCCTGCAGTTGTTTACTATTTCTGTTTTGGTGTTTAAAGTTGCTAAGTGTGGTTTGCATAGTATTAACCATTTTTCAGTTAACATAGGTTGCACCTTTTTGAAGCATTGCTGTATGGTGATGCTCTTTTTATGATTTTCCAGGATATTTTGTAGCTTGTTTTTGCGTCTTTAAGTTTCCAGATATATTTGCTCAGTTCTGTTTGGTTTTTATATTTTTCTTTATTAAATGACTGTTTATATATATATATATTTCTTCAATCTAAGACATAAGAGCAAGCTTTGTTTATAATTCAATATTTCTTGCAGTCATTGCAACACCAAGCTGCTCTGTAAGTTGCTGGAACGGTGCTCGGTACTTATCCTTGGAATTTATTAGTTTGTTGTATTTTAGTCCCTTGCGGATTCATTCCAAGAACTGGCCCTCAGCACTTGTGTCTTAAGAGGATATCTTTTTATATTTTCTACTTTTCACAAGAAAATGTAGCTTGTTTTGCTCTTTCGTGATTTTCTTTTGCTTCTTAGATGGCACATTGGTTGTTTTTTTGAAAACTCAACAAACATACTACGGTATTGCACACCAGCCTTTTCTGGGATTGCATTCTTCTTAAAACTGAAAAGGCAGAGGAGTCAAATTACCACTTTCCGCGGTCACTGAGGAGAAACAACCAAGTTTCGAAATATCGGTATATGACCAGGAGTTATATGTTAGTTTCCCTCCCTATTGGAGGATGTCTCCCCCTTGGAGAATATAAGCTTGCTGAAGGCTCATTTTGAGAAGCATTTATTTTATTTTTCCCCATTCACCCACTCAAGCACATACTGTTAGTTAGGCAGAATCATCTACCGCTGGAGATACGAATGCGTATCTCCCCCTATTTCTTCAATCTAAGACACAAGAGCAAGCTTTGTTTATAATTGAATATTTCTTGCAGTCATTGCAACACCAAGCTGCTCTGTAAATTGTTGGAATGGTGCTCGGTACTTATCCTTGGAATTTATTAGTTTGTTGTATATATATATATATATATATATATATATATATATATATATATATAGATAGAGAGAGAGAGAGAGAGAGAGAGAGAGAGAGAGAGAGAGAGAGTATTGATATCGGTTTCGTGCCTTTCTCTGTCTTTGTGATTCAGTTCACACTTCTGGAACGTTGCCTAAAACATCAAAGCGTTACCTACATCAGAAGATTATCATCTTCATCAGATGACCCACAATGATTCACAGAACGATGTGAGAAGAAGAAGAAGAAGAAAGAAGACGACGACGACGAAGAAGAAGAGACCAAACAAGTCATCTCTACTCCGCCTCCTGTCAAACCTGGCCGTAAATACATTCACAAATCATCAACAATCTACACACAGAGCAAACATGGCTAAAAACAACAACAAAACAAAAACGGGGGGAGTATGGGTGGGGTGGAGAGGAGGAGGAGAGTGCTGAGAGTGGTGGGGTGTGTGTCGGATGCTAACAGAAATTTCAAACAGCTAGGAAAACAGCGTTTCTGGCATCGGTGCCTTCCAGACCAGATTGAAAGCTGCTGGCGCTGTTTGCTTTGATAACAACGTCTCCTTCAGGACAGCTTACCACCCGCCGCTGCAGTCCGCTCACCTGTCTGCCTGTCAGCCTGTCAGCCTATCTGCCTGTCTGCCTGTCAGCCTGTCAGCCTGTCGCCACGTTCAAAGCTCACCAATCGCTGCCAACCTTCTCCCTTTTTTCCCTCCCATTTCTTATATTGATCTGGAAAGGATGGAAAAGGTAGGCTACTTTTGTTGTTGTTGTTGTTGTTTTTAAAAAAAAATGACGTGTCCATCATCGTCGGCCCGAGGGGAAGAATGCCCGATTTAATTGATGTGCACCTCCGCATGGTTGTGACAGGCTGACTTGAACAGAGAGAGAGAGAGAGAGAGAGAGAGAGAGAGAGAGAGAGAGAGAGGAGAGAGAGAGAGAGAGAGAGAGAGAAAGAAAGAGAGAGAGAGAGAGAGAGAGAGAGAGAGAGAGAGAGCTCATACCCAACTTTTGTCCATGTTGACAAAAAAAAAAAAAAAAAAAAAAAAAGCAACCACTTCCGTATATGTAGTGATGTAACTCTACCGGGATCTCGCGAAGGCATCTTCGAAATATTATATTCTAGATATTAAAAAAAAAAAATTGCAAACAACGTCTTTTACGTAAGCGTTTCTTGTTTGTTTTGTTTCTTGGTTTGTAGATATGTAAAATAAAAAAAAAAGACCCCTGTAAGCAGCGTCTTTTACATAACCAGTTTTTTTGTTTTGTTGGTTTGTTTGTTTTACGCAAGCGTTTTTGTTTGTTTTCTTCTTTGTTTCTCTGCTTTTTGATCAGAATTGGAATCATTTTACAATATCCCCCCAAATACTCATGATTCCCCCCCACTCCCCTGTCTCATCTTCTGTGGCATCACCCCACCCTGCTCATTCCGGCAGTTCGTCCACATCCCACGCTGCCTTGTTCCGTTCACAGCACTGCCCTCAGCAGTCCACAGCCCTGTCCTCAGCAGTCCACAGCCCTGCCCTCAGCAGTAGTTCACAGCCCTGCCCTCAGCAGTAGTTCACAGCCCTGTCCTCAGCAGTCCACAGCCCTGCCCTCAGCAGTAGTTCACAGCCCTGCCCTCAGCAGTAGTTCACAGCCCTGCCCTCAGCAGTAGTCCACAGCCCTGCCCTCAGCAGTAGTTCACAGCCCTGCCCTCAGCAGTAGTTCACAGCCCTGCCATCAGCAGTTCACAGCCCTGCCCTCAGCAGTAGTTTCACAGCCCTGCCATCAGCAATTCACAGCCCTGCCGTCAGCAGTTCACAGCCCTGCCGTCAGCAGTAGTTCACAGCCCTGCTCTCAGCAGTTGAAAGCCCTGCCCTCAGCAGTAGTTCACAGCCCTGCCCTCAGCAGTAGTTCACAGCCCTGCCCTCAGCAGCAGTTCACAGCCCTGCCCTCAGCAGTTCACAGCCCTGCCGTCAGCAGTTCACATCCCTGCCCTCAGCAGTTCACAGCCCTGCCGTCAGCAGTTGTTCACAGCCCTGCCCTCAGCAGTTCACAGCCCTGCCCTCAGCAGTAGTTCACAGCCCTGCCCTCAGCAGTTCACAGCCCTGCCGTCAGCAGTAGTTCACAGCCCTTCCCTCAGCAGTAGTTCACATCCCTGCCCTCAGCAGTCCACAGCCCTGCCCTCACCAGTAGTTCACATCCCTGCCCTCAGCAGTTCACAGTCCTGCCCTCAGCAGTAGTTCACAGCCCTGCCCTCAGCAGTAGTCCACAGCCCTGCCCTCAGCAGTTCACAGCCCTGCCCTCAACAGTCCACAGTCCTGCCCTCAGCAGTAGTTCACAGCCCTGCCCTCAGCAGTAGTTCACATCCCTGCCTCAGCAGTAGTTCACATCCCTGCCCTCAGCAGTAGTTCACAGCCCTGCCCTCAGCAGTAGTTCACATCCCTGCCCTCAGCAGTAGTTCACATCCCTGCCCTCAGCAGTAGTTCACAGCCATGCCCTCAGCAGTAGTTCACATCCCTGCCCTCAACAGTAGTTCACATCCCTGCCCTCAGCAGTCCACAGCCCTGCCTCAGCAGTAGTTCACATCCCTGCCCTCAGCATAGTTCACAGCCCTGCCCTCAGCAGTAGTGCACATCCCTGCCCTCAGCAGTAGTTCACATCCCTGCCCTCAGCAGTAGTTCACAGCCCTGCCCTCAGCAGTAGTTCACATTCCTGCCCTCAGCAGTAGTTCACATCCCTGCCCTCAGCAGTCCACAGCCCTGCCCTCAGCAGTAGTTCACATCCCTGCCCTCAGCAGTAGTTCACACCCTGCCCTCAGCAGTAGTTCACAGCCCTGCCCTCAGCAGTAGTTCACATCCCTGCCCTCAGCAGTCCACAGCCCTGCCCTCAGTAGTCCACAGCCCTACCCTCAGCAGTTCACAGCCCTGCCCTCAGCAGTAGTTCACAGCCCTACCCTCAGCAGTTCACAGTCCTGCCCTCAACAGTTCACAGCCCTGCCCTCAGCAGTTCACAGCCCTGCCCTCAGCAGTAGTTCACAGCCCTGCCCTCAGTAGTCCACAGCCCTGCCCTCAGCAGTAGTTCACAGCCCTGCCCTCAGCAGTAGTTCAAAGCCCTGCCCTCAGCAGCATCCACAGATCTGCCCTCAGCAGTAGTCCACAGCCCTGACCTCAACAGTTCACAGCCCTGCCCTCAGCAGTCCACAGCCCTGCCCTCAGTAGTCCACAGCCTACCCTCAGCAATTCACAGCCCTGCCCTCAGCATCCACAGCCCTGCCCTCAGCAGTAGTCCACAGCCCTGCCCTCAGTAGTCCACAGCCCTGCCCTCAGCAGTCCACAGCCCTGCCTTCAGCAGTTCACAGCCCTACCTCAGCAGTTCACAGCCCTGGCCTCAGTAGTCCACAGCCCTGCCCTCAGCAGTCCACAGCCCTGCCTTCAGCAGTTCACAGCCCTGCCCTCAGCAGTAGTTCACAGCCCTGTCCTCAGCAGTCCACAGCCCTGCCCTCAGCAGTAGTTCACAGCCCTGCCCTCAGTAGTCCACAGCCACACCCTCAGCAGTTCACAGCCCTGCCCTCAGCAGTAGTTCACAGCCCTACCCTCAGCAGTTCACAGTCCTGCCCTCAGCAGTTCACAGCCCTGACCTCAGCAGTTCACAGCCCTGCCCTCAGCAGTAGTTCACAGCCCTGCCCTCAGTAGTCCACAGCCCTGCCCTCAGCAGTAGTTCACAGCCCTGCCCTCAGCAGTAGTTCAAAGCCCTGCCCTCAGCAGCAGTCCACAGCCTGCCCTCAGCAGTAGTCCACAGCCCTTCCCTCAGCAGTTCACAGCCCTGCCCTCAGCAGCCCACAGCCCTGCCCTCAGCAGTCCACAGCCCTACCCTCAGCAATTCACAGCCCTGCCCTCAGCAGTCCACAGCCCTGCCCTCAGCAGTAGTCCACAGCCCTGCCCTCAGTAGTCCACAGCCCTGCCCTCAGCAGTCCACAGCCCTGCCCTCAGCAGTTCACAGCCCTACCCTCAGCAGTTCACAGCCCTGCCCTCAGTAGTCCACAGCCCTGCCCTCAGCAGTCCACAGCCCTGCCCTCAGCAGTTCACAGCCCTGCCCTCAGCAGTAGTTCACAGCCCTGTCATCAGCAGTCCACAGCCCTCCCCTCAGCAGTAGTTCACAGCCCTGCCCTCAGCAGTAGTTCACAGCCCTGCCCTCAGCAGTAGTTCACAGCCCTGCCCTCAGCAGTAGTTCACAGCCCTGCCATCAGCAGTTTACAGCCTGCCCTCAGCAGTAGTTCATAGCCCTGCCCTCAGCAATTCACAGCCTTGCCCTCAGCAGTTCACAGCCCTGCCGTCAGCAGTAGTTCACAGCCCTGCTCTCAGCAGTTCACAGCCCTGCCCTCAGCAGTAGTTCACAGCCCTGCCTTTGGCAGTAGTTCACAGCCCTGCCCTCAGCAGCAGTTTAAAGCCCTGTCCTCAGCAGTTCACAGCCCTGCCCTCAGCAGTTCACAGCCCTGCCGTCAGCAGTAGTTCACAGCCCTGCCCTCAGCAGTTCACAGCCCTGCCGTCAGCAGTAGTTCACATCCCTGCCCTCAGCAGTAGGTCACAGCCCTGCCCTCAGCAGTCCATAGTCCTGCCCTCAGCAGTAGTTCACATCCCTGCCCTCTGCAGTGCACAGTCCTGCCCTCAGCAGTAGTTCACAGCCCTGCCCTCAGCAGTAGTCCACAGCCCTGCCCTCAGCAGTTCACAGCCCTGCCCTCAACAGTCCACAGTCCTGCCCTCAGCAGTAGTTCACAGCCCTGCCCTCAGCAGTAGTTCACATCCCTGCCTCAGCAGTAGTTCACATCCCTGCCCTCAGCAGTAGTTCACAGCCCTGCCCTCAGCAGTAGTTCACATCCCTGCCCTCAGCAGTAGTTCACATCCTGCCTCGGCAGTAGTTCACATCCCTGCCCTCAGCAGTAGTTCACAGCCATGCCCTCAGCAGTAGTTCACATCCCTGCCCTCAGCAGTAGTTCACAGCCCTGCCCTCAGCAGTCCACAGCCCTGCCCTCAGCAGTAGTTCACATCCCTGCCCTCAGCAGTAGTTCACATCCCTGCCCTCAGCAGTAGTTCACATCCCTGCCCTCAGCAGTAGTTCACAGCCCTGCCCTCAGCAGTAGTTCACATCCCTGCCCTCAGCAGTAGTTCACATTCCTGCCCTCAGCAGTAGTTCACATCCCTGCCCTCAGCAGTAGTTCACAGCCCTGCCCTCAGCAGTAGTTCACAGCCCTGACCTCAGCAGTCCACAGCCCTGCCCTCAGTAGTCCACAGCCCTACCTTCAGCAGTTCACAGCCCTGCCCTCAGCAGTAGTTTACAGCCCTACCCTCAACAGTTCACAGCCCTGCCCACAGCAGTTCACAGCCCTGCCCTCAGCAGTTCACAGCCCTGCCCTCAGCAGTAGTTCACAGCCCTGCCCTCAGTAGTCCACAGCCCTGCCCTCAGCAGTAGTTCACAGCCCTGCCCTTAGCAGTAGTTCACAGCCCTGCCCTCAGCAGCAGTCCACAGCCCTGCCCTCAGCAGTAGTCCACAGCCCTGCCCTCAGCAGTTCAAAGCCCTGCCCTCAGCAGTCCAGAGCCCTGCCCTCAGTAGTCCACAGCCCCACCCTCAGCAATTCAAAGCCCTGCCCTCAGCAGTCCACAGCCCTGCCCTCAGCAGTAGTCCACAGCCCTGCCCTCAGTAGTCCACAGCCCTGCCCTAAGTAGTCCACAGCCCTGCCCTCAGCAGTTCA
>CM031598.1:2949083-2972257 GCA_018398815.1 Conus ventricosus
TGATGCCGACGATAATGATGCCGATGATGATGATGATGATGACGACAATGATGCCGATGATGATGACGATGACGACAATGTTGCCGATGATGATGATGATGACGACAATGATGCCGATGATGATGATGATGATGATGACGACAATGATGCCGACGATAATGATGATGACGACAGTGATGCCGATGATGATGATGATGATGACGACAATGGTGCCGATGATGATGATGATGACGACAACGATGCCGATGATGATGACGACGACGACAATGATGCCGATGCTGATGCTGATGATGACGACGACGCCGACAACTACGTTGATGATGATGGCAATGATAATGATGATGATGATCGATGATAATGTTGATAATAACGACATCGACAACAAGGCCAGCCATGAGACAGATGATTACCATCTCATCGATTACTGACGGTGACGATTGTCGTTTGTAGTCTCGTCCTTGTTAACCCCGCCCTGTATTGTAGGAGAACCAGATAAAAAGACACTCCCACCCGCCTCTCTCCAATTTCTCTCCCTCCCCCCCCCCACCCCCACCCCACCTCCAATTGACGACATTACCCCCAACCTCCGCCCTCGCCCTAAAAAACAGACAGCGTGAGCCAAGTTTATCATCATTAACCGAGACATACAGCAGACAGGGAGGATTGCAAAGGATCGGCAGGAAGATCTTGAACTGAACCCAATCTTTTTAGCTCCTGGTGGTCCCTGTCTTTTCGTCTCCTTTACCCCCCCCCCTCCTACCCCCCCCCCCCCCTTCTTGTCTTCCTTTTCCTTTTCTCACTTGTTCTTTTTTAAAAATCTTCGATAATGATAGTGAATCCTATCTTCGCCTCCTTATCTTTCTTCTTCGTCTTCCTCCTCCTCCTCCTCCCTCCTCCTCCTCCTCCTCCTCCTCCTCCTCCCCCTTCTTCTTCTTCTTCTTCTTCTCCTCCTCCTCCTCCTCCTCCTCCTCCTCCTCCTCCTCCTCTCTTCTTCTTCTTCTTCTTCTTCTTCTTCTTCTTCTTTCTTCTTCTTCTTCTTCTTCTTGTTCTCTGAATGCCCCTCCTTCGCCCGTCTTCTTCTGCCTCTTTATCTTTCTATATTCTTCATTATAATCTTATTATTCCTTTTCTTTTCACAGCTCCTCCTCTTTTCGCCCCCTCCCCCCCTTCTCTCTCTTGCATCCTCTCTTTTTATCTTCATCCACTCTTCTGTCATGTTTTTCTTTGACAGGTATGATCCTGATACCGACACAGGTATGATCCTGATACCGACACAGGTATGATCCTGATACCGACACAGGTATGATCCTGATACCGACACAGGTATGATCCTGATACCGACACAGGTATGATCCTGATACCGACACAGGCTATTTCACCAACACAGGCTATTTCACCGACACAGGCTATTTCACCAACACAGGCTATTTCACCAACACAGGCTATTTCACCAACACAGGCTATTTCACCATGCTATTTCACCAACACAGGCTATTTCACCAACACAGGCTATTTCACCAATACAGGCTATTTCATGTTACTTTGTAAAAACAAACACACACACTTCAGGCTATTTCACCAACACAGGCTATTTCACCAACACAGGCTATTTCACCAACACAGGCTATTTCACCAACACAGGCTATTTCACCAGCACAGGCTATTTCACCAATACAGGCTATTTCATGTTACTTTGTAAAAACAAACACACACACTTCACCACCACCACTACTGCTGCTGCTACTACTACTACTACTACTACTACTACTACTACTACTACTACTACTACTACTACTACTACTACTACTACTGATAGCATATTAGTCGTCACTACATTTTCCTTTATGTTATTATTACTACAACTGCTGCTTGTAATTGCTTCGGCTGCTACTGCTGCTGTTGCTGCTATTTCTACTTCCTCCACCACTAAATTGAAATGCAATGGGGAGCTCAGATTCAGCAGCTGAAGGGCCTGCTTTTGTTACGTAATCATCCCACGGCTCGAAGAGCCCCCCCCCCCCCCCCCCCTCCCCATCCCTCACTCCACTCGTTTCCATTCCTTTCTTCCTTCAGAACTGAATTTCCTCATTCCGTTAGTGAAGGCCATTGATGCCATTCAGCTACAGCAGAAATCTGTGCGAAAGCATGGGAAATAACTTCTGTTCTTCCAGCCTGGGTTGAGTGTTACCAGTTCAAGTCTGTGGCTTGGAGGTCACAGGGACAACCAACTGTTTAGAGGTTCATGAGGCCCTGGGCTCGGGAGGGAAAGAAAAAGGATGGTGGAGCCTATCACACTTCTTCTGCCGCTTTTAGCCTCCCTGGACTGAATCAAATACCTGCTTTAGGCTGGGTTGACAGAAAGGGTCTTTTTAGCCCTACAACTCCGACCCCACAGGTTCGAACCTCAAGACTGTCCACTCCGCAGTAAAAGGCTGTTATAACCATCGGACTGCGTCCCCCCCCCCCCCCTCCCCGACCTTCTCCCCCACCTTTTCTGCTCCCTTCCCACCCCAGCCTTTCACTTGCACTTTGTTCAGTGTCAGCTGTCTCATCATTCACTTCATGTCCGTCATGTCCACTGTCAGCTGTCTCATCATTCACTTCATGTCCGTCATTTCCAGTGTCAGCTGTCTCATCATTCACTTCATGTCCGTCATGTCCACTGTCAGTTGTCTCATCATTCACTTCATGTCCGTCATGTCCATCAGCTGTCTCATCATTCACTTCATGTCCGTCATGTCCATCAGCTGTCTCATCATTCACTTCATGTCCGTCATGTCCATCAGCTTTTTTATCATTCACTTCATGTCCGTCATGTCCACTGTCAGTTGTCTCATCATTCAATTCATGTCCGTCATGTGCAGTGTCAGCTGTCTCATCATTCACTTCATGTCCGTCATTTCCAGTGTCAGCTGTCTCATCACTTCACTTCATGTCCGTCATGTCCACTGTCAGCTGTCTCATCATTCACTTCATGTCCGTCATGTCACTGTCAGCTGTCTCATCATTCACTTCATGTCCGTCATGTCCACTGTCAGTTGTCTCATCATTCACTTCATGTCCGTCATGTCCATCAGCTGTCTCATTATTCACTTCATGTCCGTCATGTCCATCAGCTGTCTCATCATTCACTTCATGTCCGTCATGTCCACTGTCAGTTGTCTCATTATTCACTTCATGTCCGTCATGTCCACTGTCAGCTGTCTCATCATTCACTCCATGTCCGTCATGTCCATCAGCTGTCTCATCATTCACTTCATGTCCGTCATGTTCAGTGTCAGCTGTCTCATCATTCACTTCATGTCCGTCATGTCCATCAGCTGTCTCATCATTCACTTCATGTCCGTCATGTTCAGTGTCAGCTGTCTCATCATTCACTTCATGTCCGTCATGTCCATCAGCTGTCTCATCATTCACTTCATGTCCGTCATGTCCATCAGCTGTCTCATCATTCACTTCATGTCCGTCATGTCCATCAGCTGTCTCATCATTCACTTCATGTCCGTCATGTCCATCAGCTGTCTCATCATTCACTTCGTGTCCGTCATGTCCATCAGCTGTCTCATCATTCACTTCATGTCCGTCATGTCCAGTGTCAGCTGTCTCATCATTCACTTCAACTCCGTCATGTCCATCAGCTGTCTCATCATTCACTTCATGTCCGTCATGTCCATCAGCTGTCTCATCATTCACTTCATGTCCGTCATGTCCATCAGCTGTCTCATCATTCACTTCATGTCCGTCATGTCCACTGTCAGTTGTCTCATTATTCACTTCATGTCCGTCATGTCCACTGTCAGCTGTCTCATTATTCACTTCATGTCCGTCATGTCCATCAGTTGTCTTATCATTCACTTCATGTCCGTCATGTTCATGTGTCAGCTGTCTCATCATTCACTTCATGTCCGTCATGTCCACTGTCAGTTGTCTCATCATTCACTTCATGTCCGTCATGTCCAGTGTCAGTTGTCTCATCATTCACTTCATGTCAGTCATGTTCAGTATCAGCTGTCTCATCATTCACTTTATGTCCGTCATGTTCAGTGTCAGTTGTCTCATCATTCACTTCCTGTCCGTCATTCCAGTGTCAGCTGTCTCATCATTCACTTCATGTCCGTCATGTCCACTGTCAGCTGTCTCATCATTCACTTCATGTCCGTCATGTCCAGTGTCAGCTGTCCCATCATTCACTTCATGTCCGTCATGTCCAGGTCAGCTGTCTCATCATTTCTTCATGTCTGTCATGTCCATCAGCTGTCTGATTCATTCACTTCATGTCCGTCATGTCTATCAGCTGTCTCATCATTCACTTCATGTCCGTCATGTTCAGTGTCAGCTGTCTCATCATTTACTTCATGTCCGTCATGTTCAGTGTCAGCTGTCTCATCATTCACTTCATGTCCGTCATGTTCAGTGTCAGCTGTCTCTTCATTCACTTCATGTCCGTCATGTCCATCAGCTATCTCATCATTCACTTTATGTCCGTCATGTTCAGTGTCAGCTGTCTCATAATTCACTTCATGTCCGTCATGTTCAGTGTCAGCTGTCTCAACTTTCACTTCATGTCCGTCATGTTCAGTGTCAGCTTTCTCATCATTCACTTCGTGTCCTTCATGTCCAGTGTCAGCTGTCTCATCATTCACTTCATGCCCGTCATGTCCATCAGCTGTCTCATCATTCACTTCATGTCCGTCATGTTCAGTGTCAGCTGTCTCATCATTCACTTCACGTCCGTCATGTCCAGTATCAGCTGTCTCATCATTCACTTCATGTCCGTCATGTCCATCAGCTGTCTCATCATTCACTTCATGTCCGTCATGTCCATCAGCTGTCTCGTCATTCACTTCATGTCCGTCATGTCCAGTGTCAGCTGTCTCATCATTCACTTCATGTCCGTCATGTCCACTGTCGCTGTCTCAGAATTCACTCATGTCCGTCATGTCCAGTGTCAGCTGTCTCATCATTCACTTCATGTCCTTCATGTCCAGTGTCAGCTGTCTCATCATTCACTTCATGTCCGTCATGTCCATCAGCTGTCTCATCATTCACTTCATGTCCGTCATGTTCAGTGTCAGCTGTCTCATCATTCACTTCATGTCCGTCATGTCCATCAGCTGTCTCATCATTCACTTCATGTCCGTCATGTCCATCAGCTGTCTCATCATTCACTTCATGTCCGTCATGTTCAGTGTCAGCTGTCTCATCATTCACTTCATGTCCGTCATGTCCATCAGCTGTCTCATCATTCACTTCATGTCCGTCATGTCCAGTGTCAGCTGTCTCATCATTCACTTCATGTCCGTCATGTCCAGTGTCAGCTGTCTCATCATTCACTTCATATCCGTCATGTCCACTGTCAGCTGTCTGATCATTCACTTCATGTCCGTCATGTCCATCAGCTGTCTCATCATTCACTTCATGTCCATCAGCTGTCTCATCATTCACTTTATGTCCGTCATGTTCAGTGTCAGCTGTCTCATCATTTACTTCATGTCCGTCATGTTCAGTGTCAGCTGTCTCATCATTCACTTCATGTCCGTCATGTTCAGTGTCAGCTGTCTCTTCATTCACTTCATGTCCGTCATGTCCATCAGCTGTCTCATCATTCACTTTATGTCCGTCATGTTCAGTGTCAGCTGTCTCATAATTCACTTCATGTCCGTCATGTTCAGTGTCAGCTGTCTCAACTTTCACTTCATGTCCGTCATGTTCAGTGTCAGCTTTCTCATCATTCACTTCATGTCCTTCATGTCCAGTGTCAGCTGTCTCATCATTCACTTCATGTCCGTCATGTCCATCAGCTGTCTCATCATTCACTTCATGTCCGTCATGTTCAGTGTCAGCTGTCTCATCATTCACTTCACGTCCGTCATGTCCAGTATCAGCTGTCTCATCATTCACTTCATGTCCGTCATGTCCATCAGCTGTCTCATCATTCACTTCATGTCCGTCATGTCCATCAGCTGTCTCATCATTCACTTCATGTCCGTCATGTCCAGTGTCAGCTGTCTCATCATTCACTTCATGTCCGTCATGTCCACTGTCAGCTGTCTCACCATTCACTTCATGTCCGTCATGTCCACTGTCAGCTGTCTCATCATTCACTTCATGTCCTTCATGTCCAGTGTCAGCTGTCTCATCATTCACTTCATGTCCGTCATGTCCATCAGCTGTCTCATCATTCACTTCATGTCCGTCATGTCCATCAGCTGTCTCATCATTCACTTCATGTCCGTCATGTTCAGTGTCAGCTGTCTCATCATTCACTTCATGTCCGTCATGTCCATCAGCTGTCTATCATCACTTCATGTCCGTCATGTCCAGTGTCAGCTGTCTCATCATTCACTTCATGTCCGTCATGTCCAGTGTCAGCTGTCTCATCATTCACTTCATATCCGTCATGTCCACTGTCAGCTGTCTGATCATTCACTTCATGTCCGTCATGTCCATCAGCTGTCTCATCATTCACTTCTGTCCGTCATGTCCATCAGCTGTCTCATCATTTACTTCATGTCCGTCATGTTCAGTGTCAGCTGTCTCATCATTCACATTCATGTCCGTCATGTCCATCAGCTGTCTCATCATTCACTTCATGTCCAGTCATTCAGTGTCAGCTGTCTCATCATTCACTTCATGTCGTCCCTGTCAATGTCTCATCATTCAATTCTGTCCGTCCATGTCTGATGCAGCTGCCATGCAATGCTTGGCGCATGTCATGGGGGGGGGGTCATGTGGCATGTCTCATCATTGCACTTCATGTCGGCATGTCTGTGCGCAGCATTCAATGTGGGGGCAATGTCTGTCATGTCGGCAGCTGTCTATATCCTCTGGAGTCTGTGCATCATGTGGGCATGTCTCACATCTGTGGTATTCTTGCAGCCATGTGGGCTTGTCTGCACCATGTCGGTGTCATGTCCATGGCTGTCGGCATTCATTCACTCATGTCCGTCATGTCCATCAGCTGTCTCATCATTTACTTCATGTCCGTCAGTTCAGTGTCAGCTGTCTCATCATTCACTTCATGTCCTCATGTCCATCAGCTGTCTCATCCCTTCACTTTAGTCCATCAGTCCATGTCAGCGTCTCATCATTCACTTCCTCCATGTCTGTGGGAGCCATTTTTGGGCAAAGTTGTGGCAGCCATCTGTGGGCAATGTCTGGGCAGCCATTTTGGGGGGAAAGTCGTGGCAGCCATGTGGGGGGAAGTCTTTGGGACCCTTGGGGGGAATGTCTGTGGCAGCCATGGGGGGCAATGTGGGGCAATTCTGTGGCAGCCTGTGGGGGGGGGGGGGGGGGGAATGTCTGTGGCAGGGCCGGGGGGGGGGGGGGGGGGGGGGGGGGGGGGGGAGTGTCTGTGGGAGCCACGTGGGGGCAATGTCTGTGGCAGCCATGTGGGGCAATGTGGGGGCAATGTCTGTGGCAGCCATTTTGGGGGGCAATGTCTGTGGTAGCCATGTGGGGGGGGGGGGCAATGTCTGTGGCAGCTATGTGGGGCAATGTCTGTGGCAGCCATGTGGGGGTAATGTCTGTGGCAGCCATGTGGGGGCAATGTCTGTGGCAGCCATGTGGGGGTAATGTCTGTGGCAGCCATGGAGTGGCAATGTCTGTGGCAGCCATGTGGGGGCAATGTCTGTGGCAGCCATGTGGGGGCAATGTCTGTGGCAGCCATGTGGGGGAAATGTTCTGTGGTAGCCATGGGGGCAATGTCTGTGGCAGCCATGTGGGGCAATGTCTATGGCAGCCATGTGGGGGCAATGTCTGTGGCAGCCATGGGGTGGCAATGGTCTGTGGCAGCCATGTGGGGGCAATGTCTGTGGCAGCCGTGGGCGGGGGGGGGGGGGGGGGCAGTGTCTGTGGCAGCCACGTGGGGGCAATGTTGGAGCCATGTGGGGGCAATGTGGGGGCATGTCTGTGGCAGCCATGTGGGGGGCAATGTCTGTGGTAGCCATGTGGGGGGCAATGTTGTGGCGCTTGTGGGGCAATGTCTGTAGCAGCCATGTGGGGGGTAATGTCTGTGGCAGCCATGGAGTGGCAATGTCTGTGGCAGCCATGTGGGGGCATTGTCTGTGGCAGCCATGTGGGGGCAATGTTTGTGGCAGCCATGTGGGGAAATGTCTGTGGTAGCCATTGGGGGCAATGTCTGTGGCAGCCATGTGGGGCAATGTCTGTGGCAGCCATGTGGGGGAATGTCTGTGGCAGCCATGTGGGGGCAATGTCTGTGGCAGCCATGGGGTGGCAATGTCTGTGGCAGCCATGTGGGGGGCAATGTCTGTGGCAGCTATGGGGGTAATGTCTGTTGCAGCCATGTGGGGGCAATGTCTGTGGCAGCCATGTGGGGGGGGCAATGTCTGTGGCAGCCATGGGGGGGGGGGGAATGTCTGTGGCAGCCATGTGGGGGGGGGGGGGGGGCAATGTCTGTGGCAGCCATGTGGGGGGAATGTCTGTGGCAGCCATGTGGGGGGGCAATGTCTGTGGCAGCCATGGGGGGGCAATGTCTGTGGGGCCATGGGGGGCAATGTCTGTTGCAGCCATGTGGGGGGGGGGGGCAATGTCTGTGGCAGCATGTGGGGGGGCAATGTCTGTGGCAGCCATGTGGGGGGCAATGTCTGTGGCAGCATGGGGGGGGGGGGCAATGTCTGTGGCAGCCATGTGGGGGGGGGGGGCAATGTCTGTGGCAGCCATGTGGGGGGGGAATAATGTCTGTGGCAGCCATGGGGGAGGGGGCAATGTCTGTGGCAGCCATGTGGGGGGCAATGTCTGTGGCAGCCATGGGGGGGGGGGCAATGTCTGTGGCAGCGGGGGGGGGGGGGGGGGGGGGGCAATGTCTGTGGCAGCCATGGGGGGGGGGGGCAATGTCTGTGGCAGCCATGGGGGCAATGTCTGTGGCAGCCAGGGGGGGGGGGCAATGTCTGTGGCAGCCGGGGGGGGGGGGGGGCAATGTCTGTGGCAGCCAGGGGGGGGCAATGTCTGTGGCAGCCATGGGGGGGGGGGCAATGTCTGTGGCAGCATGGGGGGGGGGGGCAATGTCTGTGGCAGCCATGGGGGGCAATGTTGTGGCAGCATGGGGGGCAATATCTGTTGCAGCCATGGGGGGGCAATGTCTGTGGCAGCCATGGGGGGCAATGTCTGTGGCAGCCATGGGGGGGGCAATGTCTGTGGCAGCCATGGGGGGCAATGTCTGTGGCAGCCATGGGGGGGCAATGTCTGTGGCAGCCATGGGGGGACAATGTCTGTGGCAGCCATGGGGGGCAATATCTGTGGCAGCCATGGGGGGCAATGTCTGTGGCAGCCATGGGGGGAATGTCTGTGGCAGCCATGGGGGGCAATGTCTGTGGCAGCCTGGGGGGGGCAATGTCTGTGGCAGCCATGGGGGGCAATGTCTGTGGCAGCCATGGGGGGCAATATCTGTGGCAGCCATGGGGGGGCAATGTCTGTGGCAGCCATGGGGGGGCAATGTCTGTGGCAGCCATGGGGGGGTAATGTCTGTGGCAGCCATGGGGGGCAATGTCTGTGGCAGCCAGGGGGGGCAATGTCTGTTGCAGCCATGGGGGAGCAATGTCTGTGGCAGCCATGGGGGGCAATGTCTGTGGCAGCCAGGGGGGGGGGGGCAATGTCTGTGGCAGCAGTGAGGGGGGCAATGTCTGTGGCAGGCATGGGGGGCAATGTCTATGGCAGTCATGGGGGGGGGGCAGTGTCTGTGGCAGCCAGGGGGGGGGGGGGGGGGGGGTGCAATGTCTGTGGCAGCCATGTGGGGGCAATAATGAAAATTGTGCTGAATCAAACCAAAAAACTTCGCCATCTGATCAGCAGACGTTTCTCCCTTCCACCGTCTTCTCCCACCTCCCTCTCTCCTCCTCCCTCTGTCTCTTCATACTCATCCCCCGTTCCCCACCCTCCTGGTACCCAGTCAGTGGCAGTGTCGGTGACAGTCAGTGGCAGTGTCGGTGACAGTCAGTGGCAGTGTCGGTGACAGTCAGTGGCAGTGTCGGTGAAAGTCAGTGGCAGTGTCGGTGACAGAGGGCGACAGGCGGCAAGGTGACAGTCAGTGGCAGTGTCGGTGACAGTCAGTGGCAGTGTCGGTGACAGAGTACGACAGGCGGCAAGGTGGACAGTCAGTGGCAGTGTCGGTGACAGAGTACGACAGGCGGCAAGGTGACAGTCAGTGGCAGTGTCAGTGACAGTCAGTGGCAATGTCGGTGACACAGAAGGCGACAGGCGGCAAGGTGACCAGCTGGACAAACACTGGAAGGAGGAGGAGGAGGAGGAGGAGGAGAAGAAGGAGGACGAGGAGAAGGAGGAGGAGGAGGAGCAGGTGAAGGAGGAGGAGGGAGTGAGGGAGGAGGAGCAGGTGAAGGAGGGGAGGAGTGAGGGAGGAGGAGCAGGAGAAGGAGGAGGAGGAGTGAGGGAGGAGGAGCAGGAGAAGGAGGAGGAGGAGTGAGGGAGGGGGAGGAGGAGTGAGGGAGGAGGAGCAGGTGAAGGAGGAGGAGGAGTGAGGGAGGAGGAGCAGGAGAAGGAGGAGGAGAGTGAGGGAGGAGGAGGAGTGAGGGAGGAGGAGGAGGTGAGGGAGGAGGAGGAGTGAGGGAGGAGGAGCAGGAGAAGGAGGAGGAAGAGTGAGGGAGGAGGAGCAGGAGAAGGAGGAGGAGGATTGAGGGAGGAGGAGCAGGAGAAGGAGGAGGAGGAGTGAGGGAGGGGAGCAGGTGAAGGAGGAGGAGTGTGAGGGAGGAGGAGCAGGAGAAGGAGGAGGAGGATTGAGGGAGGAGGAGCAGGAGAAGGAGGAGGTGTGAGGGAGGAGAAGCAGGAGAAGGAGGAGCAGGTGTGAAGGAGGAGGAGGAGTGAGGAGGAGGAGCAGGAGAAGGAGGAGGAGGAGTGAGGGAGGAGGAGGAGTGAGGGAGGAGAGGGTGAGGGAGGAGGAGGAGTGTGAGGGAGGAGGAGCAGGTGAAGGAGGATGAGGATGTGAGGGAGGAGGAGCAGGAGAAGGAGGAGGAGGAGTGAGGGAGGAGGAGGAGTGAGGAGGAGGAGCAGGAGAAGGAGGAGGAGTGAGGAGGAGGAGCAGGAGAAGGAGGAGGAGTGAGGGAGGAGGAGGAGTGGAGGGAGGAGGAGGAGTGAGGGAGGAGGAGGAGTGAGGGAGGGGAGCAGGAGAAGGAGGAGGAGTGAGGGAGGAGGAGCAGGAGAAGGAGGAGGAGGAGTGAGGGAGGAGGAGGAGTGAGGGAGGAGGAGGAGTGAGGGAGGAGGAGCAGGAGAAGGAGGAGGAGGAGGAGTGAGGGAGGAGGAGCAGGAGAAGGAGGAGGAGGAATGAGGGAGGAGGAGGAATGATGGTAGGAGGAGCAGGTGAAAGGATGGAGGAGTGAGGAGGAGGAGGAGTGAGAGAGGAGGAGCAGGAGAAGGAGGAGGAGGAGTGAGGGAGGAGGAGGAGGAATGAGGGAGGAGGAGGCAGTGAGGGGAGGAGGAGCAGGAGAAGGAGGAGGAGGAATGAGGGAGGAGGAGCAGGAGAAGGAGGAGGAGGATGTGAGGGAGGAGGAGCAGGAGAAGGAGGAGGAGTGAGGGAGGAGGAGGAGGAGTGAGGGAGGAGGAGCAGGAGAAGGAGGAGGAGGAGTGAGGGAGGAGGAGCAGGAGAAGGAGGGGAGGAGTGAGGGAGGAGGAGCAGGAGAAGGAGGAGGAGTGAGGGAGGAGGAGCAGGAGAAGGAGGAGGAGGAGTGAGGGAGGAGGAGGAGGAGGAAGTGAGGGATGAGGAGGAGTGAGGGAGGAGGAGGAGTGAGGGATGAGGAGGAGGAGTGAGGGAGGAGGAGGAGTGAGGGAGGAGGAGGAGTGAGGGAGGGGGAGCAGGAGAAGGAGAAGGAGGAGTGAGGGAGGAGGAGGAGTGAGGGATGAGGAGGAGTGAGGGAGGGGAGGAGTGAGGGATGAGGAGGAGTGAGGGAGGAGGAGGAGTGGGGATGAGGAGGAGTGAGGGAGGAGGAGCAGGTGAAGGAGGAGGAGGAGTGAGGGAGGAGGAGCAGGTGAAGGAGGAGGAGGAGGAGTGAGGGAGGAGGAGCAGGAGAAGGAGGAGAGGAGTGAGGGAGGAGGAGGAGTGAGGGAGGAGGAGGAAGGAGTGAGGGAGGAGGAGGAGTGAGGGATGAGGAGGAGTGAGGGAGGAGGAGCAGGAGGAGGAGGAGGAGTGAGGGAGGAGGAGGAGTGAGGGAGGAGGAGGAGTGAGGGAGGAGGAGAGCAGGAGAAGGAGGAGGAGTGAGGGAGGAGGAGGATGTGAGGGATGAGGAGGAGTGAGGGAGGAGGAGCAGGTGAAGGAGGAGGAGGAGGAGTGAGGGAGGAGGAGGAGTGAGGGATGAGGAGGAGTGAGGGAGGAGGAGCAGGAGAAGGAGGAGGAGTGAGGGAGGAGGAGGAGGATGTGAGGGAGGAGGAGCAGGGAGAAGGAGGAGAGGAGTGAGGAGGAGGAGCAGGAGAATGAGGAGGAGGAGTGAGGGGAGGAGGAGCAGGAGAAGGAGGAGGAGGAGGAGTGAGGGAGGAGGAGCAGGAGAAG
Organism: Conus ventricosus; assembly: GCA_018398815.1. Taxonomy (NCBI): domain Eukaryota; kingdom Metazoa; phylum Mollusca; class Gastropoda; order Neogastropoda; family Conidae; genus Conus; species Conus ventricosus. The sequence continues at coordinate 2,961,595 of CM031598.1, forward strand.
GAGGAGGAGGAGGAGTGAGGGAGGAGGAGCAGGAGGAGGAGGAGGAGTGAGGGAGGAGGAGGAGGATGAGGGAGGAGGAGGATGTGAGGGAGGAGGAGGAGTGAGGGAGGAGGAGCAGGTGAAGGAGGAGGAGGAATGAGGGAGGAGGAGGTTGAGGGAGGAGGAGCAGGTGAGAGGAGGGGAGGAGTGAGGGAGGAGGAGCAGGTAAAGGAGGAGGGAGGAGTGAGGTGGAGGAGGAGTGAGGGAGGAGGAGGAGTGAGGGAGGAGGAGGAAGTGAGGGAGGAGGAGCAGGTGAGGAGGAGGAGGAGTGAGGGAGGAGGAGCAGGTGAAGGAGGAGGAGGATAGAGGGAGGAGGAGGATGTGAGGGAGGGAGGCAGGAGAAGGAGGAGGAGGAGTGAGGGAGGAGGAGGAGTGAGGGAGGAGGAGCAGGAGAAGGAGGAGGAAGAGCAGGTGAAGGAGGAGGAGGAGTGAGGGAGGAGGAGCAGGAGAAGGAGGAGGAGGAGTGAGGGAGGAGGAGCAGGAGAAGGAGGAGGAGGAGTGAGGGAGGAGGAGGAGGAATGAGGGAGGAGGAGGAGTGAGGGAGGAGGAGCAGGAGAAGGAGGAGGAGGAATGAGGGAGGAGGAGCAGGAGAAGGAGGAGGAGGAGTGAGGGAGGAGGAGCAGGTGAAGGAGGAGGAGTGAGGGAGGAGGAGGAGTGAGGGAGGAGGAGCAGGAGAAGGAGGAGGAGGAGTGAGGGAGGAGGAGCAGGAGAGAAGGAGGAGGAGTGAGGGAGGAGGAGCAGGAGAAGGAGGAGGAGGAGTGAGGGAGGAGGAGGAGGAGTGAGGGAGGAGGAGGAGGAGTGAGGGAGGAGGAGGAATGAGGGAGGAGGAGGAGTGAGGGAGGAGGAGCAGGAGAAGGAGGAGGAGGAGTGAGGGAGGAGGAGGAGGAGTGAGGGATGGGGAGGAGTGAGGGAGGAGGAGGAGTGAGGGAGGGGGAGCAGGAGAAGGAGGAGGAGGAGTGAGGGAGGAGGAGCAGGAGAAGGAGGAGGGGAGTGAGGGAGGAGGAGCAGGAGAAGGAGGAGGAGTGAGGGAGGAGGAGGAGTGAGGGAGGAGGAGGAGGAGTGAGGGAGGAGGAGCAGGAGAAGGAGGAGGAGGAGTGAGGGAGGAGGAGCAGGAGAAGGAGGAGGAGTGAGGGAGGAGGAGCAGGAGAAGGAGGAGGAGGAGTGAGGGAGGAGGAGGAGGAGTGAGGGATGAGGAGGAGTGAGGGAGGAGGAGGATTGAGGGAGGAGGAGGAGGAATGAGGGAGAGAGTAGGAGGAGTGAGGGAGGAGGGAGCAGGAGAAGGAGGAGGAGGAGTGAGGGAGGAGGAGGAGTGAGGGATGAGGAGGAGTGAGGAGGGGAGGAGTGAGGATGAGGAGGAGTGAGGGAGGAGGAGGAGTGAGGGATGAGGAGGAGTGAGGGAGGAGGTGGAGTGAGGGAGGAGGAGGAGTGAGGGAGGAGGAGCAGGTGAAGGAGGAGGAGGAGGAGTGAGGGAGGAGGAGCAGGAGAAGGAGGAGGAGGAGTGGGGAGGAGGACCAGGAGGAGGAGGAGGAGTGAGGGAGGAGGAGCAGGTGAAGGAGGAGGAGGAGGAGTGAGGAGGAGGAGCAGGTGAAGGAGGAGGAGGAGTGAGGGGAGGAGGAGCAGGTGAAGGGAGGAGAGGAGTGAGGAGGAGGAGCAGGAGGAGGAGGAGGAGTGAGGGAGGAGGAGCAAGTGAAGGAGGAGGAGGAGGAGTGAGGAGGAGGAGGAGTGAGGGATGAGGAGGAGTGAGGGAGGAGGAGCAGGTGAAGGAGGAGGAGGAGTGAGGGAGGAGGAGCAGGAGGAGGATGAGGAGGAGTGAGGGAGGGCTGGTTCAACAATGGTCCCACCGTCCGCGTGTCTGTCTTTTCCCCTCCCCCGGCCCCTCCCAAGACCTACCCCCTCCCACGGCCCGAAGCCCCCCTCCCTCCACTCCCGTTGTGTCACGGACAGTTAGCCGCGCACGTCCCCGCGGAGAGACAGGTGGCGTGCTACGAGGAAAATGAGGGTGAGAACAAGCACTGACAAGACCTCCCATTTCACACCACACCGTGTCGTCTTTTAATCTTCTAATCTTTTAATCAGTACTCACATCGTCAGTCAGAGACCACGTTTGTCGCTCTTTACAATCCCTACTCTCGTTTACACGGCGGGCTGCCAGCCTGGGTACAGTCGACTGAAAGAGCTGTCTCCTGGCGTTAGTAGTTGGTGTCTTGTGTCATCCTGTCGACGAACATTTATTCTTTTTTCCATGTTTTTTTCTTGGAGGATGCATGCTATGTGTATACGTATTCGGCCCAACGGGCCCCTCTTTTCCGACCGTTGTGTGACAGGATCTGAGGTATGTGAAGATGTTATGCGTGCGTTCACATACAGAACCTCGATCTGTGATTCCATGTCAAGGAATTTAGGGGGATGGAGTCAGAACCAATGTTAACTCTATGGGGGAAAAAAATCAAACTGGACCCACACGGCCCGGAGAAGATTCGAACACACAACCCCAGAAACACCGGGATCACGAGTCCGGGGTTGACTGAGCTATTCGGGCCCATTTTGAAGAGGTCGCATCACTTAGAGAAAGGAGAAAGGAAAAGACAACTGCTATGAAAATACAGGTACCTTGACAGAAGCTGTGACCAACGGGTTGAGCCACAGACTCTTTTTTCATGTGAATGGAGAGAGAGAGAGGAGAGGAGAGAGAGAGAGAGAGAGAGAGAGAGAGAGGAGAGAGTGAGAGAGAGAGAGAGAGAGAGAGGAGAGAGAGACCGTTGCTTATTGCCCAGCCGACTGCAAACGGCCACATCAGGGCTGTCAACGCCTTAGAGCAACTCTCAATCGATATATAAACAAGATGCGAAGCATATTAAACGTACTCCCAGTTTTCCAAATTGTTTATAAATCGGCCAAGTGCTTTATGAGATAAGACATAAAGGCAAAATAACGGTTTTAACGGTTATTTAACCGATGTACACTTTTGAAACTGGTATTTTTAGTCCTCACTGGGCTAAAGCTGTGTACATACCAAATTTCATCCAAATCGGACAATATGTCAAGAATAACGGTTTTTAACGGTCAGATTTTGAAACACTGCATGGAAGTGCCATTTGTGTGTGATAACCTTTCTATATACCAAATTTCATTAAAACCCACCAATATATAAAAAATAACGGCAAAATAACGGTTTAACGGTTATATAACCGATATGCACTTTTGAAACCAGTATTTTAGTCCTCACTGGGCTAAAGCCTGTGTACATATCAAATTTCATCCAAATTGGACAATATGTCAAGAATAACGGTTTTTAACGGTCAAATTTTGGAACACTATATAGAAGTGCCATTTGTGTGTGATAACCTTTTTATATACCAAATTTCATTAAAATCCACCTATATATAAGAAATAACGGCAGAATAACGGTTTTTAACGGTTGTTTAATCCATTTTCAGCATTACATCACTTACATATGGACAGAGGATCGATTTGTCACAAGATCATCCAAATCGCTTATAAATTGGCCAAGTACTTTCTGAGATATTCCCATAAAGAAGAAAAACCTTACAGGCCGTTACAACCGTTAGTAACGGCTATAACGGGGCAAACTAAAACATCAGTCATCATCCGTGACCCATAATGAACATACCTGCTAATTTTCATAAAGGTCGGCCAAGTACTTCCTGAGATATTCAATAAAGAAGAAAAACCGTTACAGGCCGTTACAGCCGTTAGTAACGGTTATAACGGTAAACTAAAACATCGGGCATTATTCGTGACCCATAATGAACACACCTACAAATGCTCAGAAAGATCGGCCAAGTACCTTCTGAGATATTCCATAAAGAAGAAAAGCGTTACAGGCCGTTACAGCCGTTAGTAACGGCTGTAACGGTAAACTAAAACGTCGGACATCATCCTTGACCCATAATGAACATACCTACAAATTTTCAGAAAGATCGACCCAGTAGTTTTGTCTGGAGAGAGTGGAACACATTTTGACCACGGACACACAGACACACAGGCAGACAGACAGACAGACAGACAGACAGACAGACAGACACACAGACACACAGACAGCATTTCTTCGTTCCCATTCTAAAGTACTCCTGTTATTTAAGAACTGGGAGTACAAAAAAACAAAGAAAAAAGTCCACACAACATATTAAAATGCACATTTTAAAAAAACACACCAAAAATTCCGTAAAAAATCTTTCTTCTTTCTTTCTTAGATGAAAAATGTTGATCTCCCTCAGAGATTCGATGATCACGTCAGGTCTCTGAACAACGTTTTCATGGAGTCTGCTGTAAAATGTTTACGTTTCACATCATCCAAGTCCCACCATTCTAGAAGAACATGTTTCGCTGTGAGTGGTACATGGCATGGAATGCACCCGGAGCTTCTTCACCTCTTAACAGATCAGAATGGGTGTGGAAAGGAGTGAGGGGCTAGTGTGCAAACGGCAGCAGACTGTGAATGGAGATGACAGACTGCTGGCAGTGAGGGGCCAGTGTGCAAACGGCAGCAGACTGTGAATGGAGATGAGAGACTGCTGGCAGTGAGGGGCAGTGTGCAAACGGCAGCAGACTGTGAATGGAGATGACAGGCTGCTGGCAGTGGCGGACTGAAGATACTGAACTCACCACCGCTGGCATCATCACCACTGCCGCTTCTTTTTCATCTTCAGTCACTGAGGAAAAGCCTTTGACTCCAACAGTGTGTTCCCTTCTCTGAAGGCACCTGTCTTTAGGCACCTGTCTTTAGGCAACCCTGTCTTTAGGCACCTGTCTTTAGGCACATGCCTTTAGGCGCACGTCTTTAGGCACATATCTTTCGGCACATGCCTTTAGGCACCTGTCTTTAGGCATCTGTCTATAAGCACATAGAAAAAGAAACACCCGAAGGTGTGGGGAGGACCCAGAGAAGCACTGTCTTCGCCCGCCTTTAGAGCAGTCCTGTACCACCCTTGGAGGCCTGCGCTGTGTTGACGATGGGTACAGGCACGCACAGGACACTCCATTAAGATATCAAGGGACATAACTGCTCCTGAACAGAGGTAAATTAGACTACAGGATGCAGCTCATAACAGCCTTTAAAGTAGCATCCCCCATGGGTGTACCAGCCGTATTTCATGACTGCAGACCCCACCGGCGAAAATACACCACCCTCCAGCTGCCGAGCACACCCACAGACCCAACCACCCCTGCCCACGGACAGATGAAGACAGTGCCACTCCAGACACAGCCAAGCTTTCGCCATACGGTCTTATGTGCCCTCAAGAGAGAATCCAAAGTTGTAGTCTTTCCCACTGTCACAGGACTTTCCTGTGGTCAGTGGGTCTTTCCTCACCGTCACTGGACCTTTCTCCAGGGTCAGCCTAGTTAAGGCAAAGAAAAAAGAAACACCCGAAGGTGCTGGGGAGGCCCCAGAGAAGCACTGTCTTCGCCCGCCTTTAGAGCAGTCCTGTACCACCCTTGGAGGCCTGCGCTGTGTTGACGATGGGTACAGGCACGCACAGGACACTCCATTAAGGGAAAGTCCTGTTGACAGTGGGAAAGACTACAACTTTGGATTCTCTCTTGAGGGCACATAAGACCGTATGGCGAAAGCTTGGCTGTGTCTGGAGGGGCCCACTGTCTTCATCTGTCCGTGGGCAGGGGTGGTTGGGTCTGTGGGGTGTGCTCGGCAGCTGGAGGGTGGTGTTTTTCGCCGGTGGGCTCTGCAGTCATGAAATACGGGCTGGTACACCCATGGGGGATGCTACTTTAAGGCTGTTATGAGCTGCATCCTGTAGTCTAATTTACCTCTGTTCAGGAGCAGTTATGTCCCTTGATATCTTAATGGAGGGGTCCTGTGCGTTGCCTGTTTCCATCGTCAACTACAGCGCAGGCCTCCAAGGGTGGTACAGGACTGCTCTAAAGGCGGGCGAAGACAGTGCTTCTTTTGGGTCCTCCCAGCACCTTCGGGTGTTTCTTTTTCTTCTGTCTTTAGGCATCTGTCTATAAGCACATGTATTTAGGCACATGTCTTTATACACCTGTCTTTAGGCATCTGTCTATAAGCACATGTATTTAGGCACATGTTTTTATTTCACCTGTCTTTAGGCATCTGTCTATAGGCACATGTCTTTATACCTGTTTTAGACATCTGTCTACAGGCACATGTCTTTATACACCTGTCTTTAGGCATCTGTCTATAGGCACATGTATTTAGGCACCTGTCTTTAGGCATCTGTCTATAGGCACATGTATTTAGGCACCTGTCTTTATAACACCTGTCTTTAGGCATTGCCTATAGGCACATGTCTTTATACACCTGTCTTTGGCATTTTGTCTATAGGCACCTGTCTATAGGCACATGTCTTTAGGCACCTGTCTTTTTAAACATCTGTCTTTAGGCACCTGTCTTTAAGCATCTGTCTTTAGGCACCTGTCTTTAAGCATCTGTCTTTAGGCACCTGTCTTTAAGCATCTGTCGTTAGGCATCTGTCTTTAAGCATCTGTCTTTAGGCACTGTCTGTAGGAACATGTCTTTAGGCACCTGTCTTTAAGCATCTGTCTTTAGGCACCTGTCTGTAGGCATCTGTCTGTAGGTACATGTCTGTAGGCACCTGTCTTTAGGCACCTGTCTTTAGGCATCTGTCTGTAGGCACATGTCTGTAGGTACATGTCTGTAGGCAACCCGTCTTTAGACATCTGTCTGTAGGCACCTGTCTGTAGGCACCTGTCTGTAGGTACATGTCTTTAGGCACCTGTCTCAGTCTGGCTAACAGCTGCAGTCACCACCCCTTCATTTTCTCAGAGCAAGGAGCATTCAAAGCTATTCTTTCAAGGAATGGTACAAGATAAAATATCCTTTGCAAACGCCAGACCGCTGATAGACAACATCATTACCCGAGATGTGCTTAATTGTGAAGGTTGTCGCTTTCATTTTTCACTGTGCCCTGCTTGTTAAAATGGCAATGGAAGAATAAACTTATCCAAAGCAATCGTTGTGGATCTTATAGTAACGGCATCCATTTGTTCAGTTTCTTCAGTTTAACGTCCTTCCACTAAAAGTGATATCAGACGATGTGTTGAAGTATATGGAATGTGCGTATTAACTCTGTGGTTGTTTCTTGAAAATGTGTTGTATGAATAAACATTTCTTATGATATGAGTTGAGACTGGAGATGGCCAGATACAGGGACAAAGTGTGGATGTGAGTGTATGTGTGTGTGTGTGTGTGTGTGTGTGTGTGTGTGTGTGTGTGTGTGTGTGTGTGTGTGTGTGTGTGTGTGTGTGTGGTGTGTGTGTTGTGTGTTGTGTGTGTGTGTGTGTGTGTGGTGTGTGTGTGTGTGTGTGTGTGTGTGGTGTGTGTGTGTGTGTGAGTGTGTGCGTGTGTGTGCGTGCGCGGTGTGTGTGTGTGTGTGTGTGTGTGTGTGTGTGTGTGTGTGTGTGTGTGTGTGTGTGTGTGTGTGTGTGTTGTGTGTGTGTGTGTGTGTTGTGTGTGAGTGTGTGCGTGTGTGTGCGTGCGCGGGTGTTGTGTGTGTGTGTGTGTGTGTGTGTGTGTGTGTGTGTGTGTGTGTGTGTGTGTGTGTGTGTGTGGTGTGTGTGTGTGTGTGTGTGTGTGTGTGTGTGCACGTGCGCGCGCGCGCTTGTATGTAAATGTGTCATTTTCCGGAATTAGGCAAGTACGCTTCAAACTGAGTGTAACATAGCAGCAAGAGTACTGTAAGTAATGCTAAGTAATTAACAATCTAATATTAAAGGATAGAACATCAAAGGTAAATGCCCACTGGACTGTGTAACAAACATTTACAAACTGAAGAAAGAAAAGAGTAGTCATTCAAAATCTTGGGCACAGATGACGGACTTGATCCGTCAGATAAACTACAAACGCCCGACTTACGATATAATTCCCTTGCACTTGGACAATTGATTAATAGATGTCCTATCCGAGTGTTTCTCCACACATGCATGTAATGTTTTTACAGAACTTTGTACGAAGGGAATTTAACCGCATTCTGTGCAGTAAACTTCTAATCTCTCTAGACAGAGAAGCAAGATGATTGTTTGACGAGGCTTTTGAGTTGATTTTGCCACCAAATTTAACACAACTCTGATAATACTGAGTATCTGGGTTCATTATCAAGTTTCTGAAGCTTTCATCCGATGTTTTGTTTAGAAGAATATTGCATTCTGTTAAATCCAAAGGAATTTTAAGGGGAATTGAACCCTCAACATTTCGAGCTGCCTGGTGTGTGTGTGTGTGTGTGTGTGTGTGTGTGTGTGTGTGTGTGTGTGTGTGTGTGTGTGTGTGTGTGTGTGTGGTGGAGAGAGAGAGAGAGAGAGAGAGAGAGAGAGAGAGAGAGAGAGAGAGAGCGTGTGTGTGTGTGTGTGTGTGTGTGTGTGTGTGTGTGTGTGTGTGTGTGTGTGTGTGTGTGTGTGTGTGTGTGTGTGTGTGTGTGTGTGTGTTTGTGTGTGAGCACACGCGCGCGCTCGTACTCATATGTATGTGTGCATCTCTCTCTCTCTCTCTCTCTCTCTCTCTCTCTCTCTCTCTCTCCCTCCCTCCCTCCCCCCTTCTCGCCCCCTCTCTCTGTCTCTCTGTTCTGTTTTTAACCCTTTACATATGTAACAACAGTATAACAAAACAACAATGATAATAATAAAAAAGAACCTAGCCAAACAAACAAAAACAAAAACACACTCACAACAGGGGGTGGGGGAGCAAGGAGAGGTGATCTGGAGGGGGTCCACTTTCGCACACATGCACAACACATAAATATTCAACAATCAAGAAAAACAACATATAAATATTCAACAATTTTAAAAACAAACCACATATAAATATTCAACAATTAAAAAAAAAGCACAAACAACATATAAATATTCAACAATTTAAAAAACAAACAAAAAACATGCTGGTGGGGGTTAATCCCGGGGAAAGTGATACATTACTGATGAAATCTGTACACTAAACATCTTTCCTACGCTAGAATTCAAGTCATTCAAGAATCAAATTGTACAGTCGCCAGTTTTGTTCAAACTGTATACTTGTTCCATTTATGAAGACCGTGTGACAGTCGATTTTTTTTGTGTCTGTCACGAGTTTGTCACGAGGCCTACGACGTTTGACCCATCTGGGGTGGCGGAATTATTCATTTATTTATTGTCGTTGCTGTTGTCGTGTATCCGTCCCTTAATGTGGTTTGTAGTGCGTTTGCACCTTAATGTCGTTCAGCTCAGGTTAGGTTTACTTTCTCTCTCTCTCTCTCTAATTCCACTGCCCGTGCAATTCATCCTGCAGGTTCACGGGTGGCTGGTACCTTTCTCTCGAACTTGCTGTCTGTCGGCCTCTCGCCTGTCTTTTTACCTGTCGCACGTGCTTCATTTCTTTTAGCTTGAGGTATGCTCACTCTGTGACGTAGCGTGGGATGTTGGCCGCCATCGCTTAGGCAGGTTTTCTCTTCACTCGAGCGGAAGATGTCTCTGGGAGCGCCTGCTCCGGTCCTGGTTCTTCACCATTTCGTCGAAAGTACAGTCGGTACCTTCATTTCCTACAGTCGGCCTGTAGGGGGGAGACATCACTTCATCTTTTTTCCGCATCTGCGCTGCTGTCCTCTCGACTGGACAGAGGGCAGAGAGAGTCGTTTGACCCGCCTCTTCTGGGTCACCCACGGGTAGCTGGTAAGCATCAGTTTCGTGGTTTGTTTGTTTTGGTTTTTTGTTGTTAGCCGGCTTATTCTTCTCTTTTGCGCAATTTTCTTTTGTTTTCAAAATTGTAAAAGAAAAATTGTTTGAGACCTTTTCTCTGGTTAATTCAATCTTTAACCTGGCCATTGTAAATTATATCCAAAATTCTTTCTCCTGTTTATGCATCTGGTGATGCGGTAGTCGGTGGGGATGGGAGAGAACCTGGTGATTCAGGTTGGTACTTGCTTGGTCTCGCTCGTCCGCCCCTGTCACATTCGCCGGACTCTTATTCTTCGGCCACCGTCTGTTTGTGTGTGCAAGGAGAACGAGTTTTATGTTCGCGAGCGTGCGTACGCATGATTGTCGTTTAGATGTGTGGTTGGAGATTTGTTCTATTTTTTTTTTGAAATATTGATATAAAATGTGGGGATAATTGTGCCATTGAATTATTATTATTTGCAAATGTGGTAGCAGATGTAAAGCAATTAGTTCAGTTCCTAAGAAAGGAAAATGTTAAACGTGAGTGAGAAAAGGATGAAGATAATTCATATTTGTTTTATAGCCTGTTAACTTAATGCAGTCTCTTACCTGCTTCGTGTGAGAAGACTTTAACGAACATTCCTGATTTGGTTGGTTTGCTGTGTTATGCTCAGGTCTGTGTTGAGCTGGTGTTGTTGGGGTATTTAGTAGACCTCCCCCCGCCATCATGCGAGTGGCTGTTAGGATTTAACAGCATGGGTCAGACTGTACTGACTGCGGGGTTCCAGTGCCCTCCCCTCCTCTCTTCTTTCCTCCAGTTACCTTTTCCCTCCTCCCGGGGGCTTCACCCGGAGCTTGGACTGGTTGGTGCCACGCACTGGTTGGGGCCAGCACTGGCTGGTGCCACGCACTGGTTGGGACCGCGCACTGTTGGTGCGCGCACTGGTTGGTGCCACGCACTGTTGGGGCCCCGCACTGGTTGGGA
>CM031598.1:2972357-3002357 GCA_018398815.1 Conus ventricosus
ATTTTAAGTAATATTTTTTTCTTTCAGCTTGTTTTTGTTTTATGGTTTATGAATAGTATTACGATGAATATGTTTGACAAGTATATTAAAATTATTCTTTCCATTGGTATAGATTCGAGATGGTTCGAGGCCGTGTGAGGAGACAAGCTGTTGTTTATATAATATTAAAACTGTTGTCTTGTTTGTTGAATGAATTGGAAATAATATTATTTATTTCTATTTATCTCAGGAATTGCCGGGGTGGAGAGAGAAGGGAATGGTGGTTAGTTTTTCAGGTGGAGACGAAGCTGATAGTTAAATTATTATTGAAGTGTTAGGAACTGGGATGGTAATGGTGGTGTTCCCAGACTTTGTAGAGGTGGCATGCTCCGCTACGGGAGTGAAGAAGCTGGAGGAGCTCCCTGCCGTAGGCGTTTGAGGCTGCACCGGTTGTGAAGACATACAGAGGGAAGGTCCCGGGCTACGTTGTCTAGTCGTGGAGCCAGACCCAGGTTGGGGTCGTTGACGTCGTCCCTGGTGAACTACAGGGGAGAGAGGCGACGAGGAAAGACTTGGAAGAATCTTTCGTGGATTTGAAGCTGAGTGAAAAACCTTTTAAGACTATCCCCATTCTTTTCTGTTCTACACCTCGGAATTCTGAGTATAGAAATTTCTTAGTAATTCAATAAAGAAGGGTGGTATTTTTTTCAAAAGTCTAAGTGTTATATCCCTGGGTAAGAACGCGTATGGAGTAAGATTGTGTGTGATGTGAGATATTTATTTCTGTCTCGTCTGTGCTTTACAGTTAAAGGTTAACAATTTGGAAGATTCGGTCATCTAAACTTGTCAACAACAAAAAGCCTCGACGGAAATGAGAAAAATTCATATCTTCTTCACAAACTCTTGAAATCTTTTTTTTTTTTTTAATAAAGGATTGGCGATAACATAACAGCTAGGTCAGGCTATCATAGCGATTATAAAATGCCGATGTTGTGATCATAAGCTTGAAATTGATGAAAGACGATGATAAGGAGTGTGGAAAGAAGAAAGAACATGTAGATGTCGTGATGTGAATGGAGCAGGTGGTGAATTCCATGTACAGAATGTACAGTTTTTGTCCTCTGTGTTCTCATAACGAAATCTGAAAGTACGTTCAACGTTCAATCTTTATAAGTTGTTGAGAAGCCTTTCGGGGGAAATGTCTGCTGTATTTACCTAAGTTCATGAAATGAAGCAAGGTACCTTGATTAGACCTAACACTATCTTGATTGACAAGTTGACCTAATACTATCTTGATTGACGTGTTGACCTAATACTGTCTTGATTGACAAGTTGACCTAATACTGTCTTGATTGACAAGTTGACATAATACTATCTTGATTGACAAGTTGACCTAATACTGTCTTGATTGACAAGTTGACCTAATACTGTCTTGATTGACAAGTTGACATAATACTATCTTGATTGACAAGTTGACCGAATACTATCTTGATTGACAAGTTGACCTAATACTGTCTTGATTGACAAGTTGACCTAATACTGTCTTGATTGACAAGTTGACATAATACTATCTTGATTGACAAGTTGACATAATACTATCTTGATTGACAAGTTGACCTACTACTATCTTGATTGACAAGTTGACCCACTACTATCTTGATTGACAAGTTGACCTAATACTATCTTGATTGACAAGTTGACCTAATACTATCTTGATTGACAAGTTGACCTAATACTATCTTGGTTGAGTCTTGTTTCGACTATTCAGAAGTGTGATATGTGTGGCGGTCAATGTTCTTTATGATTCATGGTGATAACCCTTTGCTGTTGTCCTCCCTCTCTCCCAAAATGGGATGAATGTTTCATGGTGATAACCCTTTTCTGTTGTCCACCCTCTCTCCCAAAATGGGATGAGTGTTTCAACGGTGATAACACTTTGCTGTTGTCCTCCCTCTCTCCCCAAATGGATGAATGATTCATGTGATAACCCTTTGCTGTTGCCCTCCCTGTCTCCCAAATGGGATGAATGTTTCACGGTGATAACCCTTTGCTGTTATCCCCCCTATCTCCCAAAATGGAATGAATGTTTCATGGTGATAACCCTTTTCTGTTGTCCTCCCTCTCTCCCAAAATGGGATGAATGTTTCATGGTGATAACCCTTTTCTGTTGTCCTCCCTATCTCCCAAAATGGGATGAATGTTTCATGGTGATAACCCCTTGCTGTTGTCCTTCCTATCTCCCAAAATGGGATGGATGAAAATTAACAATACATTCTGTTGTATGTTTTTTTTTATCACTGTACCAGTTGAGTGTAAGAGTAAATCATAGCGACAAGCATAAGTAAAATCATGTAAATTGTGTTCATCGTGAAAAAAGCTCTTCGACATCATAAAGCCACTCGCAAAAATGACTATTTTCTTGCTTTTATATCATTTGAAAGAAAACGGACCACCAGGCACAGCTGCACGACAAACCATTATTGCAGACTGGGTCGTTGGGAAAAATCGTTGGCATTTCAGTGGCCGGTTCTGCCTCCGTTCAAACGGTTAGAATTGGAGGAATCGTTTGGTTTAAGCACAGAAAGTGACAGAATTGTTTTTATATCCTACTGAGTGATGCACATTGGACCTACCTGCTCTGAACTGGCAACGTGTAGAGAGAATGAGATAGAGGTTTCCCCCACACTTAATTGTTCAGCATTGTGTGTGTGTGTGTGTGTGTGTGTGTGTGTGTGGTGTGTGTGTGTGTGTGTGATGTGTGTATGTGTGTGTGTGTGTGATTGCGCGTGCGCGCGCGCGCGTATGTGTGTGTGTGTGTGTGTGTGTGTGTGTGTGTGTGTGTGTGTGTGTGTGTGTGTGTGTGTGTGTGCGCGTGTGTGTGTGTGTCTCTTTGTGTGTGTGTGTGTGTGTGTGTGTGTGTGTGTGTGTGTGTTGTGTGTGTACAGTTTATGCGATGCAATACGCATACAGAGCACGCACAAAGAAACTCAGAAACTGTGCCAGAGCAGTGCTGTCAATACAATGAAACAAAGCTGTCCGATAACACATCACAATGCATTGGAATGTACAGTGTGTGTTTCGTGGGCGGGAGAAAGGGAATTTCTTGTTTGCAGGTTGATTTAGTATGATAAAGGGGGGGGTGTTCCCGAATGGTGTTTAAAAGTGAGAAAATCTTTAGGAAAGGTTGAAAATAGTATAGACAGAGATAAGGAAAAAATCATTTCACAAAAATAAGTCGTTGAACAATTGTTTTATATTAATCAGGGCTGAGAATGGGAAAGGAAAAGGGGAAGATGGGAAGTACACAGATAGAGAGACAGACAGACAGACACAGACAGACAGATACAGACAGATAGACAGACAAAGACACAGAGGGAGAGAGAGGAGGGGGAAGTTAATATACTATAGACAAATGTGACTAAAGAAAGTTCCAGAAAAAAAAGTATTCAAAGGGAGCGAGTCTTTATTAAGAAGTGAGTCGAGAATAGACCGAAAAGAGTCTTTAAAGGGAGGGAAATCTCAATGGGGGAGGAGAATCTAGCTTAGAGAAAGATGGCGGGAAAAAATCGAGAAAAACGAGTTTTTAATAAGGAGACCGCTTTCACTTGGATATGAGTCCAGTACAGACAAAAAATTGACATAAGTATTTCAGAGAATGTTTGTTAAGGAGGCGTCTGTATTGTAAAGTGGATCTAGCATAGACGGAGACAAAAAAAAATGTTGCAGGAAAAATGTTGTTCAATGGAGAGAGTCCATATGAGAACATGAATATACTATACATAAAAATATTCTTCAAATTCCAGAATAAAATGTTTGAAGTAAAGGACCCCTATCTTAGAGGTGGATCTATTGTACATTAAAATTCTGTTTAAAAAAATCTTTGAAATGGGGAAGTCTTAATTGAGTAAGTATTATTCTGCTATAGATAGGAGTTGAACAATTGTTCCAGAAAACGCCTTAAGATGGAGGGAGGCCTTACTGGAAAGTTAATCAATCAGAGACAGAGATGATGAAATGTCCCCGAAGACAGAGATGATAAAATATCCCAGAAGAAGTCTTGAAGGGGGGGGGGGGGATTCTAAACTGGGGAGAGAACCTGAATCAGACAAAGACGCTAGCAGAAAGAAAAGAAAAACGTTCCAGAGAGAAAGTCTTTAAATGGACGGATTCCTTCTTTGTCAGATCTTTATTGGCACGGCCATTGTGCTCCTGTTACAGTACAAGAAACAGCACAAGGTTCTGGAATGACGACAATGGCGAGAAGCGGGAGGAGGGGGTGGAGGGGTAGAGGAGGAGGAAGGTGACATTCAGGAAACTTCAAACGTCTTTTGTGAGTGATCACTTCTGCTTCATAATGAACAAAAAACGGTTTACATTGGCATTTCCCTGAATACACGCTCACACGTCAGCGCGCGCGTGATCTCTCTCTCTCTCTCTCTCTCTCTCTCTCTCTCTCTCTCTCTCTCTCTCTCTCTCTCTCTCTCTCTCTCATACAAACACGCACACACATGCACGCACGCACTCACGCACGCACGCACGTACGCACGCACGCACGCACGCACACACACACACACACACACGCACACGCACGCACGCACGTACGCACCACGCACGCACGCACGCACGCACGCACGCACGCACGCACGCACGCACGCACGCACACACACACACACACACACACAAGTGTGTAGCAAGTGCAGCAAAATGCATGGAAAAGCAAACACGTGTTGGTAACAGTAGAATGGATGACGACTGGTACATAAAGAATGTCACATTGGTAAAAGAAAGGCCCGTAACTTCAAGAAAATCCATCGCACATTATCTCTGCCTGATTGTAACTCTTTGTGTACAGCCAGACGTGAGTATGAATTGATTATCAGAAAGAATTCTGGAAGTGCATACGTAATTTTTTTTTAAAAAAACTGGAAGCAACCTTTGAACGATATTAGTGTGAATGAATGGTTTCAACATTTTAAAGGATTGCTTCAAAAGTGCAAACACTCTACTAATGAGTATCTACAAACCATCGAGTATCATCATGAAAGTGATGACAGCAATGATGAAGATTACGATGATGAGAAGCTTTAATGACGATAATCACAGAAGTTTAAATCGTCCGATTACAAATGAAGAAATTTTGATGGCTCTGAGAAACAGAAAGAAACGTAAAGCTGCTGGTCCTGATAGAATCGTTGGGGAAACTATCAAAGCATGCTTGTAAGTCGAATTTAATCCTGGATTTCGTCTTACAATTTTTCAACTTCTTACTTGATAAAGGTGTTTACCCCGAACTTTGGAAGGAATCCATTGTTTTTCCTATCTATAAAAAGGGGGATACCAACGATCCTAATAATTACAAAGGTGTCTCGCTATGCAATGTGTGTAGTAAACTGCACAGTGCTGTTACTAACAGTAGACTTCAAGAATGGGTAGAGCAAAACAATACCGGAGAACTCAAAGCTGGGCTCAAGCGACATTATTCCACCATTGATCACGTGTCTACCTTGATGGCTTGATGGCTTTCATATTAAAAAAAATCTTCGAGAAGGCATTTGATTCCTTTGGCCTGTCAGTTTGAAAATGGCATAATAGGTAAACTATACAAATGTATTTGGTTTGGGTCTTTATACTGAATTAGAAGAAATCCGTGTAAGTTTTGATTTAATTATATCCACAATGCCATTGCCAATGCTATATATTTTTGCTAGGAGTAATCGTCTTGCCCTGAAAAGGCTACGAACTATTGTGCCATCCAAGTAAATCGAGTGATACAATGGATCTGCCTTAAAGGGGTGTGTGTGTGTGTGTGTGTGTGTGTGTGTGTGTGTGTGTGTGTGTGTGTGTGTGTGTGTGTGTGTTCCAGTTTCTCTCCCTCCTTCAACAGTTCCCTGGAGAATAGTTCCAGCGAGGTCATCAGATGTCTTTACATGGCCATGCCAGTACTTTTATTTCATTACTGATGTCAGCAGATCTTCATATGACCCAGTGCACTGATGATGTCAGCAGATCTTCATATGACCCAGTGCACTGATGATGTCAGCAGATCTTCATATGACCCAGTGCACTGATGATGTCAGCAGATCTTCATATAACCCAGTGCACTGATGATCTCAGCAGATCTTCATATGACCCAGTGCACTGATGATGTCAGCAGATCTTCATATGACCCAGTGCACTGATGGACGGTATGAAGCACTAACTGGTCTTCGGTGACGTCATCAGTATGTCTGAAAGTTAGCATCTTGCATTAACATCTCATACCTGAGGCCTGAGTTCTTTCCAGATCGGCAGTCAGAGTCCATACCTCACATGCACACAGGGAGATGGCGTGCACCAGTGCTCGTAGGAACCAGAACTTGTCTTTTATTTAGATTTTTTTCTTCCGAACAGAATTCAGTCTGGCCAGTGTTGATGTTTTTTCTGGCTGCCCTAGAGAGAGTTATTGGTTTGTATTTCTCGTTGCTAATGATGAACCCCCAGGCCAGTGAGCCATTGCACAGTCTCCACCTTCTCTTCATGGACAGTTGTAGTCAGTGTTGATGGTTGTGGTGTGGCTGGCACTCAACTTGGTCTTCTCAGCATTGATCTTTGTGCCGTGTCTTACTATTTCATCTAGATTTTGTTTTGATAAATAAGCTTGGAGAATACCTGTTCACTGTTTGCTAAGCCATCAATGTTGCCCGTTCATGATGGCTCTTTCTCCAAAGTGTTGACATAATCTTCAAGTGCATCAGTTGTTTTGTTTTTCAGGAATGTGTTAAAAAGTGTGGGGAATGGAAGGCAGCTCTGACAAACTCCAGTTGCAGTACGGAGCAACATCCCACCAGCCATATTGTATGACCACTGCATCAGGCATTGTGGACCAAAGTTGATAGACTCTGTCGATTAGCTCCTGTCAGATGTTACATGTCTTGGTTGTGGCCCATAGCGCCGTATGCCACAGTCTGTCAAATGCCGTCTCGAAGTCTTTGAAAACGTGGTAGTACTCTCTCTCTCTCTCTCTCTCTCTCTCTCTCTCTCTCTCTCTCTCTCTCTCTCTCTCTCTCTCTCTCTCTCTCTCTCTCTCTCTCTCTCTCTTTGGTGTTAGAGATGCTTTCCACAAAGGAAAAACAGGTCATAGGTTATAGATGATACTGTTGCCTTTGAGGAATTCAGACTGTTCGCCAGCACTAATGATGGTTGCTTGCGGCTGCAGTCTATTCAGAACGATTAGGCTGACAGGGCTGATCATACTGACAGTGCCGTAGTCCTGGCAGTGATGGAGATTTTCATTGCTGGGAAGAGTGACAGTCAGTGAGTATGTGGCAAGCATCACTCCCCGGTGTACCAGATTTTGTTGCAGATGATGGGTGGGATATCACTGACTGCCATTACGCCGAGTTTCCAGGTGCTGTATGGATGTTCAGCGATTCCATTGCAGGTCTTGCTTCTTCATGGAGTATTGGAAGGTCTTCCTCATCTGATGAATCCTGCCCTATTTGCACACTTGGATCTCCTTCGCGCTCTTTGTTGTAGAGTTCAGAGCAAGCTTTGGTCTGTCTTTTTTTATGCCTTGACCCTGTGCGAGAAATTTGCCGCGTTTCTTCTGAAATGTGCTGACTTAGTTTCACTTTTGTTTAGTCAAGCCTTTTATAATCGTAAAAGCTCTTTCTTTGTGCAGTTGTTATCTAGGTTTTTTCAGCGTCCACACACAGTTTTTCTGACTTTCTTTTGCAATATCTATTTTCCTCACTGATCCACTTGTTCACAGCTCTGTATTTCTCCCCTCAGTCTACTTGACTTTAGCTCCTGGTGTCACACCTCTCCAAGATTGCTTGTGGTCTGTGTTTTCGATTTCCATTGGTTTATTCCTAGAATCTTTGGTGCTCTTTCGGTCATTTTAGCCCATGACGTGGAAAGGCCCAGTGACGGTGTAGAAAGGCCCACTGATTACAACGAAAGCCCTGTTTACAGTGGGGAAGACTGCAACCCGGAATTCTCTTCAGAGGGCACATACGACCATGTGACGAAAGCCTGGCTGTGTCTGGAGTTAGACTTTATCACTTGTCAAGGAAACAGTAACGAGCGAGGCTACGGGATGCGTACAGCAGTCTGCTTGATGGTGGCGTCTTTCACCGGTGGACTCTATAATCATGAAACAGGAAATCTTTGGTGGCCGTTCTATTCCTTGTGTCCAGTGGTCATCATACAACGGCATCTGCCAGGGAGCAGTTATGTTCCTTGGCGTATTAATGATCTGCTCTGTGCCTGCACCCTGTCAACACAGCACAGGCTTCTGACGATGGTGCAGGATGGCTCCCAACTGTGTGGCTCGGCACATGAGGACAGTGTACTTCTGAGGATGGTGCAGGATGGCTCGGCACATGAGGACAGTGTACTTCTGAGGATGGTGCAGGATGGCTCGGCACATGAGGACAGTGTACTGGGGATGGTGCGGGATGGCTCGGCACATGAGGACAGTGTACTGGGGATGGTGCGGGATGGCTCTCTGCTGTGGGTCTCGCTCGGCAGATGAGGACAGTGTACTGGGGATGGTGCGGGATGGCTCGGCACATGGGACAGTGTACTGGGGATGGTGCGGGATGCATGGCTCTCTGCTGTGTGGCTCGCTGGCAGATGAGGACAGTGTATTTCTTTGTGTCCCACTTGCACCTTCGGGTGCATCTTTTTCTGTCCTTCTTTTTTTCAGTCCTATGGCCTCTGATGATATACGACATCTGCACCATGCACAGTGGAGGCAATGGAAGCCAAAATCAACATAGTCACAAGGAAATGGCTTGGTGTCCCACCTGTCTGACTGACATCGCGCTGTACTGTCGCAACATCAAAGCTCAAACATACCACTGAAATCCATCCTGGAGGAATACAAAGCAGGGAAGATCAGACTTCAAAGCATGCTGGAGGACTCAGGAGACAAGGTGGTAGAAGCAATCAAGCCCCAGCTGAGACAGGCAGAAAATGGAAAGTTCAAGAGGCCATTCTGCAAAAGAAAGTCTCAAGATCAGAGAAATAACAGGACACACACAGACCAACAGACAAGGACTGGGGGTGACCAAAACTGAATGGTGGTCAAAGGCCAAAGGAAAAGCCAAAAGAGACATGATGATTCAGGAGATGAGAAAAGATGAAGACCAAAAAAGACTCCAAAAAGCAGTCCAGCAGAGCCAGCAAGGGCAATGGACAACGTGGGAGAATGCACTCCAAAGAAGTCTAACTTGGAATGACATTTGGCACATGGCCCCTCTCAGGATCAGCTTCATTCTCAGATCTGCATATGACCTTCTGCCCTCAAATGCAAACCTGGTGAAGTGGGGGAAAACAGACGATCCTGCATGCCCCCTCTGCCATAAAAAACAGAGAACGGTATTATGCTGCTTCTGTCTCACCCGCTCTCAACCGGCCTTGGCCGGTCTCGTGCGGGCGAATCCAAAAAGCGGCATAATACCGTTCTCTACTAAGCATGACTTTAATAACCAAAAAGTCTTTTAAAACCGAGTATATTTCTGACATAAAAATCCACACACACAACTGCAGGTGAGAGAGAGTGGCTTATGCAGGTTGTTTTTTAAAGGCATGCAGTGAAGCGCGGCACTCCCCAGAGATTTCAATAGAAGCATTCAGAGCAAAGCTAGCGGTCTCCACTCGTGCACCGTTGGATTTGTAAAGCCAGTCAGCAGACATGAAAAGCGAGAGTTTAAATACCCCATAGTGCAGTTCTGAATAGCGAGATTTCATAAGTGGCTGAAAGGATCTGCTCAGTCATTCCCGCCTTTCATAAAACATATCAAAACATGTTTTCTTACCTTCCCCCAATCACAAGACTAGACAGAATCAGCTGATTAGTAACAGTGACGACATTTCCCGCCCAACCATTGTGTTGTTAGCAACCTAGCCTAGTGATTTTGTCATTTCTCCTGGTGCTGTGGTGGTGTGAAGACGTTTTTTCAGTTGTTTGGTTGGTTGATTTTATTTCAATGTCGCGAGATAGTATCTCTTCTGAATTAGAGATAGAACTTCTTGAATCACAAACCGTTCATCAAAAATTGCTAGATTTACTCAAGACAAAATACTAGTTTAATTTTACCAGAAAATATGGAACAGCAAAGTGAATGGAGTCATGAACAACTTTCTATTCTTGATAACCATATTTCTTACTACATGACTTGTGCTGATATTGTAAACAGAATAAAAACAGGCTGCCAATGCCGTCCCAAGCCCGGATGAAAAAAGAGGAGGGGTGCGTATAAACTTTTTTTGTGCGAGAAGGAAAGTATAATGAAACTCTTTGTTGTGGGAGTCAACCTGCGGTGAAGACAGCCTTGCTATAAATAGCCGTTCATGTGTGAACGTCCTATTTTAGCAGCAAGAGGGCTGTTACTATAACTGGCCTTTTTTAGCAGCATGAGTCTAACAGGATGTAGTGGTGCTTGTAATAGGACAGACGTGCATCCATGCCCGTTTGACATAGATATAAAGTCGCAAGCCCTCTAACTGTGTCAAACGTGCATGGATGCCTGTTTGGTCTAGTTAAGAGTAGTGAAACTACCAAGCCACCTAACTGTGTCAAACGTGCATGGATGCCTGTTTGGTCTGGTTAGCCAAACCAACTAACCGCAGTTATTACGTGCTGGTGATAACAGATGTTAAGTGGCCTTACCAGTTCTCCACTTGACATTTTAACGCCTTCTTACCTTTACCCACCCAAGTCATCCTCAAGTTCTTACTTATGATCACTTGACCTAGTTGATTGAGGTTGCGAACGGGACACAACCTGTTTAGTCACAAAGCAGAAGTGGCCCTAGTAGTTCCCCTTCTTGTTTGTTTGTTGGTGTTTGTGTGTTTTGTCCTACCCCACGCATGCACACCCCACCCCCACCCCACCCCACACATGCACACCCCCACCCCCACCCCCACCCCACGCATGCACACCCCCACCCCACCCCCACCCCATGCACGCACGTCCCCCACCCCCACCCCTGGACTGTCTATTGTGTGTTTGTTTGTTGTTTGTGTTTGTGTTTGTTGTTTGTTTGTGTGTTGTTGTTGTTTGTTGGTGTTTGTGTGTTTGTCCCACCCCACGCATGCACACCCCCCACCCCACCCCACCCCCACCCCCGCATGCACACACCCCACCCACCCACCCCCACCCCACGCATGCACACTCAAGTCATCCACAAGTTCTTACTTAAGTCATCCACAAGTTCTTACTCAAGTCACCACAAGTTCTTACTCAAGTCATCCTCAAGTCATCCTCAAGTCATCCTCAAGTCATCCACAAGTTCTTACTCAAGTCATCCTCAAGTTCTTACTCAAGTCATCCTCAAGTCATCCTCAAGTCATCCTTAAGTCATCCACAAGTTCTTACTCAAGTCATTCTCAAGTCACCCCAAGTCACTTCTAAGTTCTTAACTGAAGTCGTCCTCAAGTCATCCTCAAGTTCTTACTCAAGTTACCTCAAGATCGTAATTAAGTCATCGTCTAAGTACAACCAAGTTCTTATTCAAGTTATCTTATAATTATCAAAAAAAATACAATCTATGTTTTTATCTTAAATAGTAAATGGTCTAATATAGTACACACACGCCTCAAAAAACGCGTCATCGTCGAGGATGTCTTGCTCAGCGTCCTCTGCGCGAAATCGGTCAGCAATAGATCTTAATGAAGTTCTTACATCCTAAGCAACCGCATTGATTACAATTCTGGTCTATGGTAATGTCTTTTATAGACTCCATATCTTTATTTATTGACTTCATCAAATAATAATCCGCCATGTTCTATTTTTATCAAAAAAATTTAAATTTAGTTCTTAAAATATTATGCATCACAAATGGATCAATATGAACTTTTGTTGTTGGCGGTTTTGGCGTGCTGTTGTGTTCGGCTTTGGTATTTAGTGGTAGAGATTGTTTGGACTTTGGTTCTTGTTGCCATTGTTTATATATTTTATAACCGTAATAACCGCCCCCAGCAGCAGCAATGACGCCAAAAATGACAACTGTTTTAAGTTCAATATTCCATGAAGACTTTGGCGCCCTTGAATTAACTTGTTCTTGTTCTGGAGCTGGCATTGAATTAACTGTTGGCGTTGGCGGCGTTATGATTGTAACTGTAATTTTTTTTGTTTGTTCCACTCAGCTAATTTTTTTCCTGCTGCAATGCGTCCAGGATGAGGGGGCTTTTTACTGGTTATATTCTCCACCTGATTCAATGTTTTCTGATTCAATGTTTCCTGATTCAATGTTTTTGATTCAGTGTTTTCTGGTTCTGCTGATTTTCTGGCTCGGTCATTTTGAATGGAAATAAAATCTATATGATTAAAAGTAATTAATCCCATGATTAACGGCGATAACAATGTTCCAAATTTGTAGTATAAATCACAGCTTAGAGACTCTAATGACTTTGTTAAAACTGGATCCTGTGTTAAATCATACATAAAATCTTGTTCAGAATCAATGGAGCAAATCTACTGACTAGTTTAGTGTACAAACTAAGAACCGTTTGCCCTACACTTTTTACCATTCGTGATCCAAGTTGCGCTTCATACCTGTTATGATACTTTAAAATGTCTTGCGGCGACATCTGTTGAATCTGTTCTATGCTGAATTCAGTTCCGAGGAACTGTTTTTGGTTTTCCCCACATGGGCCGCCAAAGAATACAGTCTTTCCTTTTTTGGGCAATAATACGTGGTCATCAACTTGTTCTTTGAATCACAAGTTCGCAAGGAATTTTAGCAGATCGTCGCTTGTTCATGTTTTATTACTAAAGATAAGTAATTTATTTTTTAAAATGAGCGCTGAAAAAACTGTTGCCAACCTGTAACCATTCTGCTGTTATGTGGAGGTCTAAGTATAGGATAAAAACAATGCTTGGTAAAAGGTTTTTAAAATTAAACTAGCAGATCTGCAAACGAGACTTTGAGATCCGCCAAAGCTAATTGCTATCATTGCAGCTTCATCGCTACGAAAGATTTCCTAGTTAAGCAAGGAATAATTCCAGACAGTATAAAGTATGTAAAATAAAAAATACATTTATAAAAAATGGCTTCAGCTTCACTCGATAATGATGATTGTGCGCGGTGGTGAATGCCTTGCTTTTAGCGGAAGTAATTATGCGTTTATAAACTGTGGGATGACGAGAGAGAAAAAGACATAACAAAAGCGATGGAGCAACTACCGCAGCACAAGATCACTATGCAAAAGTCAGAGAATTGAGCAATTAGATTTATTAACAACAAACTGAAAAAACAGGGCATGCAGCTTACACATTTAAAGATGTTGACCAGGCAATCAAAAATATTATCGGTTGGTACGGCGAGCCAATCGAGACATTGCCCCCACCAAAATGCAGTGACTATTATCACCATCAGAAAACAAAAGATGCAAGAAATAAATCGCGTTTATGGTACGTTGGTATGACTGTCGTGGTATTTTGTTGCGCATAAGATTGGCTGAATAAAAAATGAACAAAAGCTCTATTCCGCCAAAAGGATATTGGAAGGGAATCACAGCAATTAAAAAGCTAAGCCAACAGCGGAGTCAGTGAACAAACAAAGGAATGGTTAATCTAAACAAGCATCTGGCAAATTTATTTACCTGCACCCAAACGAATACAAGACCATCACTCTGTTAATACAATACCGAACGACACCCATCAGGGGGGTGACCTTCTATATTTACCCCAAGACACGATTAGAACGAAAAAGATTAAGTACGCACTCACAGTCCATTGACATAGCTTCAAGATACAAAGATGCGGAAACCAGTAAACACAAAAGAGTGCTTCTTCTGCTGTTGCGGTTTTGCTATATTCAACTGATATACCCAACGAGGTCCTTTAACTTATTCCTCGCATGATTCAAGTCGATGATTGGAAAAGAATTTAAAGGTCAAGTGAATGCAATATTGTTAAATACATAGATTTGCCATTAAAAGGGCATTCCAGGAGTTCACAGATCACATGCTTTAGTTGAAAAGTATTTCTTTAACAAACAGTTAGCCGCAAGATCTTTTTTTCCTACCATATCACAGAGAGCTGCTTGGACAATCTCGCAACACAGAAGGGGTTAGAAGACTGACGCTCGATTTTGCCGCGCATGAAAATGAAGAATTTAAAAAGGGCTAAAACCAGTACAAAGCAAATCAAAAGAAAAACAATAAATGTCTAAAAGGAAGGCTTCATCCAGCAAACTAGTACCATTTGGTTTGAAAGTAAGTACCTTTATTTACGGGGAAGCGAAGGGGACACTCGCATCAGGGCAACCGATCCATTTGGAGTGTCGACCCATATTAAATAAAAAGAATTGGAAAAATGAATCCGTCCCGTGTATTATTTACGAGAAACTGACACAAAACTAAACGACCAGCCCCTCAAAATCTTTTGTGAAAGAAGAACTGCAGGATAATCCCACCAGACACAGTTCCGCTTAATTAATTTACATTAATAATTTGAGTTAAAATGGAAGCTCAGAAGGAAGCGCAGAACGAAACAAGAATGGTAAAGGGAAGAGACCTGGAAAATATACGGGATCATTGAAAATGCGTGGAATGCTATTAGGGAACATTTTCGAGGATCATCATGCGATGCTAAATCATCCAGATCACCTACAACTCAAACCCCAAATTGGAAAAAGAATATCTTGAAATATAAAAAAAATTCGAAACGCATCAAGCAAACATGAGAAAAGATTTAAATGAATTGATGAAGCTATGCTTGATCTTATAAAAAGTTGAGAAAAAGATAAACCCGAAGAATGTATACACATAGGCCGTCCTCCATGTCCGATGCAAATGAAAACTCGGGATTAACAAATACTCGTTTTTGTGTTTGATCTATCTAATACTTCTTTTTACAACAGTTGTGTTGATCCTCATGTAGATTAAGATCGCAGTTTTAATACGTTGTCATGATGAAAAGTCCGTATTGTCAAACAAATGCTTCTTTATATTTGTCATGTGATTTGCTCGACTGCACAACGCTGCGAAATATCCTTTTGCTTTCTTAATGGTTTTCTCTTGCTCGAACTACTGTAACATTTTGATCTTAACTCACCAAACTTCCTTGATCACCTTTCCAGATAAGTCATCCTTTCATCTTTCCCAAAATCCTTTTTGATAACGGGTTGAATGTAAAGCAATCCTTTAGGATAATCAGAATGTGTCGTACCATCCTCATGCCCTTTAGCTACTTCGATTTCATGTCTTTATAGAAGTCTTCAGTAGGGATATCTATAACAAAACTGTCTGTATCTGTGTAAAGTACTCTGGACTCAGGATACAAGGGTTTAAAAGTAGTCATAAAGAAATTCTAACACTCAAAGAGCATTGATAATTCTAAAACGGTAAACCCAATAAATACAGGTTTGACCAAGGTGGACGTTCTTTTTTTCATCATACGCCAAAAAGCCGATCAGAATGCCTTCTGAAGTCCTGATTAATTTTGGTTGTGAAGTCAGCTTAATTGCTTCGTTTTCCCTCTGGTGACCATCTGACATCTTTGCGCTTTGTGCGGATTCTCCATAGTCCTTCCAAAACAGCTGTTGTTCATCAGCTTGAAAAGCTTTTTCTGAAGCATCTGTGATTTAGTTCTGAATCAGTGTTCTTCATGATGGATGGTTTTCATGAACTGGTCTTGATCAAAAGCAATTATACGATGAACAGCTGTCCAACTTTAAACCGTGTCTTAAATAAAAATTGTAGAAGTCTGTAATGCAACATATGTTATTTTGCTCGAGGGGAGATTAGGCCACAAGTTAAGGCGGCTCTTTGGGATTCGTCTTTAGACTTTCTTTTCTGCTCTAAGGAAGTCATTATGCAGGTCATGGAGTTCATGAGGATATTCCTAAATTCAACTTCTAGAATAAGACCTCTTTACGATCAGCTCGTAAGAGTAGCAGATGTTTTCGACAAATTCTTGAATGTTTTTAATAACCACCCAGTGTACAATTTTTAAAGTTGCGTAATGGAACTGATTGCGCCATAGCCCAACCATACAGATTGTTTGCGTCTAAATACATAGATAGTTAGACCGTTTACCTCGGATCCTAAATCTATGACCAAGTATGGTTGTTTGCTTACAGTAATGAGGCACGCCAACTAATTCCTCCAAGCACGCAATCCTTTTCAATCATCGAATTCACCATTGGGTATCAGACAATAAATCAATCTGTACTCCAGTAAACCTTTAAGAAAACGTCCCAGCTTCATCCCAGGCGCAGAAATGTAATGCGCGGGAGCCAGGCTATAAGTTTTCATGCAGTCCTTTCTGTAATTTTCCAAAGAGTACCGCCAACAAACATACATCGGCCCATTAAGTAGGAGTCATGATAGTCACCCATCGTTTTACAATCTAACTTCTGCCACGCATCTTGAGCATGGCTGGTAATCAGAATCACTGGATGTCCTTTCCTCTAAGACGAGAAAAGACGCGCCTTAGGAGGAAGTGTATCTTCGTCAACCTTCCCAACTGTTCAGGGACCATAAGGGTAAACGGCCCTTTCCTAACGAGAGTTGGGTCAAAATATTCTTCCGTTATTGGGCAGGACTTTAAGGACATAGCCAGTGACTCTAATGATCCCATCATGTGTTGCATAGATCATAAAAAACATGTTATTTAAAAGTGAAACACTGACTTTTCTGAGGACTGTGCAATACATGACACCCTGAAGGAGTCGGTTACTGCTTTCATTATAAGATGAGAGTCTTAACCTCGCAAGTTATGAAAGAAAGATGGGGGCAGCTTCATGTCTTGGGTTCAAACGTTAGTTGGAAGATTCTTTGTTATGCGCCGCTCCTCTAAACCTTCCACACGAATGTGATCATGGTCTCCTTACTGTCCGCATTTTGTTTCCTCACTGGAGTACTCTAACCCGGCAAATCCAAACAATGTGTGGGCTGAGTCATACTGGTCTTGGTCTTCGGGCGTCATAGGATTTCAGATAAATTCAATTTAGAACATCATTACGCACCTTGCTGCATGCGCTGTAAAAATCTTACTTCCGGCATTAGCCCTCCTGTATAATTCTGGCGTTGAAATGAGCGCCATCCGACCTAACAATAATGAAGCAAATGAACAAATCTGGGGGATTACTCATTAAGACGGTTTTTTTTCGAAGTTTTTGTGCGCTGGCCCTTCATAAGGATCATAACGATTTCGAAAGTCCTGCGTAAACTACGTATGAGAATTTTGCAGTCGTTTCCAGTTCTTAAAACTAACTTTAACTGCCTTCTGGGGGTGTAATTAGTTCTGTATTACAGTCAACTGGGCGATACAATGTTTTTACTTATGTTCGCTGCGCTTGAGCAGAGGATTCTTGTTAAACATTTTCTGCAGAATTCTGTTTATGGTAATGCTTTGAAATATGCCGCAATAAATCTACTCATTGTTCGGAGTAATGGTGTATTGCGGTACCCCCGCTGGTGAAAACATCAGCAGTAAGTCAACATGATTTTTGTCTGGATCACCTATTGTTGGGCTGTTCTTGGCCACTTTAATGGGTAGTAGATGTTTCTTCATCCATGGTGGTAACATTAACAGTTATTGGTTTGTTGTGTCTGCAAACGATCAAGGGAATCCACGCTAACAGGGAAAGGATATTCACTAAAGTTTAAGACATTGGATGTAAGGGTGATAGGTTTTGACACTCTCCTCTGCGTTGGTTGGCGGATATAATGCAGCCTTGCGAAACACACCACATGAACATTTGTTGTCTGAATAATTCGTTATGTTTAGAAACTGCTTTTTTTGGCGACTAAGGCGGAGTAGTGAAGTAAGACTTTACCCACATCGGCGCATACTTAGACTGTTTTTAATCTGATCTCTAGGACTTTTCCGCCCTCGACCAACCAGAGCCTCTCATTTTGAGCCGGCTCTTCAGCGTCTACATCAAACTGTGTAAGCAGCAGGCTGCCACCGGCGTTATAAGTCATTATTACAAAGAATAGTCCTGTTGTTTAGTTGAGACCCCAACTTCTAGATTTTTCTTCATTTAATTGGTTATATAGTCGATTAAAACAGCTAACATACTTTAACTGGAGGTCTATGGTTAGTTACCTGGAACTTGAGAAATAGCATGACACACTTGCCCGCGACGTTTGCTGGATCATGACTCTAAATCAAATATCCATTCATGTCTCTTGATAAATCTCTTGCATTCTTCAAAAAAGTCGTCTGGTCCTTCATATAGCTTATCCCTGCTGATTTCTTTTCTAACTCAAAATATTTATTTAAATTAAAAAAAATGATAATCAATATCGATAGGTCTTTTGTGTTTAGAACTCATAAACTAAAGTATAAACACCCTTTGGCTTGTTAATGGTCAGCTGTTTAGAACAGAGTTTTTTAATGTTTTCGTTTACTTTTTTTGAAAGGCATCCCTTTTTTTATCTGCTCGGGGTCTGGCTGTTGAGAAAAAAAAACTTGTCCTCGCCTTTCTTTGAAGATCAAACGTTTGTCTTTTATAGTCATCAAAATCGGCCTGTAAACGACTAAATTCTTCATCCGTGATGTGGTGAGTCGTAGTGCTTTATTTATTATCAGCTTGAAGGAACTAAAGTTAGCTGTTATTAGTTTGAACCATAGCTGTGTGCTTTTGGAGTTTAGTTTTTATTTTTTTGCTGGCAGCACCTACGCGAATGAACAGCGGCCAAGAGAGCTAAAGACAAACCGCCTAGAGGTAAAGCTGCGGGTGCACCAACAAGCACCTTGTTTGCTAAGAGCCCTACACGCGTTTTCCCTGCCGATACAGCCGCTTATAGTCGATGCTCCAGTATTAACATATGTAACACATTAAAGGCAGCAGATACCTTCGTTTTTGGCTTGTGCTGTAATTTGGAAAGGGTCCTGCTCTAGTTTTTTGTTGCATTTGTGTAATGTTTTTTTAAATCTAAAGGTTTTTTATGCCGGGGGTTTCTACTATCTCTTCTCTTGACAACTCTGGCGCTTCAGCACCTTTGGATAATTGCCTTAACAGACAGGCTTTTTTAAAAATAAAAACATAATTTAAGTAATTGTATATTTTCTATCTGTTATCTTGAATATCAGCTGCGCATCAATATTAAAAACAAATACACATTAAGTGGTTTTCTTTCCGGCTTTCTTCTCCTGTAATCATTTTGAATGTTATTATGACTCTAACGGTTCTTCCCGCTCCTGTAACTTATTATCCTCCGTTGACCTTAGGTCAATCCATAAACCGTATTCGTTTAAAATAATGATCAAGTCTAACACTGTGTAGATGCAGATCTTTAACACAAGGTCAACCCTGTCGGATGTCTACACCTCCCGCCTCCAAAACAGTTTTCCTTATTTCATCAAAATGCTGATAAGGTCTAAGCCCGCTAGCGTAGATTTGGTTTAGGACTAACCCTCAATTGTGCATTGCAACATTTGTTTTTAATTTTAGGATTAAACAAATTTTCAGTTTGTAATTTCGAATGGTCCCTCATCTTCACACGCAATAAAATACCTTAAGCGAGTCTTGCTGTGGCACTAAAACTGAAATTCCATATAGTGTCTGCCACTGCTTTTTTAGATATTTAGAATGATAATCACTCTTCGAATATATTGCTATTTTGACTATATTGGTTTGCTGGATCAACCTCGCTAAATTAGGGTTGCTAACAACGTCCAAACTCTAACGAGATGTCAAAATGCTGTACTTTGCTGTCGGTCGTCTTCAGATATAATAACCTAGTTGTGGTCATTAAAAGTTAGTTTCATATGACTAATCTGTCTTTTATTGCTCTTGAAGTATGGGCATGCGCCTATTTAACAACTCAAAATTAGGGGTATGAAAAAAAGCGATTTCCTACGCATAATTACGGCTGACAAACCTTTTGCCGTCTTTTGCGTTGCGCGGCCTATTCTATGTTTTAGTGCTTCTCACATTTTTTTCGATTCCTTGAAACGCAAGATCATCCCTTCATTCGCGTTTACCATAGACCAGAATAGGTTAAAAATATGTCGCATTAGTAGTAAGAAAATATTTCTTGCCCGCTCAAGTTTTATAGAAAATTTTCTTAACGATGCCCCGCCCCAAATTCTGTACAACCGTCCTGTTTGGGTCTGTTGTTGAGCAGTTCATTTTGAAAGTAAAGACGTGCAGAGCCTGGCACAATCACTTCATCCGCTCCAAGGGTCTGGAATTAACAGTAAGAATTGATCCGCATCCAATAGATGGATAATTTGGAACAGTAATATTCCGCTTATTTCCCTCACGCCAAAGGGTTCCTTTCAGTACTGCTATGGCGGGTCAAGAATCGAGCCATATGTTTGTGACATTTTTTATAAACAAAATAAAAATTAACTATTTAAAAACATGGCTGGAATTGAAGATGAAGAAGATTATGAGTTTTAGATTCCTGGAGACGACATGAAGTGATTCCCCTTGGGAGCAGCATCGCTCGGGGCTCTGATTGCATGATGAATTAGCAGAAATCGGGAGTACATTACCAACAAGTCGGTATAATTAACAGAAAGTAAGGTCAGATCATTATACAAAGTTTTAGGACAAGAACCTCCCGAGTTTATAGACCCTAATGATCTTGAACTAGAAAAATAACCATTTTGTTGTGAAAACGACCAAGGACAACCTTGTTCAGCCCTTACAACTAAACGAGACCCATCAAAGTTTGTAAGCATAATACAATTAGACAAGCTCAGTGGGTGAGCGCTCGAAGTCGCCTTGGCATTGTTAAACAAAATTAAGGGGGAGGCAGTTGGCTAAACTTCAAAACACACTGCAAGAACTCCCAACAGATACCCAAATACAAAACATGAACTTCAAGATTTTAAGTCATACAGCGGGGCGAAATAATAGAAGCAGAACCAGTTTTTCAGAAGAACCAGCGTTAAAAACATTAATGATTCCCCATTGCCTATGGCGGGAAATAGCGGGCCCTTGATCATGCTTTGAGAAGCAATCAAGGCGAATTAACAAACAATTAGCAAACGGGGGTGAAATAGAGAGCATATAAAAAGAGAAAAAGAAAAACTCGTTGAGGCTGATGACGCAACTTAGGCTGGATTAAGATAGAAATAAACCAAAGACTAAAAATCTTGAACAAGAGAGATCAGCCAGACTAGAACGTTTTGTCTACTAACGCGAAAACCAAGTACGAACTCAAGGAGCAGAATAAGAGAAACTTCCAAAGAATTTTATAGAAGACACAACACTAGCAGAACGAATACGAACGCTGTTTAGAGAGCAAGGAAGTCACCATTAGCAAGCGTTATAACAGCCCTTAGGATTTGCAATAAGTACACTGGGTTGGGCTATTACAGGCGGGCGGCGCGGTCAAAGTCCCAGTGCGCTCCACACCATCGCCTCCGCCTTACAAATCATGGGTAAAAAAACAGCTTGATCATCTTGCGGGTTTTATAAAAAAATTAGCCAGTAAAGCTATAGACTCTTTACCTGGTATATTAGGGAGGTGTTGTTAGCTGGCTTTTAGTCTACTGCAGGCAAAGTATTGGCTTTATGCTGAGCACTTATGGACAATTAGTTCTCTAATAGTTGGTTAATTTTTTTAGTAAAAAGAAAGAAGAGTAATCCTAGGCCAGTTAATCCAAAAACAAGCGCTGTCTTTTCATATTCATGTCGTTATTTTCTTTGGCTTCGTGTACTTCGGGTCTTCAACGGCCTGGCGGCCCTTATTTTTTGGGGGCCTTGGGGGTTTGGATGACTTATTCTTGGGTGTTTGTATTACTGCTTGCAATATTACTGGCTCAGATTTATTTCGTTTCCGACTTTGTTCATTGCCCATGCCACAAGATTTCTTTGTTGTAGTTTATTATTTTTCCTATCGGAGTCTGAGGCAGAAAGTAGCATATATAAGAAACCAGTGCCAACAGCAAAGTCTACTTTCGATCTTGCGTATTGTAAAAACATTTTGGTACCTTTATACTTGAAGGCAAATTACAACTGTAGAATTAATGGCGTCCTCTAAAGTTGCTAAGTATTGTTTTTGCCGTCAGAAGCCAGTAGAAGGATCAGTTATGCTGCGATCTCGTTGTGCTTGCGAGCCTAGCAAACACCAAACGTAAGTACGAATAGAGTCGTTTATATCGTTCTATTCCTGTCTTTAGTTAGGCCCTTAGAAGAGTCTAAGAAAATGTTTGTCCATGCAGTTTTATGCTCAGGCTCATGGACCCAAGGTGAACGTTGTATCTGAAGAGAAAGATGGATAAGGTGGATTCCAGTCATAGTATACTTTCTGTGCACGCCCCAAAAATAAGGGTGTTTGCCAGACCATGATTAAGATCCAACTTTTGTCTAAGTCTTCCTTAACATTAATATTGAATTCGTTGTACAGATCCTTTCAAAAGCCTTCATGTCTATTCTTTGCTAAAAGGATTAAACTTTTGTCATTCTGGTAATGGTGCTTTCAGTGTCAGTCAATATACGTCTGAAGGTGTAATAGAAATGAAATCTGTACACTGCCCTCACCAAATGGATCCAGGAATGATTTAAATGATCATCATACGACGACAACTCCCACACCCAGTGATGCGCAAAACACAGCAAAGTTTAAACTGGTTCTGATAAAACTGCATCGATGACTAAACCAACTTTCGGGATGTAGTCTGGGTTTTAATAGGAGGGTTAAGATATTTGTCCCATGGAGTACTCACCTTTACTTGAAAGGAGTCAGTCTGGTTCACAGAAATGTCAAAGAGTATCAGTTGTTATATTTTTTAAGATGTAAGTGCGGCTCCAGCAGAAGATTGTGGGCATCATATTTGAATCACTCATTTTTAATTTGTTTTAAAAAAATGTTTGTAACAATAACAACTCAAGACAGCCCTTCGTTTTTTAGAACAATGCTATTGATAACGGTGCGGAACTAAAACGGTCGCGCTCCATGAAATATTCACAAATTGTATGTATTAATATAAAGCAAAACCAAAAGAAAGGAATAAGAGTCTAAAATATGGCGGGGAAGAAAACCTTAATTAGCCATTAACAATACCTGATGTTTATTACGGGTTTTGCTCACTAAAAGAAACATTGAGTAACTTTGACATTACATCGCAAACTTAACAATGCAAGCTAAAAACAAATTAACATTCAAACCTGAAAAAAGCAAATACATTTTTGATAATGAGCTAGCTAAACTGTTAGGCTTTGGAGCATGACAGTCAGGACGATCAAAGATTTAGTGTTACGACCAGACAAACTTACGTATGAGGGGAAAGTCCGCTCGATCTTGCAATACATCATTACAACTTCTATGTCAAATTGGATGAGCTAAGTCACCTGTGAAAACTTATCATGATGGAAGGCCCTCAACGTTTTAAAAGCTCTTCCGTCAGGCAAAGTTGTTTGCTGCATATTGCGATATGAAAATGTATACAATTCCCTAATATACAGTTTTAAAAATTAGTTTGTGGAGGGTTGGATCATTTAATATAAAAATCGCAAGACAAACTCAGAAAAGTCGTGAATTGTGATAACCGCACATTGTTTTGGAAATATAATAATTAGTTTTGTTTCTAAAACATGTCTCGCGGGCCAGAAACCCGAGTTACATTAGCGCCTGTGAGTTATAACTTTAGAATTAAAAGACCTTGCAGACGTTACAGACTTTGCACAAAATGGTAGAATAGCACTTTGTATGGTTTATAGTACACAAAAAGATGGTGATTATAAACGTAAAGAGGGGCGACAGCAAAAAGTTTCCTAAACTAGAACAACTGCGCAATCTCGAAGCAAATAATGTTGGCCAGCTCATGAATATAAAATAGTTTCGAAAACCTGGGCTGACCTCATATGTCACATAGAAACCGTAATTAAATGGGACATAAAATTTGAATTCATAAGCCCATTTACTTTTTTAGCCGACAAAAAAGTTTCAGAAAAGCATTCAACTCTGCCTTTACACGTAAGTCTTATGCCGGACGACAATAGTCGAAAGAGATTGAAATAACGCCGTATGGGAAAAAACAGTACATCCGCCACAGAAAATGTATACGGTTTTTAAAGGAAGCTTCTACAAAATACAGTTCTTTTCGCAAGCAGAAAATTAGGAGAGCGTTCACAATGATATTTTGAAATTTTCAGACTTTAAAGATGTGAGAGGATGGGGTTGTGGGCGTTAGGGACGTCCTTATAAGAAAAGGAATTAATATTAGCTGGCAAAACTTAGACGTTTAAACGTCTTAACGTTACCATTGTCGTTCTTCATCACTAGGTGAGGATAATGAAGATCATAACAACAAGCAACCAAATCAATGTTGACTTAAATAGAAACAAATCTACAGAACTGAATTGGATTAATCTTACACATTTAGGCCTCATAGGGGTTTATTATGACGGAACAAGTTTTGACGGAGAGTATGATAAAAATATAACTGATTAGATTAGATCTGTTATAAAACTATGGAGCAGTTAAACCTTTATGACAAAAACCCCCATTGTTTCATTGATTTGTGGCCAAACCGGTTGTGGAAAAACAATATTTGGGGGGGGGCCGCGACCTAGTTCAAACAGTTTATTCGCTATAATTTTGATCATATTGTATTTTCTGTCCAACGCTTAATACTAACCAGGCCGACAGCAACACAATAGCCCATTGGTCCTGCCACGCCGCACAACCGTGCACAGCGCGCAGGTCCCTCTGACAGCACAGATTTGGGCCACTTTCTAATTTTATTTTACGGTACTTCTACAACAACTGACAGTCTTGTGTTAGGTGTCACAGGAAAGAACAAACACTTCAACTCCCTCTCATCACCATATCCCTTTGTTATACGATTTCAAGCACTTCATTGAGCGAGAAATCGCTACAACAAACGACCCCCCGCCTGACCCGACAGTTCTTTCCACACAGAAACACGTGCCGCGCGCGGCGTGCCGTTTTGCCAGGTCTTGTTGTTTCAAAGCTGCTGGGTCAGCAAGTTCAATTTAGGCCACTGAAAGTAAGGGCGAAACAAACTCGTTCCAACATCCCCAAGCCTAGTTTACAGCGCTTATTTCCCTTCTAAAACCGGTTCATGCAAATGTAGGAATTTTTTATGTTTCCCGCGTGTGTGGGTGGTAACACGGGTGTAACTGCGGGCGGGGGGGGGCCTTACCCGACCTTGGCGACTGCCTCAAGGAAGAAATCCTGTTACCCCCACATTTGAACGACTCGGCTGTAAAAAGTTAAATGGAACAAAGCATATCATGATAGATGGTTAATGGAACAGATGATGACATATATTTAGTTGATCCTAGCAATAAACTGAGTGAGTGTTTTAGAACACTTTAATACTAATTGTTTGAGGAACGCAGACGCTATTTATTATAGATTTGACAAAAAAAACTTTTCAGGCAGAAAGAGACAAGTTAAATAAAGAAACGCTTTGTCAAACTGGCTTTCCATGGAAACATGCGGGGATCAGTGTGTCGATTTTATGTCAGAAATATAACTCGTTTTACAAAGACTTTAGAGAACAGTTAAAGAACTGTAATTTTTATTGCAACATGAAAGACAGAGATGCATTTGATGAATGTTGCGTGGAAAATGATGTTATCGAGAATGATCAAGAAAAACAAAGGATTAGCAAAAACTAAAATCTGAAAAGTTTTGTAAATAGTATGGAAAACGACAAACCCAACACAGTATGCATGTTTGTTAGTCGTTATTTTTTTGGGTTATTAAATCATGCTTCGTAGAGAACGGTATTAATGCCGCTTATGGTGTCGCCCGCACGAGACCGGCCAAGGCCGGTTGAGAAGCGGGGAGACAGAAGCGGCATAATACTGTTCTCTAAAACAAACATGGAGCATGTTTAAAAACTCATGTAAAGTAGCCCTGGCTCAAGAAGGTACACATGGAGCACAAACAAGTGCTCAAAAGAAAATTGTACAAGCATCTGGGCTAGTACCAACACCACAAAAGGGAGAATCAGGACTCCAAAAGCACCCGCAACGTTCTTCACGCAAGACAGCAAATCATGGCCAAGAACAACAGTGCCACTCAAACATGCAGGCAGAGTTCTGCTGGAATGGGGCAGATGAACTGGAGTAGCACTGCAGACCTCCCAGAATGAAGAGTCACCCAGAGGAATCAGCACAAGAGTGGCATGAGACCAGACCTAGTAGTCCACACTAAGTCAACCAAGCAGCTGCTCATGATCGAGCTCACGGTGCCATATGAGAACAGAATGGAGGCAGCTCAAATCTACAGACTGAAAAGTATGCTGATCTGGCAAACAGACCTGAGGAGAGAAGGCTATCAGTCCAAAGCCTCGACTGCAGAAATTGAGCTAGGGGATTTGTAGGAACGTCTGCATACAGGGCCTGCATGAAACAGCTCTCGGTTGCAGGGAAGGAAAAAAGCCATAGCCCTGAAAGCAATGGCAGAAGCGGCAGAGAGGTGTTTCAACGATCTGTCAAGGAGGAACACAAGTGAACTTCATAAGGCTAATTTCCACTTACAAATATCAGTGTACCTGTTGGCTCAGTGGTTTAAAGCGCGCGTCATTAAGTAGAAAAGAGCATGTCAGAGGGGCCATGGGTTCGAATCCCAGCCATGGCTCGTCCCCAAGATGGGGGGGGGGGGGGAAAGGGCAGCAAGGGACATCCGGAGGCATGAACCGGGGGGTTGTGGCCCAACCCCCCTAGATGTCAGGTGAAAGGGCCGAAACACTTGCTTGAAGGGGGCTTTCTCTTCTGAGGAACTTCTCTGCTGTCGCCCCCCCCCCCCCCCCCACGCTCCTCCACGAGTTTCTTTCTACTGAGGCTATAGGTAAACCATGACTTCCGGAATAGGCCGGAGGACGTCCGGGAAAGACTGGAGGACACTGGAAAGACCCAGAACCACGGCTTCTGGGCTGGCTCCCGCACTTTGCCTAAACAATGTGCTACTAAAAAAAAAGGAAAAGATGCTCCCAGGATTCACGAAAGGGGAGAAATGATGAATCCATCGGGCACAACCCAATCACGACTTTCAAATCCCAACGGACCTGATGAACATGGACCAAATGAACATCCATGTGTCTGATGGAAAGCGATTCGCCTACCACCCGTGGCATGAAGATCCACAGAACAAAGATGGATGTGTGAAACTCATCTGAATGACAAGCAGCGGCAACTGCATCAGCAGATAAGATGTCGAAGACCAAGCCAGTATTTAAATTAAACCCCCAGTGCCAAGGACATCCGCGCTGTTTGGTTTCGATGAGGAATTTGCACAGGCCATCGATGCCAGGCGCCTGAAACTCAACCTGGCCCGAGCAAACGAAACTGAAAGATTTGGGGAGAATCTGGATGCAAAAATCGTACCCAAACTCGATGGCACTGTAGGGAAAACACCCTGGACACATACTCGCCACATATGGGGACATTGGTTTATGCACCATTAGAGACGCCTATGGAGTAAAACTACCCAAAGAGAAAACACCTCCAAAGAAATCCAGACGCCAAGGAAAAGATTGGCCTAGATCGAGTCCAAAAAGAACAACCTCAAAAGCAAATGACGACCGCACTGCCAGCTGAAAAACAAGGCTTGGAAAACTTGGGAAGACCTGGAAAGAAAAAACACAGCGCCCTCAGCCAAAGCGGAATACTGCGAGGGAAGAGGAAGAGCAAAAAGAAGACGACACAATGAGCGCTTCTTTCAGAGACCCCTTCCAGTTTGCCAGAACACTGTTTGAGCAGCCAAAATCTGGGACCCCTTAGGGTGACAAAGGAGTTCTTGAGCACATCTGAGGAAAACATACTCGGACTCCCAAGCAAACACCACTCGACATTCAAGATCTGTGTGTGGCCAACAACCCTGGAGAACAGTTCAAAGGCAATGCCGCCAACGTTGGCGGAAATCAAGAAGGGTGGTCGACAAAAAAAAAAAAAGGCCCCAGAGCCAAATCATCACCAGGGCCTAACGGAATACTTACCACTTTACAAGAAATGTCCCAAGGTGCAGGAGTGGCTCCACAGGCTGCTGCGATCGGCTTGGAGAAACCAGAAGATCAGCGGCCAGGTGGAGACGGCAGATGGTGTGTACAGCCCCAAAGAGGCTAATACTCAGGGAACATCAGCAGTTTCAGGCCAATATCACTTACTGAACGTCGAAGGGAAAATCTCTCTGTCATGCATGCCAGGCTGACCAATACCCTGATGGAAAACTAGTACTTGGATGTGTCCAGTCCAGAAAAGGTGCAGTCCCAGAGCGTGGCTGGCTGTGTAAACACGCCACAATGATCTGGGACGCAATCCAAAAAGCAAAAACAGAAAAGAAGAGATTTGGCGTAGTGTGGCTTGTTCTGGCAAACGCATATGAACTGTTGCCCCATGAGATGATACAGTTGGCTTTCTTGAGATGTACCATGTGCCAAAGAACATCCGCGACATGCTCAAGAAGTACTTCAATGGCTTCTCAATGCGGTTCTCTACCAAGGAGTACACAACTGATTGGATCAACTTGGAAGTGGGCATTGCAATGGGCTGTGCAATTTCCCCGATACTGTTCGTGCTGGCAATGGAACTCATCTTGAAAGCAGCAACAAACAACGCGAGACAAACAGACCTTGGCGATGGATACAAGATGCCTCCTCTCAAGGCCTTCATGGATGACACTACAGTGATTTCATCCAGAGAAGACGAGACACGTCATGTGCTGGAGAGTCTGGACGACATAGTTGCCTCATCCAGAATGAAGTTCAAGCCAAAGAAATCACGGAGTCTCTCACTGAGGAAAGGAAAAGTGGCCGAATCTGTGGTCTTCAGTGTTGCCAACCAGGCCATTCCAACAGTCACAGAAGAACCAGTCAAGAGCCTTGGAAGATGGTATGATGATACGCTGAAAGACACACAAAGAGCAAAAGAAACCAAGCAGATGGCGGAAGAAGGCTTGGAGACCATTGACCAGTGTGGGCTCCCTGGCAAATACAAGGTCTGGTGTCTGCAGTTCATGCTGATACCAAAGCTCCTATGGCCTCTGATGATATACGACATCTGCACCAGCACAGTGGAGGCAATGGAAGCCAAAATCAACAAGTTCACAAGGAAATGGCTTGGTGTCCCACCCTGTCTGACTGACATCGCGCTGTACTGTCGCCAAGCAAAGCTCAAACTACCACTGAAATCCATCCTGGAGGAATACAAAGCAGGGAAGATCAGACTTCAAAGCATGCTGGAGGACTCAGGAGACAAGGTGGTAGAAGCAATCAAGCCCCAGCTGAAGACAGGCAGAAAATGGAAAGTTCAAGAGGCGATGGATTCTGCAAAAGAAAGTCTCAAGATCAAGAAATAACAGGACACACACAAACCAACAGACAAGGACTGGGGGTGACCAAAACTGAATGGTGGTCAAAGGCCAAAGGAAAAGCCAAAAGAGACATGATGATTCAGGAGATGATAAAAGAAGAAGACCAAAAAAGACTCCAAAAAGCAGTCCAGCAGAGCCAGCAAGGGCAATGGACAACGTGGGAGAATGCACTCCAAAGAAGTCTAACTTGGAATGACATTTGGCACATGGCCCCTCTCAGGATCAGCTTCATTCTCAGATCTGCATATGACCTTCTGCCCTCAAATGCAAACCTGGTGAAGTGGGGGAAAACAGACGATCCTGCATGCCCCCTCTGCCATAAAAAACAAACAGTGGAGCATGTTCTAAGCTCATGTAAAGTAGCCCTGGCTCAAGGAAGGTACACATGGAGGCACAACCAAGTGCTCAAAGAAATTGTACAAGTAGTCTGGGCTAGTACCAACACCACAAAAGGGAGAATCAGGACTCCAAAAGCACCCGCAACATTCTTCACGGCAGGAGGCAGCAAATCATGGCCAAGAACAACAGTGCCACTCGAAACATGCAGGCAGAGTCTGCTGGATGGGGCAGATGACTGGGAGTGCACTGCAGACCTCCCAGAATGGAAGAGTCACCCAGAGATCATCAGCAAGAGTGGCATGAGACCAGACATAGTAGTCCACTCTAAGTCAACCAAGCAGCTGATCATGATCGAGCTCACGGTGCCATATGAGAACAGAATGGAGGCAGCTCAAATCTACAAGACTGAAAAGTATGCTGATCTGGCAAACA
>CM031598.1:3007357-3022357 GCA_018398815.1 Conus ventricosus
CGTGCTCGGGACGACCCAAAGGAAATGTTAGTGTGCCAAAAACGGATATTTGATTCCCTTGGAAAAGACCAAAGGAAACGCCGACGTGCCCAAAACGTATTTTTTGTCCACTTTGAGAAGATCAAAGGGAATGACCGCGTGCCTAAAAACGGTAGTAGAACGGCTTCCTATGGCTGTCACTGCCGGTCTGTGGTTGTCAGAGCTAGACCAGTCTGGGTTCCTATGGCTCTCACTGCCGGTCTGTGTGTGTCAGAGCTAGACCAGTCTGGGTTCCTATGGCTGTCACTGCCGGTCTGTGTGTGTCAGAGCTAGACCAGTCTGGGTTCCTATGGCTTTCACTGCCGGTCTGTGTGTGTCAGAGCTAGACCAGTCTGGGTTCCTATGGCTTTCACTGCCGGTCTGTGTGTGTCAGAGCTAGACCAGTCTGGGTTCCTATGGCTTTCACTGCCGGTCTGTGTGTGTCAGAGCTAGACCAGTCTGGGTTCCTATGGCTTTCACTGCCGGTCTGTGTGTGTCAGAGCTAGACCAGTCTGGGTTCCTATGGCTCTCACTGCGGTCTGTGTGTGTCAGAGCTAGACCAGTCGGGTTCCTATGGCTCTCACTGCGGTCTGTATGTGTCAAGCTAGACCAGTCTGGGTTCTATGGCTGTGACTGCGGGTTCTGTGTTTGTCAGAGCTAGACCAGTCACGGCTTCATGGCTGTGACTGCCGGTCTGTGTTTGTCAGAGCTAGACCAGTCCGGGTTCCTATGGCTGTGACCCGGGGTCTGTGTTGTCAGAGCTGGACGTCTGAGTTCTGAGAGGGAAATGCCGCGAAGAAAGTGATCGTCTGTATTGGCTGCACTCCTGCCTGATGCAAAGGTCGCACCTGTCTGTGGTGTGTCATCTGCTGTATTTGCTGCACTCCTGCCTGCATGCAAAGGTAGCACCTGTCTGTGTGTGTCTCTGATTTGCTATACTCCTGCCTGCATGCAAGGTCACACCTGTCTGTGTGGTCATCTGTAGGTTTATGCGTCTGTTGCATGCAAAGGTAGCACCTGTTCTGTGGTGTGTCATCTGTTTTGCTAGTACTGCCTGCATTGCAGGGTGCACCTGTCTGTGTGTGTTCTGTATTTGCTATACTCCTGTCTGCATGCGAGGTCGCACTGCTGTGGTGTGTATCTGTATTTGCTACATCTCCTGGCTGCATCAAGGTCACCTGTCTGTGTGTGTCATCTGTATTTGCTACACTTGTCTGCATGCAAAGGTAGCACTGTCTGTGGTGTGTTTATCTGTATTTGCTATACTCCTGCCTGCATGCAAGGTCGCCTGTCGTGTTGTGTGCATCTGTATTTGCTTATCTGCTGCATGCAAGGTAGCTACCTGTCTGGTGTGCATCTGTATTTGCTGCACTTCCGTCTGCATGCTAAAGGTCGACCTGTGCCTGTCTGGTTCTGATGTATTTGCTGCAAATCTGTCTGCATGCTAAGGTCGCAGCTGTCTGTCATGGTGTGTCATCTGTATTGCTGCATCCTGTCTGCTGCATAATGGTGCACCTGTCTGTCTGTGTGGTCATCTGTATTTGCTTGCTCTCTGCATGCAGAGGTCGCCTGTCTGTGGTGGTCATCTGTATTTGCTTGTCCTGCTGAATGCGATGGTCGCACCTGTCGTGGTGTTCATCTGTATTTGCTGCACTCCGTCTGCTGCATTGAGGTCGCACCTGTCTGTGTGCTGCTGTATTTGCTACCTCATGTCTGCATGCAGAGTCGCACCTGTCTGTTGTGTCATCTGTAGTTGCTGCACTCCTGTCTGCATGCAATGTACACCTTGTCTCGGTCTGTTGGTGTTCATCTGTATTTGCTGCACCCTTCTGCATGCAAAGGTAGCACCTGTCTGTGTGTGTCATCTGTATTTGCTGCACTCTGCCGCATGCAAAGGTCGCACCTGTCTGTTGTGTATCTGTATTTGCTGCACTCCTGCCTGCATGCAAAGGTAGCACCTGTCTGTGTGTGTCATCTGTATTTCTCCTGTCTGCATGCAAAGGTGCACCTGTCTGGGGTTGTCATCTGTATTTGCTGCACTCCTGCTGCATGCAAAGGTCGCGCTGTCTGTGTGTGTCATCTGTATTTGCTCACTCCTGCTGCATGCAAAGGTCGCACCTGTCGTGGCTTGCTTGCTCTCCTACCTGCATGCAAAGGTCCCACTGTCTGCTGTGGTGTCATCTGTTATTTGCTGCACTCCTGCCTGATGAAGGTCGCACCTGTCTGTCTGTGGTGTGTCATCTGTATTGCTGCCTCTCTGCTGCATGCAAAGGTCGCACCTGTCTGTGGTGTGTCTATTGTATTTGCTGCACTCCTGCCTGCATGCAAGGTTCGCACTGTCTGTGTGTGTCATCTGTATTTGCTGCACTCTCTGCTGCATAGGTCGCACTCTGTTTGTGTGTCATCTGTTTGCTGCAACTCCTGCCTGCATGCTAAGAGGTCGCACCTGTCTGTGGTCTCTCTGATATGGCCTCCTGCTGATGCGGTCGCACCTGTTCTGTGTGTGCCTCTGTATTTGCTGCACTCCTGTCTGCATGCAAGGTCGCACCTGTCTGTGCTTGGGGGTGCTCCTCTGTTGTGCATCTCTTGCCCTCCGGCATGCAAGGTGCACCTGTCTGTGTGTGTCTCTGTTTTGCTTACTCCTGTCTGCATGCAAAGGTGCACCTGTCTGCTGTGGTGTCATCTGTATTGCTCTCCTGCCTGCTGCAAAGTCGCTCCGTGTGTGTCTGTGTTGTTATCTGACTGCTGCACCCGCGCAGCATGTGGGGTCATCTGTATTTGCTGCACCCTGTCGCACAGGGCCTGTCTGTGTGTGTCATCTGTATTGCTGCATCTCCTGCTGCAAGGTCGCACCTGTCTTGGGTGTCATCTGTATTTGCTGCACTCCTGTCTGCATGCAGAGGTCGCACCTGTCTGTGTGTGTCATCTGTATTTGCTATACTTCTGTCTGCATGCAGAGGTCGCACTGTCTGTGTGTGTCATCTGTATTTGCTGCACTCCTGCCTGCATGCAAAGGCCCGCCCCTGTCTGTCTGTGGTGTGTCATCTGTATTTGCTGCACTCCTGCCTGCATGCAAAGGTCGCACCTGTCTGTGTGTGTCATCTGTATTTGCTGCACTCCTGTCTGCATGCAAAGGTCGCACCTGTCTGTCTGTGGTGTGCCATCTGTATTGGCTGCATCTGCCTGCATGCAAAGGTCGCACCTGTCTGTCTGTGGTGTGTTATCTGTTTTTTGCTGCACTCCTGTCTGCATGCAAAGGTCGCACCTGTCTGTCTGTGTTGTGTATCTGTTTTTGTTTGCACTCCTGTCTGCATGCAAAGGTTCGCACCTGTCTGTCTGTGGTGTGTTATCTGTATTTGCTGCACTCCTGTCTGCATGCAAAGGTCGCACCTGTCTGTCTGTGGTGTGTTATCTGTATTTGCTGCACTCCTGTCTGCATGCAAAGGTCGCACCTGTCTGTGGTGTGTCATCTGTATTTGCTGCACTCCTGTCTAAATTTGCCTGCTGCCTTCCATTGCCGTCAACAGCTGTCTTCCTGTGTTGTGAGGGCTTGGTTCAGGACACCTCTCCATCATCTCATACAGCCGGGTGCTTCCACCCAAGACTGTGTATCGGTGCCATGATCTCGCATGTCTTTTCTGGCATAATGTTTGTTTCCCCGTGGGGGCGCTCAGTGGTGCGCTTCCTGAATGCCATCTGCCCACAAAGGATGTCTTTTCAAATGCCACCACCTTCATTTAGTACACATGGCCCAGGCGGCGGATGCGGCATTTTCTCAAGAGAGTAACTGCTGGGGAAGCATGGATGGGACAGAACCTCAGCGTTGGGCACACTGTCTGCCAGGATGTGCCGTGACTGCTCTGATTGGAGTAAGGGAGATGATTAGTTTGGCAGTGTCCACAGCACAATGCTTTATGCATGTCTTATCTATTTTTACAAAATAGTTGGAATACAGGCACACCGTTCTCAGTAATGCTTAGCCTATGAACAAATTTACTACATGGCAAGATATCCTTGTGTATGAAATATTTCCAGACTTTTCTTACCGTTTCTAAAATAATACCAAACCTATTCATGATGAAAAAAAAAGATATGTTTCATTGTTTAAGCTTGTTGAACTTAACAAGCAAAATTATTCATGATGACGTGAGTTTTTAATCTATTTGGGGACATGAAC
The DNA here is from genome assembly GCA_018398815.1 of Conus ventricosus. Taxonomy (NCBI): domain Eukaryota; kingdom Metazoa; phylum Mollusca; class Gastropoda; order Neogastropoda; family Conidae; genus Conus; species Conus ventricosus. The sequence continues at coordinate 3,011,553 of CM031598.1, forward strand.
AGACCTGGCTCTACAGATTAGAACAATGGTGTTAGGGGATGCGTGTTGCCATTGTTCCAGTTATCGTGTCCAAGTTGTATGTGGGGCGAGGTGATCAGTGGTTGGTCTGCTCACAACAATCTTGCTGTATTACCAGTGGTTGGTCTGCTCACAACGATCTTGCTGTATTACCAGTGATCTGTCTGCTCACAACGATCTTGCTGTGTTACCAGTGATCTGTCTGCTCACAACGATCTTGCTGTATTACCAGTGGTTGGTCTGCTCACAACGATCTTGCTGTATTACCAGTGATCTGTCTGCTCACAACGATCTTGCTGTGTTACCAGTGATCTGTCTGCTCACAACGATCTTGCTGTATTACCAGTGGTTGGTCTGCTCACAACGATCTTGCTGTATTACCAGTGATCTGTCTGCTCACAACGATCTTGATGTATTACCAGTGATCTGTCTGCTCACAACGATCTTGCTGTGTTACCAGTGATCTGTCTGCTCACAACGATCTTGCTGTGTTACCAGTGATCTGTCTGCTCACAACGATCTTGCTGTATTACCAGTGGTTGGTCTGCTCACAACGATCTTGCTGTATTACCAGTGGTTGGTCTGCTCACAACGATCTTGCTGTATTACCAGTGGTCGATCTGCTCACAACGATCTTGCTGTATTACCAGTGGTTGGTCTGCTCACAACGATCTTGCTGTATTATCAGTGATCTGTCTGCTCACAACGATCTTGCTGTATTACCAGTGGTTGGTCTGCTCACAACGATCTTGCTGTATTACCAGTGGTTGGTCTGCTCACAACGATCTTGCTGTATTACCAGTGGTTGGTCTGCTCACAACGATCTTACTGTATTACCAGTGGTTGGTCTGCTCACAACGATCGTGCTGTATTACCAGTGACTGGTCTGCTCACAACGATCTTGCTGCATTACTAGTGATCTGTCTGCTCACAACGATCTTGCTGTATTACCAGTGGTTGGTCTGCTCACAACGATCTTGCTGTATTACCAGGGGTTGGTCTGCTCACAACGATCTTGCTGTATTACCAGTGATCTGTCTGCTCACAACGATCTTGCTGTATTACCAGTGATCTGTCTGCTCACAACAATCTTGCTGTATTACCAGTGGTTGGTCTGCTCACAACGATCTTTCTGTATTACCAGTGGTTGTTCTGCTCACAACGATCTTGCTGTATTACCAGTGATCTGTCTGCTCACAACAATCTTGCTGTATTACCAGTGGTTGGTCTGCTCACAACGATCTTGCTGTATTACCAGTGGTTGTTCTGCTCACAACAATCTTGCTGTATTACCAGTGATCTGTCTGCTCACAACGATCTTGCTGCATTTACTTTGACTATCCGCTTTTCACATTGCAGTTTCGCTCCAATTTTGTTAAACATGGGAAAAGTTTATCTGCATGGGTCCATCCACAACCCGCGATACTGCTTTCAGCACAGCAATTTTTACTCCTTTCTTTATGGCTTAGTGACTTTTAATTGTATATGTACAGTGGAAGTTTTTACGAATGATTGATTTTTGTACAGAAAACGCTTCTTATTTAATGTCTTTCATGGACTGCCACATTTCGTTTGGGACAGGTTATGAAAAAAATGAAATTGGAGAGAGAGAGAGAGAGAGAGAGAGAGAAGAGAGAGAGAGAGAGAGAGAGAGGAGAGAGAGAGAGAGAGAGAGAGCAGAGGACGGGGGGGGGGTGCAGAGAGCCAGATAGCCAGTCAGACAGTTACGGAGAGTGACTCAGAATCCTTACATCTAATTTCTACCAGTGGGCCCAACTTGAAACCTGTGGAGTGTGCATAGAACAGCACCATGTGCCACACAGCTTGTCGCACAGTTTTCCCTCCTCTGGTCTGGAGAGCACAGAGAAGGGGGCCAGCATCCAGTAGCATCTGTCTGCAATCCGTTGGTCTGGCCTGTTGATGGTACTGTTCTTTGTCGTGGGATTATCTGGCCTGTGGATGGCACTGTTCTTTGTCGTTGGATTATCTGGCCTGTAGATGGCACTGTTCTTTGTCGTTGGATTATCTGGCCTGTTGATGGCACTGTTCTTTGTCGTGGGATTATCTGGCCTGTTGATGGCACTGTTCTTTGTCGTTGGATTATCTGGCCTGTTGATGGCACTGTTCTTTGTCGTGGGATTATCTGGCCTGTTGATGGCACTGTTCTTTGTCGTGGGATTATCTGGCCTGTGGATGGCACTGTTCTTTGTCGTGGGATTATCTGGCCTGTTGATGGCACTGTTCTTTGTCGTTGGATTATCTGGTCTGTTGATGGCACTGTTCTTTGTCGTGGATTATCTGGTCTGTTGATGGCACTGTTCTTTGTCGTGGGTCAGACAGATCTGTCCAGCTGTGAACATTCATGTGGCTCACAGGCATGGCACAAAGAGGCTGCTGGGCGGTGAAAAGGGGGAAGGTTTCTACAACCTCCTCTGTCGTTTCAGCCGTTATCGCCCGGGATGCTACAAGTGCTGTGTCTGGGGTATTCAATTCGCGTCTTCTGTGGGGGAGAAGGAAGCAGAGAGCTGCATGACTTTTCTTCTGAATGTAGAGAGGAGAGAGAGGAGAGAGAGAGAGAGAGAGGAGAGAGAGAGAGGAGAGAGAGAGGAGAGAGAGAGAGAGAGAGAGAGAGAGAGAGAGAGAGAGAGAGGTTGATTTAGTGGGGAGGCAGGGAGAGAGAGAGAGAAAGGATGGAGGGGGAGAGGGGAGAGAGAGAGAGAGAGGAGAGAGAGAGAGAAGAGAGAAGAGAGAGAGAGAGAGAGAGAGAGAGCAGTCTGAGGTAGGGCATGGGGCTGTGACATCAATGAGTTGAGCTTGTGTCGCTATCAGATTGAGACAGCTGCCAAATATTTGTCAGCAAGGAGCAGGAAGCAGCGAAGTTGTCTCGCTGTGAGCATGTAAATCCCATTCAAGGCGTAGGTCTATGCAGCTAGCCAGAGTCGAAGTTGTCTCGCTGTGGGCATGGGAATCCCATTCAAGGCGTAGGTCTATGCAGCTAGCCAGCGTCGAAGTTGTCTCGCTGTGGGCAAGTGAATCCCATTCAAGGCGTAGGTCTATGCAGCTAGCCAGAGTCTCCAAATTCTACAAGTTCTGCTGAAAATATTGGATTGCATCTTTAGGGGTGTGTTTATCCATACACTCATGCTCTCCAGTCCATAGCTTCCCTGTCTTTCTTAACACTCACCATCTTGTCATCCATCCACAGCCCTGATTCCTAAGATTTTTTTTTTAATCATTCAACAAAAGATGTAAAAATTTGCACTGCGCCAGTGCCAGAATGTGCGTTTTGTTTGTCTGTTTTTTATTTAGACTATTCGTCAAAGAGATGATGTCATTAAGATTTCAAATTTTAAAGAATAGTTATGTATGTATGTCATGCCTGGATATGCCTATCATATATGTGTGAAAGTCTCAACACACTGTCTTCTTTCCGTGCATATGTATGCTCTTATATTATCTGATTAAAATGCGGGGGGTGGGGGGGGGGGGGGTAGGATCAAATATTGCTCTGATTTCTTTTCTTTTTTCTTTTGTGGATGCTGTCAAATATTTAATTTCCAAGACCAGAAAACGCAGTCCGAAGAGTGATTTAACCCTAAACGACCAAGTGGGGTCCGTTTGGACCCCAGCAGCATGTTTTTATGTGCCGGTTTTGATATTTTGGTAAGAAAGTTTCCTGCAATGAATTTGTCAATCTATGTCTCTTTGAATTCACGCGCATTTTTACAAAAATCGGCATAAGGGGATGACAACTGTAGTGAAAATTTCTTTGGGGTCCAAATGGACCCCAGCAAGAAATATATGTCATAGGATGTGATTGTCTTTAATTTTATCAAACTTTTCGCATCTACTAAATGTTTCGTATTGTGTTACAGTAAACCATGGACAACAGAACTAGACCACTAAGGTACACAGCAGTGTGTTACTGTAAACCATGGACAACAGAACCAGACCACTAAGGTACACAGCAGTGTGTTACAGTAAACCATGGACAACAGAACTAGACCACTAAGGTACACAGCAGTGTGTTACTGTAAAACCATGGACAACAGAACCAGACCACTAAGGTACACAGCAGTGTGTTACAGTAAACCATGGACAACAGAACTAGACCACTAAGGTGCACAGCAGTGTGTTACAGTAAACCATGGACAACAGAACTAGACCACTAAGGTGCACAGCAGTGTGTTACAGTAAACCATGGACACAGAACTAGACCACTAAGGTACACAGCAGTGTGTTACAGTAAACCATGGACAACAGAACTAGACCATAAGGTACACAGCAGTGTGTTACAGTAAACCATGGACAACAGAACTAGACCACTAAGGTACACAGCAGTGTGTTACAGTAAACCATGGACAACAGAACTAGACCACTAAGGTACACAGCAGTGTGTTACAGTAAACCATGGACAACAGAACTAGACCACTAAGGTACACAGCAGTGTGTTACAGTAAACCATGGACAACAGAACTAGACCACTAAGGTGCACAGCAGTGTGTTACAGTAAACCATGGACAACAGAACTAGACCACTAGGTGCACAGCAGTGTGTTACTGTAAACCATGGACAACAGAACTAGACCACTAAGGTACACAGCAGTGTGTTACAGTAAACCATGGACAACAGAACTAGACCACTAAGGTACACAGCAGTGTGTTACAGTAAACCATGGACAACAGAACTAGACCACTAAGGTACACAGCAGTGTGTTACAGTAAACCATGGACAACAGAACTAGACCACTAAGGTACACAGCAGTGTGTTACAGTAAACCATGGACAACAGAACTAGACCACTAAGGTACACAGCAGTGTGTTACTGTAAACCATGGACAACAGAACTAGACCACTAAGGTACACAGCAGTGTGTTACAGTAAACCATGGACAACAGAACTAGACCACTAAGGTGCACAGCAGTGTGTTACAGTAAACCATGGACAACAGAACTAGACCACTAAGGTACACAGCAGTGTGTTACAGTAAACCATGGACAACAGAACCAGACCACTAAGGTACACAGCAGTGTGTTACTGTAAACCATGGACAACAGAACCAGACCACTAAGGTGCACAGCAGTGTGTTACAGTAAACCATGGACAACAGAACCAGACCACTAAGGTACACAGCAGTGTGTTACAGTAAACCATGGACAACAGAACCAGACCACTAAGGTACACAGCAGTGTGTTACAGTAAACCATGGACAACAGAACCAGACCACTAAGGTACACAGCAGTGTGTTACAGTAAACCATGGACAACAGAACTAGACCACTAAGGTACACAGCAGTGTGTTACAGTAAACCATGGACAACAGAACCAGACCACTAAGGTACACAGCAGTGTGTTACAGTAAACCATGGACAACAGAACTAGACCACTAAGGTACACAGCAGTGTGTTACTGTAAACCATGGACAACAGAACTAGACCACTAAGGTACACAGCAGTGTGTTACAGTAAACCATGGACAACAGAACCAGACCACTAAGGTACACAGCAGTGTGTTACTGTAAAACCATGGACAACAGAACTAGACACTAAGGTACACAGCAGTGTGTTACTGTAAACCATGGACAACAGAACTAGACCACTAAGGTACACAGCAGTGTGTTACAGTAAACCATGGACAACAGAACTAGACCACTAAGGTACACAGCAGTGTGTTACTGTAAACCATGGACAACAGAACTAGGACCACTAAGGTACACAGCAGTGTGTTACAGGAAACCATGGACAACAGAACCAGACACTAAGGTACACAGCAGTGTGTTACTGTAAACCATGGACAACAGAACTAGACCACTAAGGTACACAGCAGTGTGTTACTGTAAAACCATGGACAACAGAACTAGACCACTAAGGTACACAGCAGTGTGTCACAGTAAACCATGGACAACAGAACTAGACCCATAAGGTACACAGCAGTGTGTTACAGTAAACCATGGACAACAGAACTAGACCACTAAGGTACACAGCAGTGTGTTACAGTAAACCATGGACAACAGAACTAGACCACTAAGGTACACAGCAGTGTGTTACAGTAAACCATGGACAACAGAACTAGACCACTAAGGTACACAGCAGTGTGTTACAGTAAACCATGGACAACAGAACTAGACCACTAAGGTACACAGCAGTGTGTTACAGTAAACCATGGACAACAGAACAGACCACTAAGGTACACAGCAGTGTGTTACAGTAAACCATGGACAACAAACTAGACCACTAAGGTGCACAGCAGTTGTGTTACAGTAAACCATGGAACAACAGAACTAGACCACTAAGGTACACAGCAGTGTGTTACAGTAAACCATGGACAACAGAACTAGACCACTAAGGTACACAGCAGTGTGTTACTGTAAACCATGGACAACAGAACTAGACCACTAAGGTACACAGCAGTGTGTTACAGTAAACCATGGACAACAGAACCAGACCACTAAGGTGCACAGCAGTGTGTTACAGTAAACCATGGACAACAGAACCAGACCACTAAGGTACACAGCAGTGTGTTACAGTAAACCATGGACAATCAGAACTAGACCACTAAGGTACACAGCCGTGTGTTTACAGTAAACCATGGACAACAGAACTAGACCACTAAGGTACACAGCAGTGTGTTACTGTAAACATGGACAACAGAACTAGACCACTAAGGTACACAGCAGTGTGTTACAGTAAACCATGGACAACAGAACCAGACCACTAAGGTGCACAGCAGTGTGTTACAGTAAACCATGGACAACAGAACTAGACCACTAAGGTACACAGCAGTGTGTTACAGTAAACCATGGACAACAGAACCAGACCACTAAGGTACACAGCAGTGTGTTACAGTAAACCATGGACAACAGAACTAGACCACTAAGGTACACAGCAGTGTGTTACAGTAAACCATGGACAACAGAACCAGACCACTAAGGTACACAGCAGTGTGTTACAGTAAACCATGGACAACAGAACCAGACCACTAAGGTACACAGCAGTGTGTTACAGTAAACCATGGACAACAGAACTAGACCACTAAGGTACACAGCAGTGTGTTACAGTAAACCATGGACAACAGAACTAGACCACTAAGGTACCACAGCAGTGTGTTACAGTAAACCATGGACAACAGAACCAGACCACTAAGGTACACAGCAGTGTGTTTCAGTAAACCATGGACAACAGAACTAGACCACTAAGGTACACAGCAGTGTGTTACAGTAAACCATGGACAACAGAACCAGACCACTAAGGTACACAGCAGTGTGTTACAGTAAACCATGGACAACAGAACCAGACCACTAAGGTACACAGCAGTGTGTTACAGTAAACCATGGACAACAGAACTAGACCACTAAGGTACACAGCAGTGTGTTACAGTAAACCATGGACAACAGAACTAGACCACTAAGGTACACAGCAGTGTGTTACAGTAAACCATGGACAACAGAACTAGACCACTAAGGTACACAGCAGTGTGTTACAGTAAACCATGGACAACAGAACCAGACCACTAAGGTACACAGCAGTGTGTTATTGTAAACCATGGACAGCAGAACTAGACCACTAAGGTACACAGCAGCAGAAGCTTTAAGAATAATTCAAGATGACCTAACTGATGACGAAACAGCTCCACTGGTGACGACGAAGTAGCATCGGAGTATGAAGACCATCTGTCTAAGATGTCGGATCATTCTGATACAGAAACTGCCCAAATTGTTGAAAGAAGTGAAGAGAATGGGCCTGTAAGAGCAGATGATCCAAATATGCCTGCAAGGGGAACAGAGGCCGAGCTCGTGGGGGATCGAGAGCTCGTGGACGAACCCGTGGTCGCGGACGAGGATGAGCTCCATGAAAGTCCTCAAAGGCAAACTAATCAAACAGATGAAGGGAGTGAAGATTACGATGACAGGATGGACAGGCCATACACAAGCAAAAAAGGGTTCACATGGGATAGAAATCCTCCTCCTGCAGGTCGGCGTCGCGAGCAAGACATAAGAAATCAACCGGACATAACCAATGCGCGCGATGTGATAGCATCCAATCACCATTTGCCTTTTTTGTAAACCATAATTGCATTTGAATATTAGATAATATTTGTCAAAGTTGAAAAGAGCAATACAACTATTATTTAAAGGAAAACTGACTCAGTAAAGCTAGCATTTCAGCAGAAAATCTACTGGGGTGCAAACGGACCCCACTTGGTCATTTTCGTAGGTAAAATAGTTTGTTTGTTTGAGGGTTACAGACTCTTGTTTGTTTGAGGGTTACAGACTCTTACTGGTGGTCCATTCTGGTGCACCAATCCCCCCACCACCACCACCTCCACCACCACCACAACTGCCTCTCCAATCCATCTACCTCCTTCTTTCTCTTTTCCCATCCAATAAGGAGCTTCCTTCTCCGTTAATAAAAAACGAAAGAAAAACTCTGCAGAGACTTTTGTCTTCATCAGGGCCTTGAGGGCATTACGTCAGAAAAGAGTACCAAGTTCTGTGGTCCTTTGGTACCTTCTGTGTGGTGTACCCTTTGGTACCTTCTGTGTGGTGTACTGGTCCTTTGGTACCTTCTGTGTGGTGTACCCCTTTGGTACCTTCTGTGTGGTGTACCCCTTTGGTACCTTCTGTGTGGTGTATTGGTCCTTTGGTACCTTCTGTGTGGTGTACCCCTTTGGTACCTTCTGTGTGGTGTACCCCTTTGGTACCTTCTGTGTGGTGTATTGGTCCTTTGGTACCTTCTGTGTGGTGTACCCCTTTGGTACCTTCTGTGTGGTGTAGCCCTTTGGTACCTTCTGTGTGGTGTACTGGTCCTTTGGTACCTTCTGTGTGGTGTACCCTTTGGTACCTTCTGTGTGGTGTAGCCCTTGGTACCTTCTGTGTGGTGTACCCTTTTGGGTACCTTCTGTGTGGTGTACTGGTCCTTTGGTACCTTCTGTGGGGTTGTCCCCCTTTGGTACCTTCTGTGTGGTGTACCCCTTTGGTACCTTCTGTGTGGTGTACTGGTCCTTTGGTACCTTCTGTGTGGTGTACTGGTCCTTTGGTACCTTCTGTGTGTGTACCCCTTTGGTACCTTCTGTGTGGTGTCCCCCTTTTGGTACCTTCTGTGTGGTGTACCCTTTGGTACCTTCTGTGTGGTGTACCCCTTTGGTACCTTCTGTGTGGTGTACTGGTCCTTTGGTACCTTCTGTGTGGTGTACTGGTCCTTTGGTACCTTCTGTGTGGTGTACCCCTTTGGTACCTTCTGTGTGTGTGTCCCCCTTTGGTACCTTCTGTGTGGTGTACCCCTTTGGTACCTTCTGTGTGGTGTACTGGTCCTTTGGTACCTTCTGTGTGGTGTACTGGTCCTTTGGTACCTTCTGTGTGGTTGTACGGGTCCTTTGGTACCTTCTGTGTGGTGTACTGGTCCTTTGGTACCTTCTATGGGGTGTACTGGTCCTTTGGTACCTTCTGTGTGGTGTACCCTTTGGTACCTTCTGTTGGTGTACCCTTTGGTACCTTCTGTGTGGTGTACTGGTCCTTTGGTACCTTCTGTGTGGTGTACTGGTCCTTTGTACCTTCTGTGTGATGTACTGGTCCTTTGGTACCTTCTGTGTGGTGTACTGGTCCTTTGGTACCTTCTGTGTGGTGTACCCCTGTCACGTGCGAGTACACCTGACGGGGGAGGTTCTTTACAGGGAATGTTGCAGTGGCAGAAACGGAGCGATCACTCAATCCCTCACACCACCAGACCACAAGAGGAAGATTTTTAGACAATATTTTTATTCACCATACAATCATTCACTCACACTAGCACTCCAGATGGGTATGGGTCATAACAAAGAAGAGAAAAGATAGTCGAGAAAGGAAAGGAAAGAATAAAAAAAAACTAGGCATAGAAGAGAAAGGCACTATTCAGCACTGACTGTAACTAGGGCATAGAAGAGAAAGGCACTATTCAGCACTGACTGTAACTAGGGCATAGAAGAGAAAGGCACTATTCAGCACTGACTGTAACTAGGGCATAGAAGAGAAAGGCACTATTCAGCACTAACTGTAACTAGGGCATAGAAGAGAAGGCACTATTCGCACTGACTGTAACTAGGGCATAGAAGAGAAAAGGGACTATTCAGCACTAACTGTCTTAGGGGACAAAGTAAATTGAATAGACCACAAAAACCCTTCAATATCCCGGGGTCCCGCTACTGTCCCAACCTAACCCACTAAACCACTACAAGAACATTCAGCAAAAAAACAGAAGAAAGACAGTATTAGAAACAATGCTGCATCCCAACGGGACCTAATCAACTAGAATTAAACAAAACAAAAAAAACAACAAAACGAATCATTGACCGGCTTTAAACCCACGCACACGCACGCCAGACCCACACCACACAAAATGGAGCACTCAACTCAGAGTCCATGAACCGAGGAGGTTCGTAGGAGGTGGATCCTGTAGAGGGGTGACGCTCGTGGTGGGCTGGTCTTCCAGTCCGAGGTGAAGCCGGTGTCCCAGTAAAGGAGACGAGGTTCACCTCCAGTTCGCAGGTTGGAAAAGCGACTGGTGCCGGGACGCAGGATGCTGACTGCAGGGTCCGTGGATGCTGGTCTTCCAGCAGCCAAAGACCGGAGCTGCAGCTTTAGAAAAACAGGCAAAACAAATCCCGCCCTACAGCGGAGATCAGTCTCCAGATGAGAAGTCATCTCCCTATAGTCCTTGTCAGTGTGTGGCAACATAGTGGGTCCGGCAGTACGTCAGTGCGAAGGGTCACAATGCCGTAATAAGGTCAACAATGTCTTTGTCACTTATAAAAGGCA
>CM031598.1:3033453-3038453 GCA_018398815.1 Conus ventricosus
GAACACCACTGAACACCACCACAGTGATCAGAACAGACACCACTGAACACCACTGAACACCACCACAGTGATCAGAACAGACACCACTGAACACCACTGAACACCACCACAGTGATCAGAACAGACACCACTGAACACCACTGAACACCACCACAGTGATCAGAACAGACATCACTGAACACCACCACAGTGATTGGGCAGCAGTGATCAGAACAGACACCACTGAACACCACTGAACACCACCACAGTGATCAGAACAGACATCACTGAACACCACCACAGTGATTCAGAACAGACATCACTGAACACCACCACAGTGACAGGGCAGCAGTGATCAGGACAGTGATCAGAACAGACACCACTGAACACCACCACAGTGATCAGAACAGACACCCTGAACACCACCACAGTGACAGGGCAGCAGTGCAGTGTCTCCTCTGGTGGGTTGCCTCCAGACGACTTGACATTGATTTTCCCGGAGGATTACCGATGATTTTCCATCAGGATTGCCGATGATATTCCCTGAGGATTACCGATGATATTCCCTGAGGATTGCCGATGATTTTCCATGAGGATTACCGATGATTTTCCATGAGGATTACCGATGATTTTCACTGAGGATTACTGGAACCGGGGCTGCGACGGGACAAGCCATGGTGTGACTGTGGACACGGAGCCAGGGGTGTGACTGTGGACATGGAGCCAGGGTGTGACTGTGGACATGGAGCCAGGGTGTGTACTGTGGACGCGGATCCAGGGTGTGACTGTAGACACGGAGCCAGGATGTGACTGTGGACATGGAGCCAGGGTGTGACTGTGGACATGGAGCCAGGGTGTGACTGTGGACATAGAGCCAGGGTGTGACTGTGGACATGGAGCCAGGGTGTGACTGTGGACATGGAGCCATGACTGTGGACATGGAGCCAGGGTGTGACTGTGGACACGGAGCCATGACTGTGGACACGGAGCCAGGGTGTGCCTGTGGACATGGAGCCAGGGTGTGACTGTGGATATGGAGCCAGGGTGTGACTGTAGACACGGAGCCAGGGTGTGACTGTGCACATGGAGCCAGGGTATGACTGTGGACATGGAGCAAGGGTGTGACTGTGGACATGGAGCAAGGGTGTGACTGTGGACATGGAGCCAGGGTGTGACTGTGGACATGGGCCAGGGTGTGACTGTGCACATGAAGCCAGGGTGTGACTGTGGACATGGAGCCAGGGTGTGACTGTGGACATGGAGCCAGGGTGTGACTGTGGACATGGAGCCAGGGTTTGTGACTGTGGACATGGAGCCAGGGTGTGACTGTGGACACGGAGCCAGGGTGTGACCGTGGACATGGAGCCATGACTGTGGACACGGACCAGGGTGTGACTGTGGACATGGAGTCAGGGTGTGACTGTGGACATGGAGCCAGGGTGTGACTGTGGACATGGAGCCATGGTGTGACTGTGCACATGGAGCCAGGGTATGACTGTGGACATGGAGCAAGGGTGTGACTGTGGACATGGAGCCAGGCTGTGACTGTGGACATGGAGCCATGGTGTGACTGTGGACATGGAGCCAGGGTGTGACTGTGGACAAGGAGCCTGGATTGTGACCGTGGACATGGAGCCAGGGTGTGACTGTGGACATGGAGCCAGGGTGTGACTGTGGACATGGAGCCAGGGTGTGACTGTAAACACGGAGCCAGGGTGTGTCTGTAGGCACGGAGCCAGGGTGTGACTGTGGACATGGAGCCAGGGTGTGACTGTGGACATGGAGCCAGGGTGTGACTGTGGACATGGAGCCATGGTGTGACTGTGGACATGGAGCCATGGTGTGACTGTGGACATGGAGCCAGGGTGTGACTGTGGACATGGAGCCAGGGTGTGACTGTGGACACGGAGCCAGGATGTGACTGTGGACATGGAGCCAGGGTGTGACTGTGAAATGGAGCCATGACTGTGGACACAGAGCCAGGGTGTGACTGGACATGGAGCCAGGGTGTGACCGTAGACACGGAGCCAGAGTGTGACTGTGGACATGGAGCCATGGTGTGACTGTGGACATGGAGCCAGGGTGTGACTGTGGACATGGAGCCAGGGTGTGACTGTGGACACGGAGCCAGGATGTGACTGTGGACATGGAGCCAGGGTGTGACTGTGGAAATGGAGCAAGGGTGTGACTGTGGACATGGAGCCATGACTGTGGACACAGAGCCAGGGTGTGACTGGACATGGAGCCAGGGTGTGACCGTAGACACGGAGCCAGAGTGTGACTGTGGACATGGAGCCAGGGTGTGACTGTGGACATGGAGCCAGGATGTGACTGTGGACACGGAGCCAGGGTGTGACTGTGGACATGGAGCCAGGGTGTGACTGTGGACATGGAGCCAGGGTGTGACTGTGGACATGGAGCCAGGGTGTGACTGGACATGGACCCAGGGTGTGACTGTGGACATGGAGCAAGGGTGTGACTGTGGACACGGAGCCATGGTGACTGTGGACACGGACCAGAATGAGCGGCATGGGGTTGATGCCACCGAAGTGCCACAGAAGATGAGACAGAAAAACAAACATCCTCCATTCCACGCCAGACACGGTGGTCTGTTCTTGTATTCAGTTGGGTGCTGGTCACGGGAGCCGCATTGATAAGCATACCATTTACTTGAGATCGCACACGTGGCAGCTGAAGAAGATGACCAAGTCCCCAAATCTATATTGCTCAAAACTGTGGCCAGTACTGACAGCAGAGTATCGGCAGATTAGAATTGTGATCTTTATGCGCTACCTATCCCGGATCCTGATAGTTCACACTTTTTATCATCAGAATCCAGCTGACCACAAAAGGCCCTGTCAGGGCTATAAACACAAGTTAAAGGGAAAAAATCTTGAAAAAGCTTATATCCTGAAAAATAAACAAACAACAAACAAAACAAAGACTGTAATCAATTACTGACGTGGTAGCTACAATACCGACATTCATAAGGCGGAACTGATGACGTCGTGCTGGGATAGCCGGCTCTCCAGCTTTGTTTGTCGGTCCAACACACCCCACACACACACACACACACACACACACCACACACACACACACACACACACGTACGCACGCACGCACGCGCGCGCACACACACACACACACACACACACACGTACACACGCACACACACCACGGACGCGCGCGTGCGCGCACGCACGCACGCACGCACACACACACACACACACACACACACACACACACACACACACACACACACACACACACACACACGGAAATTGGAAAACGTTTAAATGTAACCGAAAATTCATAAAGAAAAGCCGTCCCTGCAAATAGAATGCACACAGCTAGAGTCCAGTGTGTAAAATAGAATGCACCCCAGCTAGAGTCCAGTGTGTAAAATAGAATGCACACAGCTAGAGTCCAGTGTGTAAAATAGAATGCACACAGCTAGAGTCCAGTGTGTAAAATAGAATGCACACAGCTAGAGTCCAGTGTGTACATTTTCACTACCTAGTCTCAGGATTGCCACTCACACACAAAATCCTGAAGAGTCATAAACTATGACTAGGAAAAAAAAACACGACAGGAGAATGGTCTACAAGTGGAGAAAACAACAGGCAAGAGTAAAGACGGGAAAACTTTATTAAAAAGCAATTCGAGTCGAGAATAACAGACAGCACACACACACACACACACACACACACACACACACACACACACACACACACACACAACACACACACACACTGGGGAGTGAGGAGCCACCCCACTGGGTCCGGATTGGAACAGGAGCAGATAACGCACACAGATCTTGTGTGGTTTACCTTCCTTGGCAAAATGACGCGCGCTTTCTCTGACGCCGATTCCACCATATATATACTGACTTCCATAAAAAACGCGAAAAATTGAAAGGCTATTTTTCGGGTGAAAAGGGGGTGAATATACGATATTGAACCATTGTGGCAAGTTGTTTGGGTCCAAGACTCACGTGCAGTGAAAAAATTGTGTGAGCAACACATCATTTCCGGCATTGGAGGGTCAACAAAAATGGCAAACTGGTTGCTGCATGTGAGGCACGTGCACACCATGCAGAGCAAAGTTAACCAGCGACAAGTAAGCAGGCATGCAGCCTTTATAAAGCCGCGCTACAAGGTTCAGATAACGACTTGCTGTCTGAGCGCTACAGAGATGCCAAGACTACGAGCAGAGGAACACAGTCGTGCCCTAGGCCATCTGGAGGCTGGTGTGGATGCCAGGCAGGTCGCCAACATCTTTAACGTCCACATCTCAACCATCTATCATCTGCAGCACCGCATGCGAGTCACTGGTACCACTGATGATCGTCCCCGGCCAGGCCGTCCTCGGGTCACCACACCAAGAGACGATCGCCATTTTGTTCGAACCCATCTGCGGGACAGGCGGCAAACAGCCGCTAACACTGCTTGACAGGTGCCTGGGAATCTCCAGCAACGAATCAGCCTCAACACTGTGCGGCGGCGTCTTCAGGAGAACGGGCTGGCATGTAGGCGTCCTCACAGAGGTCCGGTACTGACACCAAGACACCGGCAGGACAGGCTGCAGTGGGCATAAGCCCGAATCAACTGGCGCAGGCAGCAGTGGGAACGCATACTGTTCTCAGATGAGAGCCGTTTTTTGTATTGACATGGCTGACGGTCGTGTCAGAATATGGCGTCGACCTGGTGAACGCTATGCTGACTCCTGTGTGGTAGAGCAGAACCCCTGGCGAGGCCCGAACGTTATGATATGGGGTGCAATTGACATTAACCACGCCATAGGACCAGTCATCTTTCAGAACATTGGTCCTGGTCGCGGACAGGGTGTCAATGCACAGCGCTACATCCACCAGGTGCTCAGACCCCATGTCGTTCCTTTTTTTGCGCAACACCCAAACTGGACATTCCAACAGGACAATGCAAGACCACACACAGCCAGGGCCACCCAGCAATTTCTTCAGCAAACAACGTCAATGTGCTGCCCTGGCCAGCCCTCAGTCC
>CM031598.1:3043453-3048453 GCA_018398815.1 Conus ventricosus
AAAGCAGTTCAGAAACAGACAGCAGGAGCAGTGCGAAAGAGGGAGAGGGAGAAGAAAGAAGAGATCTGTTCAGCCACAAGTAATGCGTTGTAGACGGCCTGTGTATGACAGCAATACGGACTATTAATTGTACACGACAGCAATACGGACTATTGATTGTGTATGACTGCAATACGGACTATTGATTGAGTATGACAGCAATACGGACGATGGACTGTGTATGACAGCAATACGGACGACTGATAGTGTATGACAGCAATACGGACTATTAATTGTACACGACAGCAATACGGACTATTGATTGTGTATGACTGCAATACGGACTATTGATTGTGTATGACTGCAATACGGACTATTGATTGAGTATGACAGCAATACGGACGATTGATAGTGCATGACAGCAATACGGACGACTGATAGTGTATGACAGCAATATGGACGATGGACTGTGTATGACAGCAATACGAACGATGGACTGTGTATAACAGCACTAGGGACGATTGATGCACACATCATAGCAACGTCAGGTTAAAGGTGAACTGAAGGAGGGACAAACAATCAGTGACCTAAGTGGCTAAACAAAGTCTGACATCGGGGAAGGTGGCACCAAACTAGCTCTAGAAGACAGCGGCCAGACAAAGTCTGACATCGAGAAAGGTGGCACCAAACTAGCTCTAGAAGGCAGCGGGAAAGGTGGAACCAAACTAGCTCTAGAAGACAGCGGCCAGACAAAGTCTGACATCGGGAAAGGTGGCACCAAACTAGCTCTAGAAGACAGTGGCCAGACAAAGTCTGACATCGGGAAAGGTGGCACCAAACTAGCTCTAGAAGACAGCGGCCAGACAAAGTCTGACATCGGGAAAGGTGGCACCAAACTAGCTCTAGAAGACAGCGGGAAAGGTGGCACCAAACTAGCTCTAGAAGACAGCGGGAAAGGTGGCACCAAACTAGCTCTAGAAGACAGCGGAAAAGGTGGCACCAAACTAGCTCTAGAAGACAGCGGGAAAACAGAACACTGAGGAGAGGAAAGCTGCCCAGAAGCCGCTGAAAAAAAGGAGCAAAAAAAAAAAAAAAAAACCCAAACAATAAATAACAAAACAAAACAAAAACAAAAACCCCAACCAAACAAAAAAAAGCTACAAAAATGACAAAGGTAGTTTGAATTTAACAAAAAAAAAACAACCCCCCCCCCCCCCCCCCCCCCTGTTTTTGTGTTCGGAATCGAAGCATCTTAAACTCATACTTGGCCAATGTCTCGCGTTGATTTTCTAAAAGAAGTTATCGGACATCTCTGAAAAGCTGACCTGGTTGACCCACCAAACGGCTTCCGTGATGGGCCTGACCAGAAATACTTCAACGTGTTTTTCTCCCCATCTTTAGTGGTGTAACCGCCCTCACTGCTACCTTGCTCATCGTGTCCACGGACCATTTGGTGTAGCAGCAGCAGCAGCAGTGGTGGTGGTGCACCATCTACTAATCAAAGCGCCCACCGGGTTTGGGCAGCCAACGTTGTATTGCGAGGCTTGTGTTGCCATCCGTCATGTCCAGCGTGTCTGATGGTTCCATTCCACACCGTCCCCATCTTTATGCTGACGACGTCTGGCTCCTGACAGAAGACAGCCGTCATTTTGTATGGGACTTCGCACGCTTCAAAGCTGCTTAACCGTTTTTTCTGTCGTGGACCTCCGGAACATTCTCCAACGAAACAGCAGAAAAGTGAAAATAGTACCCATCGCTGATGTTAATGCTTCATAGTTACGCGTGTTATTTCTTGATGGCTGGTCTGATATGGTAGCGAAAGGTGATGGCTACAGAAGGATGATAATGACACGTGAAAGCAGGTCATTATCGTTGGACTGTACGACTTGCTTCATAACCACACGTTTTCTCTAGTTTGAGCCTAATAAAACACGTGCTTCATAAATAACAGAAATAACATCTGAAAACAGGAAATAAGCACACCTGGAATCGACAACTACAATGTCTGTGCACATGCACTGGGGCCACTGGTGGAACTGTACGGACTGTAAGTCTGTAAAAGAGCTTTCCAACGTCGCAGAAAGCCAGAACCCAGATCTGACCGCCCAGTGGCACTGTACGGACTGTAAGTCTGTAAAAGAGCTTTCCAACGTCGCAGAAAGCCAGAACCCAGATCTGACCGCCCAGTGGCACTGTACGGACTGTAAGTCTGTAAAAGAGCTTTCCAACGTCGCAGAAAGCCAGAACCCAGATCTGACCGCCCAGTGGCACTGTACGGACTGTAAGTCTGTAAAAGAGCTTTCCAACGTCGCAGAAAGCCAGAACCCAGATCTGACCGCCCAGTGGCACTGTACGGACTGTAAGTCTGTAAAAGAGCTTTCCAACGTCGCAGAAAGCCAGAACCCAGATCTGACCGCCCAGTGGCACTGTACGGACTGTAAGTCTGTAAAAGAGCTTTCCAACGTCGCAGAAAGCCAGAACCCAGATCTGACCGCCCAGTGGCACTGTGCGGACTGTAAGTCTGTAAAAGAGCTTTCCAACGTCGCAGAAAGCCAGAACCCAGATCTGACCGCCCAGTGGAACTGTTTTCATTCGTCACGGCTCACTATGGTCATAATGGCGGTTTTACTCCTTTTAATCATAATCTGATGTCCAACCAGCGGTGAAACTAGAGGAAATAAGTTCCACAAAACAAGTACACTCTTTTCTTGTCATAATTGCTATGTTCTCACGAGCAGTGGTGAACATTTTCGGACGAAAACAGTAATTACCCCCGTTCCCTTGTCAATTACCTTTTTCAGTTCGAACACAGTAACTATGATCTGTTGAATCAACAAAACGTCCATACTGTGGCGGTGAAGGACACGTGACGTCGTGGTGTGCAAACAGAGGGGGTCCGGGCTCGCCGGCTGGAGTTGTCGTCCCTGGAATGATTCCATCACTGCCATGAGCGACGTGAACATTTTCCTTTCACCGCTTTGTACAGCCATGCTTTCCTCAGTGGGGCAGAGTATTATGTTGGTTATCACATTACTGTCACGGAAGAGTCGGTTGTTTGAACGAGAAAAAAGAAATGTCATTAACACACTCCCAAAAGTCACAGAAGTAGAGTCCAGCTGAATGTTAGGTTTGGAAAGTTTTGTATTTTTTGGGAGTGTATGTGGATTGGGGAAAGGGTCGAGCGAAGAGCCTGGGAGGAGGGTGGGGAAGGATAGTGAGTGGGGTGAGGGTAGGGGGTGGACAGTAGATAAGTGTCATCGGAGAGTAGATCACTCTCTGGCCATTCCTCTCGCTATCACAGACCCTGGAGCCAATGCTTTCGTATCGACTGTGTACGCAGAGAGAAAATGCCCCTCGTGCCTTCACGTCGAAAAGCTCAGGAAGTTCTTGAACTCCTGATGCAGGAAGAATCTCACGGAACTTGGATGAATCTGTCATTTTCTGAAGTGTTGGGTCTGCTCGGCCCCTAAAGTTGGTAGATTGATAAAAACCAATATGGCTGAATGAAGGCTTTGAGAAGGGTAGAGGAGGAAGGGGATGGAGGGGAGGGAGACAGGGGGTCAGGGAAGAGGACGGTAGGAAGAGGGGACAGGAATAGGGGACAGTAAGAGGGGACAGTAAGAGGGGACAGGAAGAGGGACAGGAAGAGGGGGTAGGAAGAGGGGACAGGAAGAGGGGACAGGAAGAGGGGACAGGAAGAGGGGGTAGGAAGAGGGGACAGGAAGAGGGGACAGGAAGAGGGGACAGGAAGAGAGGACAGGAAGAAGGACAGGAAGAGGGGGTAGGAAGAGGGGGTAGGAAGAGGGGACAGGAAGAGGGGGTAGGAAGAAGGGACAGGAAGAGGGGGTAGGAAGAGGGGGCAGGAAGAGGGGGTAGGAGGAGGGGCCAGGAAGAGGGGACAGGAAGAGGGGACAGGAAGAGGGGACAGGAAGAGGGGTAGGAAGACGGGGCAGGAAGAGGGGTCAGGAAGAGGGGGTAGGAAGACGGGGCAGGAAGAGGAAGCAGGAAGAGAGGGTAGGAAGAGGGGACAGGAAGAGGGGACAGGAAGAGGGGGTAGGAAGACGGGGCAGGAAGAGGGGACAAGAAGAGGGGGCAGGGAGAAAGGGGGCAGGAAGAGGGGACAGGAAGAGGGGGCAGGAAGAGGGGACAGGAAGAGGGGACAGGAAGAGGGGACAAGAAGAGGGGGCAGGAAGAGGGGGCAGGAAGAGGGGACAGGAAGAGGGGACAGGAAGAGGGGACAGGAAGAGGGGGCAGGAAGAGGGGGCAGGAAGAGGGGTAGGAAGAGGGGGTAGGAAGAGGGGGCAGGAAGAGGGGGTAGGAAGAGGAGGCAGGAAAAGGGGCAGGAAGAGGGGGCAGGAAGAGGGGCAGGAAGAGGGGGTAGGAAGAGGGGGCAGGAAGAGGGGGCAGGAAGACGGGGCAGGAAGAGGGGTAGGAAGAGGGGGCAGGAAGAGGGGGCAGGAAGAGGGGGCAGGAAGAGGGGTCAGGAAGAGGGGGTAGGAAGACGGGGCAGGAAGAGGGGACAAGAAGAGGGGACAGGAAGAGGGGGCAGGAAGAGGGGACAAGAAGAGGGGCAGGAAGAGGGGGCAGGAAGGGAAGGGGGGCAGGAAGAGGGGTCAGGAAGAGGGGGTAGGAAGAGGGGCAGGAAGAGGGACAAGAAGAGGGGACAGGAAGAGGGGGCAGGAAGAGGGGACAGAAGAGGGGGCAGGAAGAGGGGGCAGGAAGAGGGGCAGGAAGAGGGGCAGGAAGAGGGGGCAGGAAGAGGGGACAGGAAGAGGGGCAGGAAGAGGGGGCAGGAAGAGGGGAACAGGAAGAGGGGCAGGAAAGGGAGGGCGGCAGGAAGAGGGGCAGGAAGACAGGTGGACAAGAAAGGGGCAGGAAGAGGGGCAGGAAGAGGGGACAGGAATGAGGGGGTCAGGAAGAGGGGACAGGAAGAGGGATCAGGAAGAGGGGACAGGAAGAAGGAGGAAATGAGGGGGTCGAAGAGGTGTCAGAGAGGCGTAGGAAGAGGGACAGATAGAGGG
>CM031598.1:3060953-3073865 GCA_018398815.1 Conus ventricosus
CCTGTTCTCTGACAAGTAAGACTTCAAACTATGTTTTCCTAATCATTTTCGCGCAGACAGTCATTTTCAATACCATCATTTTTGCAGAGGCAGTCACCAAACTAAAACTTGGCTGAGACACTGCGTTTCACAAAATACGTCGCGCACACACACACACACACCACACACACACACACACACACACGCAATACACGCACGCACGTATGCACACACATACAAACACACACACATGCAGAGAGAGAGACAGACAGACAGACAGACAGATATACAGACAGACAGACAGACAGACAGACAGGCAGACAGAGACAGACTCACAGAGAGAGAGGCACACACAGACGGACATACATGTTGTCAATTGCGCCACACACACACACACACACACACACACACACACACACACACACACACACACACTCACACCACACATGGGCACAGACAGACACTCATACACGCGCGCAGCGGCGCCCTCACACCTGCTGTCAAACTGAGAGGCAAAAATTCAATACCCTGCTTTTTTTTGCCGCCGACTTCCTCCCCTCACCCCATTCCCTACACGCGGGCTTGCTCATTCATATATTTCATCATTTTTTTGCGCTGAGGGGGCTGTTTTAAAGCGCTCACATGACAGTTTCCAAACGGTTTCTCATTTTCTACTGACTTCCGGACTTGCAAGGACGCTTTTTTCGCTGTGTACTGTGCTTGGTGTCTTATTCTAAAAAATGGCTACCCGTTTCACTGAAGAGCAGCTCTCGCCATTGAACACACAAGTTTTACCATAACTTGCATGTCAGAGTATTTGTTGAAAAAGAACGGGTGAGCATTGTTCGTTACCGCTGAAACCGAAAAAAGAAGTTTGCTTTCCTAGAAGGAACAGAAAAAGAAAAAAGGGAACCGACTGCTATTGGAAATGGACGACTATCTTAAAGGTTTGTTGGTTCAAGGAAATGAAAACGTTGAAGGCAATATTGCTGAACAAAATATAGCCAGTTTTAATATGTGTTTGACTATCGATGAGATGGTTCCTTATTAATAAATGGTGCTGCATTGTTGAAAGCTGGCCAAAGCAAAACAATCCATCACGCGTTGATTGTTGGGCGTTGGCTTGAGACAGCCCAAGTCATGTTTAAAAAACAAAAAAACGCATCAAACATGGCGTTTATTTCTTAAGACGCAGGTGAACATGTCTGATTCGTATGCTAGGAAACTCATTCAACTTTCTGTGTGTTTTTATAACTATCCTAAATTCCACAAGCTAGGAATCAGTATAATGAACTGTGTAGCAAACGCCAAACCATTATTAAACTTATGCAACTGGATGGCGATTTTCGGGGGTTCTGGCAAAACTAGATAGGGTTAGGCAGACCTTAGTACATCTACCAGTATGGAGAGGATAGTGTGTGGCCAGCACTATCTTCATATAATGCTCCAAATATACAATGACGGATGTACTACTACTGGCGATTAGAGCCGCCATAAAAGCTTGGCTACAGCAGTAATTGCTGTAACTCTGCCAAAAGCCAGTTGCAAGCCTGGTTGAGAAAAGAGGAGCACAGCAAACTAGGCCAAACAACCCTATGTGATCGCTTGCCGCCAATGACGTCAGCACCTGCAAGCTCGGTGGCAAACTAGGTCAAACGACCCTATGTGATCGCTTGACTACAAAGCGCGGCAGCACCTGCAAAGCTCAGCGGCAAACTAGGCCAAACGACCCTATGTGATCACTTGGGGTTGATTGAGGTTGCGCGCGAGACACAGCCTGTTTAGTCACAAAGCAAGAAGTGGCCCTAGGAGTTCTACTTTTTGTTTGTTGTGTGTTTTGGCCTACCCCACGCACGCACGTCCCCCCACCCCCACCCCTGGACTGTCTATTGTGTGTTTTGTTGTTTGTTGTTTGTTTTGTCCTGCCCCACGCATGCACACCCCCACCCCCACCTGCCCACCCCCCACCCACGCATGCACACTCAAGTTCCTTCTAAGTTTTTAACAGTTATTCTCAAGTTCTTACTTAAGTTACTTCTAAGTTGTCCTTAAGTCATTCTTAAGTTATCCCCAGTTTTTAATAAGTTCTTGATCAAGTTCTTAATTAAGTTCTTATTAAGTTTTTGATCAAGTTCTTGATAAGTTCTTGATTAAGTCATCCTTTAAGTACAACCAAGTTCTTATTAAGTTATCTTATAATTATCAAAAAAAATACAAGCTATGTTTTTATTCTTAAATAGTAGATGTCTAATATAGTACACACACGCCTCAAAAAACGCGTCATCGTTGAGGATGTCTTGCTCAGCGTTCTCTGCATAGATCTTAAGGAAGGTTTTACATCCGAAGCAACCGCATTGATACAATTTGGGTCTAATGGAAATGTCTTTTATATAGACTCCATGTCTTTATTTATTGACTTTTATCATTTTATAATACGCCATGATTATTTTTATTAAAAAATTTAAAATTAAGTTCTTAAAATATTATTGCATTATAAATGGATCAAAATGATGCTTTGTTATTGGCGGTTTTGGCGTGCAGTTGTCTCTTTCTGTATTTAATGGTTCAGATTTTTTTGATTGCTTTTGTTGTTTGTTTGCCATCGGTTTATATATTTTATAACTGTAATAACCGCCCCTAACAGCAGCAATGGCGCCAAAAATGGCAACAGTTTTAAGTTCAATATTCCATGAAGACTTTGGTGCCCTTGTATCACATGGAGTTTTTATAGCGGGCATTGAATCAACTTGTTCTGGCGTTGGCGGTGTTATGTTTTCATGATGAGTCATATTCTGTAACATTAATTTTTTTGTCTGTTCCACTCTGCTAATTTTTTTCCTGCTTCAACACGCCCAGGATTTTTAATGGCCTCCACCTGGTTCAGCGTTTTCTGCTGATTTCTGGCTTGGTTACTTTCTCCACCTGATTCGTGTTTTCTGATTCTGCTGATTTTCCAGCTCGTTCATTTTGAAGGGAAATAAAATCTATATGATTAAAAGTTATTAATCCCATGATTAATGGCGATAACAATGTTCCAAATCTGTAATACAGATCACACCCTAGAGACTCTAATGTACTTTGTTAAAACTGGATCCTGCGTTAAATCATACATAAAATCCTGTTCAGAATCAATGGGCGCAAATCTACTAACTAGTTTAGTGTACAAACTAAGAACCGTTTGCCCCACACTTTTCACCATTCTAGACCCCAGCTGCGCTTCATACCTGTTATGATACTTTAAAATGTCTTGTGGCGACATCTGTTGAATTTGTTCAATGCTGAATTCAGTTCCGAGGAACTGTTTTGTTTTTCCACACGCTGCAAAGATACAACCTCTCCTTTTGGGGCAAACAGCTTGGCCATCAACTTGGTCATTCATAAGTTCAGGAAGGTTTAGGCCACCTTGTAGCTGTAGTAGATCATCACTGTTCATGTTTTTAATAATTATAATTATTTTATTTTATAAAAATGAGCACCGAAAAAACTGTTGCTAACCTTGTATACCATTCTGCTGTTATTGGAGGCCTAAGTGTAGGATACTCAATGCTTGGTAAAAGCCTGTTAAGAATTAAACCAGCAGATCTTGGCAAACTAGACTTTGAGGATTCAGCAAAGCTGATTGCTATCATTGCAGCTTCGGTTGCCACGAAAGATTTCTAGTTAAGCAAGGAATAATTCCAGACAATATAAATATGTAAGAAAAAATACATTGATAAAAAATGGCTTCACTCGCAATAATGATAGGCGGCGCTGTGGTGAATGCGCTTGCTTTTAGCGGAAGTAATTTCGCATTTAGTAAACTGGGGAATGACGGCGAGAGAAAAAGACATAACAAAGCTATGGAGCAACTAGCAGCTGCACAAGACGCCTATGAAAGGCAGAGACTTGAGCAGTTAGATTTTATTAATGACACACTGAAAAGACGGGCATGCAGCTTACAACATTTAAAAATGTTGATCAAGCAATAAAACAATATTATCTTGTAACAGGCAAACCAATCGAGACATTGCCCCCACCAAAATTCAGTGACTTTTATCAACCATCAGAAAAACAAAAGATGCAAGAAATCGGGTTATTGTCGTGGTATGACCGTCGTGTATTTTGTTGCACATAATATTGGCTGAATAAAAAAATGAACAAATCTATTATTCGCCCAAAGGATATTGGAAGGGAATAACAGCAATTAAAAAGCTAAGCCAAGCAGCTGGAGTCAGTGAACAAACAGCAAAGGAATGGTTATCTAAACAAGCGATTTGGCAAATTTATTTACCTGCACCTAGACGAATACAGAGACCACACTTTGTCAATACAATACCAAACGACACCCATCAAATGGATCTTCTATATTACCCTCTGATAGGATTAGACGAAAAAGATTTAAGTACGCACTCACAGTCATTGACATAGCTTCAAGATACAAAGATGCGAAAACCTTAACACAAAAGAGTGCTTTTGCTGTTGTGTTGCCATACAACTAATATACCAACGAGGTCCTTTAACTTATCTCGCATGATTTCAAGTCGCTGATGGAAAGAATTTAAAGGAGCAGTGAATCAATTATTGTTAAACATAGATGTCACCATGTCATTCTTGCTCAGCATTCTTGACAGCATTGATCCATAAGCACACGCAATCTTTCCAAACAACAAAAGGCGCACTACCGAATGTTTTTTCTTCTCCCCCTTCCTTCAGGGAAAACAATTTACTAAATCATCAACCATTGTTAACAGAGTTTACAACTGTATCTCTTCACAAGAGAGCAAATTAATCTGCAACATGTATCTCTCCTTTCCCCAACCCCCCATCGAGAGACAAATTTCATTCTTCACACATGTATCTCCTCCTCACACCGAGAGACAATAAAATTGCCACACATGTATCTCTCTCACATCGAGAGATTAAAATAGTATAGTTCCGCTTCTATAAAGCTATGGCCTTTCACATTACCGTTATCCAAAAAATCCGAACAAGGAGAATACATAACTCCGTCGAATCACTGCGAACTGCCTGCCTCAAGAAAAGCTTCCCCTGCTTTCTCAATTCCTGTCTCTTCTCTGAGACCATAACTGCCCCCTCGAACTCTTTGTCTGAGATCGTGTCTCGTCTTCTCTTCCGCGATTTCCTTGTCTGTGCGGAAAATGCGGCTTCCAACTCACTCCCTGGAGTTGGTACTGGCTGGGGCTGAACTACGGTGTGTTTCCCACACCATGCCGGCCATCTTCAACCACCTCCGGGGCGAAAGAAAAGCGTGAAGGGGTGAAGGGCGAAGTCGGTAAAGGGTTTGAGGGTGAAGGGGCTGAAACACGAATAAGGTTCGTTTAAAGTAACCTGCTTCTCAATTCAACATATGAATTCTTTCTTTCTTTTCTTTAGTTATCCCCGTTGTGCTTTCCCCCACTATCTATCACTCACCTGGTAATGACTGGTGCAGCAAGAGCCACCGTTGACAGGTTCGAGGTCACTCGGGCCATTGCGGGTTAAAACTGACCTCTTTCCCCCTTCTCCTAGTGAGTGCATATCAGTGTTCAAAAAACAACATGACCAGCACCTTACTTACAGCCCTTGTTAAACTCTCACTCGTGGTCACTTTCACCCAATGACCACATTCGTTTCTTGAATGTGTCATACTCAATTTTTTTGGGGGACGCCCGCTACACTGTCAAGCCATATGAATATTCTTCCTTTAATGTGGCACGGGGAAATGATTCTATCAAACAACTACATGTGATGGGCTTCAATGCCTTGATTTGGGCATACGTCACATGACACCCCCCATCTGGATGAAAAAATTTTCTCCAGAAATTTTTTTAAAGGATTACAAACTGCACTTAAACACATCTTCAGCCATGATCTCACAATGTGACCATCGCACATGATTCACCAATTAAAATCAACGTTTAGAATCATTCATCATGATCCACCATAATAGCATTATTCAAACTTTTCATCTTTAAAAAAAACATCATAATTGATCACCATATTCCACAAGATACCTTTCACCAAATTACATGGATAAAACAAATAGGGATATCAAACAATTCAAAGCAAAAATGTGTTCCTACATTAAGATGGAAGCACATTTTCCCTTGATCTTTGTCTCACTCATAAGTATCAAAACTCATGAAAATGAGAATTTTCCAAAGTGTACATGTTTTCAATAGACATTCCTAAACAAAAACATTGTTTGCAATTATTTCTTTTTCCCACATATAATTTCTAGTCCATTGCAAAACACATGCATTCCATTAGTTGCCATGCCAAAGAAAACAATTGGTTTGTCACATTGACATCTCCAAACATGTATATATACATTTTACCGTTTATTTGCCTCATCAACATTCATATAGATTCCTCTTCACGCAAATTAGCCCTCCACTCTCCCCCCCCCCCCCCCCCCCCCCCCCACCCCCCCCCCCCCCCCCCCCCCCCCCACACTACTTGATTTTTTTCCATTGATTACCAACGAAATAGCATATGTATTCCATGAACATCAAGTGTGCAAATTTGCAAAACCATATAGTCACTTCAACAAGCGACTTATGCATAAATACCACTTGATTTTTTAAACAGGTCAATAGCATACAATGCACTGTCAAATGTGATCACACCGTAATCATTAAGAAAGACAAACCAAGGAATAGTCTTTCCCTTGAAGACAGTTACATTTGTCCATGAATATTCATGCACGTGACAACAAATTGCCATGACATTTTGTGTTCCAGCATGAGTTCAACAGTAAATTGGAATTCTGCAATGCCAAAGACATCTTAATAACTCCTGCTGTTCTTAGTCTTTGGACGATTTCAAGAACGTCATAGGCCTATGGGTCAGTCTGTAACTGAAACTTTTTCAGTCTTAAACTGGCGAAATTCTCACTATGCCATACAATAGCCAAAGACTCTCTCGACACCTCTTTTTTTTTTTTTTTTTTCAAACGGCCAGGGGGTTATGGTCTGGTTCGCTCTGGTATTTCAGAAGTTAACTGAATACTATGGGGTTCAATACCAGGTACTGTTGGGGTATTTCGTCAAACATTCCTGGAAAGTCTTTCAAAATGTCTTGAGCTGTTCAGTTTGACTTGTGGACAAATCATTAGGACAGTACCACATCCTCATAGGTTTCACTTTTTAGCAGATAGGAAGGGTCATCATCTCTGCACAGGTAGATGTTAACATTCCTACAATTTGCTGTTTTCATAACCTTGATCTGTCCCTGTACGTTACATGGGGGACAAAATTATCACTGATAATGTCTGTCATGTGACATCAGTTTCTGACACAGGATATATCCACTCAACCGCTGGTTTGCTGGCCAATTTGTACGTCTCAACATACTTCTTCAACATGTTCCACATGGAAATACATTATCAGTGTTTGCCATTTTGTCTTATAATTTACTGCAGAAAGTTTTTCGACCACCTGGAAAAGGACCCTTCCCAACATAACACGAAGCTTGGTATGTTCATCAGTGGAGTAATACAAGGACTTTATCCCTACACTAAAGGAACGTGCCTTTGCTTTTCTGTCTGCAAAGAATTGGTACACATTGTTTTCTTTCAGCTGACTGTTGAGCAAGCTCAATGCAGCTTCAAACGATTCTGCATGATCATTTAAAGGTTTGGTAAAGCAGTTTTACTGTCCATGTATGGTCCGTTCCTTTCCGTCCATTGTGTCATCAATAGATCAATGGTCCCCTTGGTGTAGTGTCAAATAAGAAGCTCAAATGGGGAGATCCAGCGTTTCGTCGCATTTCCGGTTATGCAAAAAGCAAAGCCGGTACGAAACGATCCATTCCTGGGGCTCTTGCTTGCACCCTTTCTCAACATGGACTTCAACGTTCCATTGAAACGTTAACCATGCATTCGATTGGGGATGATATGGGCGTGGTGTTGAAAATGGAAGAGATTGGACAAACAGTCTGTAAATTTCTCTATGAGTTCAGAATGAATGGCGTTCCACAATCCGAGAGAAATGTCGTCTGGAAGACCCACTCTGGAAAACCATTGAAGTAAGCTCAGCGACATATACTGTATCATCTTCTTCGTGGGAATCGTTTGGATTCCTTGTTGCGTATCCACCAAAGTCAAGATATAGCGGCTATCCGGAAGAAGACAGTGGTAAAGGTCAACAGATCAATAGCTACCTTCCGGAAATTGGAACAGAAATGAGAGGCATTTAGTGCAAAAAGGTGCACATGGGACGCGACCTTTTGGAGAAGTTTTTGGCCAGAGGTCACATGGCGGCAGTATTTCGTAATTCCTTTGTGACACCGGCAATAAAAGAAGCAAGAACTTCTTTTAATGTCTTTTGATTCCGCAGTGACCAGCGAACAATGCATCATGAGCCGTGGCAGCTCGTTTCTCTAAGTGGTTTTGGAACCCACAATTGTCTGTTGTCCTGTCCAGGTACAACCTGTAGCGAATGTTCAGAGTCAGTATGTACGTGGTTTGTCCGTTTGTACGTCGTGACAGGTCTGATTTGCCAGTTATTTTTTTACACACACAATTTTTTTTTTTTTTTACAGCAGTAAGTATTGTCGTCAAGGTCTCGTCTTTTCCCTGCAATTTCTTTAAAATCATCTGGGGTAATCTGGCGTTTCATCCAGTTTTGAGACTTTTTAGCGGCTTTGTAGCCTTTCCCTGCTCTATGACGTTTGATCTAGTACTACAGCAAGGAACAAACGATCCTCCTGCACCACATGTATTGTAGCGACACCTGGCTAATGGCCAAGATCAAGTCGCAAACTGGGTTATCAATAACACAGGCGGTAAGAAAACCGGAGTAGTACGTGTATCGCTGAAATTGTCGCGCCGGAAACGTTTCCACTCTTGCTCCCAAACGACCTACACTTTTGGGACAGTGTTGAGATACTGGTCTTGAAAAATAAGGACGAAAGATTTCCGTACCCAGCAGTAGTGCACCCGTGTCTAGTGCACCCAGTGTCTCGCAAAAACCGAAGCTGCCATCCATGATGGCTCCGTTTTCTAACACCAGTCCATCAACAGATTGATCTGGTGTTCAATACAAGGCCTTCTTCACATTCTGGGAGCTATGCGGTTTTGTAATCACCCGGTCTGAAAGGGCAATTCCTCGCTCGATGGAAACTTGCCATCACAAAAGAAAACAGCGCATTGTCTGTTCGGCAGCTGACTGATTTTGTGAAACTCTGTTCTCGGCCCGAATGGCCCAAAGGTCTACGTGGTGGTCGTTGTCACGCTCGGAACGGTTTGCTGAGGAGTAACGGGTCTGTCCGGCGGTGAGTACTGGTATGACGAAAGTCACTCGGACCGCGGAAAAGATCCTGTCCGTTCTAGGATAGGTATCTCCTTGAGTCTCAAAAATGACCCCGATTTCCTTTCTGTAACTTCCCTGCTCTTTGTTGGGATAGTAATGACGCATGTGATCAAAGATGGAACATTCTCCTTTCTAGCCCGCCCTTATTGGGTGAGCGATTACAATACTGTATCAGCCCATCTGACAATTTCCTCAACGTTTTCCATTGCCGATTTTAAGGGGAATGTGGCACAGATCTTTGCTCACGCTCTGGAAAGTTGGTTCTCTAGAAGGAGATCTCGCAGTGACTTGAATAGTTCTTGTCGTTTTAGATAAATCGATCCATCGATCCAAACAATGACTCATACGGATCAGAAAGGACGGAAACGATTCTCCTTTTCAGGGGAGCTGACGGAACGTTCGTGGAAAAACGATAAGCAGAACATTGACATTTCTTGAGGAGTTCTTCTTTCAACTGATCCCAAGTTAAATTTTGTTTTCGCTGCAGTGAGTGGTACAATGTCAAAGCGCTACCTTAAACAACGACGCAATAGACAATGTCCACTTTTCCTTTGGCCAACCCACAAGATTGCGGACTTTCAAATCGGAAAAAAAACTATCATTGTCATCGTTTTTTCCTCAAAGGCGGCAACTTTGGAATATATGCCGCTTTGGTTGAGGGCATGGCTGCGGAACCGACTGGTGGCGTTCCTCTCCCGATGCCAGTATTCTTTTAATTTCAGCATCAGGTCTTAGTTCTAACCTGCCTCAACTTAATTTAGTTCTTCAGTGCAGCTTCCCTCTGAAGTCTATTTGCTTCCAGGCTTTCCTCTGTAATTTATTTCTTCAGCTTCCCTCTGTATAGTTATTTGCTTCAGCTTCCTCTGATAATCTTTTCTTCTTCAATTTCGGCTTCCCTCTGTAAGTTATTTCTTCGCTTCCTCTTTCTTAGCCTGTCTGCCTATCTGAGCATTGTTGCACATAGTTAGTTAAGTTTTTCTCCATCAAAACCCAAGCGTTCCGCTTGTTTACATATCTTATCAAAATCATTCCATAATGAACGTCAGATATAAACACCAAACCAATCTCCGAGTATGAATAAAAATAGGCGATATATTATAATGTTATGTTTCACAAAACCGTAATTATAGTATATACAAATACAGATTTCAATTTCCGGTGTAAACAAAAAACAGCTTACTTAAACAGGGTAGATATGAAATCCAAGGGAAAGTATTTTTCCAACAATCATTTGCAACGTTATCAATTTGGAAAACCCCCCCCCAATCAGTTTATACAAAACTGTTTTCTAAGGAAAAAAAAAATCAACACAATAAAGTTTCTGAGATTAATTCTTTATAAAGTTTTAGGTCTAAATGTTCTTGTTGTCAGTCTTTAGTTCTTACTTAAATTTCAATCGATTTTACAAAACAAATGTACCGCCTTATACAAAAAATGATATAAATTTACCAAACAAATGAATCACCCAAACAATTTAAAAGAAGGGGAAAGAAAAGAAACACAAACTACCGGAAAATCTTACCTAAAATATGAAAGTGTTGTGCACAAGAAAACTAAGATAGAGCTAATTGAGGAGAAGGTTTAGAGATTTTGAAAAAGGGGGTGAAAAGGAAATGAAAGGATACACAGGACCGGTATAGTGAGCAGAAATCAAGAACCGCCCAGTACTCCCAGCAGTAGAGGTATGTTCTCCCGTTGAAACTGAGACGGGAAACAAATCACTGCACCAATATACACCCACACTACAGTAATAATACAAAATACTAACAATCAATCAATAATGCACCTCACCCAAACTCAAAGAAAATCTCGCACCACACCCAAAAAAAATGATCAAAGATAAAGATGTTTATTTTTGGGCAGAGCGGTAATCAACTCCACCACCTACACTATTAGCGTGACGGAGGAGTAGTGGATCCACACTCTGAGGGCGGCCAGGGGGAAAAATCAAACTGAAACAATAGGAAAGCGAAAGAAATAGTTATTTATGAGAAGGGAAAGAACATTGACTCCCAACGCCAATGTCCCCCTGCTAAACGCAGAGAGAAGAGGTTGGGGCTATCAGCCTGGGAAAGGGGACCAAAAATTTCTAATTCTCTAGGGGAAGGTCACTACGACTCCTCAACGCCTGCCCCTTGCTGCCAGGTTCGAGCAAGAGGAGGTTGAGGGCTATCGGTCGGAGGTGGGGAAGGGTCAAAAAAGAAATTCCTACCAAAAAAAAACCCTTAACGGAAGTAGGCAACCAAAAGAAATGTCAACCCACCCAAAACACATTAGAATTAGCAAAAAACAACAACAAATGAAAATATTATACACAATCCAATAACCTAGTTTCTTTTTTTTTTCCCTTCCCTCAAACCTGAGTGTACAAATAGAAAATCCTTGTTTTTCCTTCCTCAAAAACTTGAGGGTACACATATTATCTTCCCCCCTCCTTTTTTTTTTTAAACCCCAAGGGCACAAATAGTAATCTTTCTTTTTTTTTTTCCGGGGAAACAAACGGCAGCTACGCCGAGTGAACTGGTGTCGGGAGTCACCACTGTCACACTGTCATTCTTGCATACCCGCATTCATGACAGCATTTACTCCTTACGCACACGCAATCTTTCCCCCCCCCCACCAAGGCGCAACTACCGAATGTTTTTCTTCTCCCCCTCTCCTTCAGGGAAATACAATTTGATAAATCATCAACCACTTGTTAAACAGAGTTTACAACTGTATCTCTCTCAAACTGAGAGACAAATAAATCTGCACACATGTTTCTCTCCTCACATCGAGTGGACAAATCAATCTTCACACATGTATCTCTCCTCACACGGAAGTCAAATTAAATCTGCAAACATGTATCTTCTACATCGAGAGATAAAATAGTCTAGTTCCGCTTTATAAAGCTATGGCCTTCACATTCGTTATCCAAAAAAAATCCGTACAGGAGAATAATAAACTCCCGTAATTCATGAGGACTGCCATGCTCAAGAAAAAAGCTCCCCTGCTTTCTCAATCCTGTCTCTCTCTCTGAGACAATATACTGCCCCATCGAACTCTCTTGTTCTGGAGTTTACGAGTCTCGTTTCTCTTCCGCGATTTCCTCTGTCTCTTGCGAAATGACGAGCTTAACTCCTCTCCCTGGAGTTGGTACTGGGCTGGGGCTGAAACTACCGGTGTGTTCCCCACTCATGGCCATCTTCACCCACCTCACGGGCGAACGGTGCAGGTGTGAAGGGCGAAGGGTTAATGAGAGTGTTGAAGGTGAAGGGCTGAAACACGAATAAGTTCGTGTAAGTACCTGCTTCTCTATTCAACATAGGAATCTTTCCTTCTCTTTTCTTTAAGTTATTCCCCCTGTATGCTTTCCCCCACTAATCTATTCATCACCGGGTTATGAACTGGTCAGCAAAGAGGACCACCGTCCTGACAGGTTCGAGTCTCAGGCCATCTGCTGGGTTAAAACTGACTCTTTCCCCCTCTCTCCTAGTGAGTGCATATCAGTGTTCAAAAACACATGACCAGCACCTTACTTCCCAGCCCTTGTTAAAAACTCTCACTCAGGGGTCCTTTCCCCAATGACCACATTCGTTTCTTGAACGGAGTCATACTCACAATGATTTTGGGGCGCCCGTTACACTAGTCAAGCCATATG
>CM031598.1:3078965-3088965 GCA_018398815.1 Conus ventricosus
CTCCACCACCACCACCACCACCCCTGCACCACCACCACCACCACCCTCACCTCATCCACGTCCCGTCTTTGCCCCTCTCCCTCTATTGCAAACCTCTCCATCTTCCAGGACGGTTTTGCAGCGTTTGTTTTGAGCCATATTGTACAGGACAGTGAACTTCAAAAAGGGGAGGGGTTCTCTTTTCTCTCTCCTCTCTCTCTCTCTCTCTCTCTCTCTCTCTCTCTCTCTCTCTCTCTCTCTCTCTCTCTCTCTCTCTCTCTCTCTCATGCGAGCGCGGGCCACTTACACATACACTTACACACACACATACAGACACAGACACACACACACACACACACACACACACACACACACACACACACACACACACACACACACACACACACACACACACACACACAGAGTTCGGATGAAGACACAAGTGGACACATCTGTTAACGCCACTCTAAGTTCAGGCCAAGTGCCAGAACCTCACCGGTTCCACCTTCTTCACCCTCTCTGCCATCCCCCCTCCCCGTCCATCCTCACTCACTTTTCAATCCAGCATTTACACCTCCCCTCCCTCTCTCCCCTAACACCCCTCCCTAAGACCATACCCTGCACCCTATCTCAATCCATTCCCCACACATCAAAGCTGCCGACACGCCATTCTCATAACAGGACAAAGGGTACTTTTTCCGCGTCGCGTTGATCTAATATAAAAACAGTATTCATTCATGTACTGAAAGGAATCAACAAATGCTATGCTGGGGTTTCGGACTTCGAAGTTCACTTGGCCAAGACGTTAATTACATATGTCTTGTCCCGTCCGTTTGTCTGTTTGTATGTTTCTTTGCTGTTTTCTTTGTCTCTCTGCAGGATTACATAAATACTACGAATCCCATTTTAACCAAATTTTGTCAAAAGATGGGATGTGGGCAAGGCACGAACCCGTTTAATTCGGAGAGGAGCCGGACTGCGGATCCGGATTTTTAGCGGATCCAAGATGGTTCAGCAGAATGATTTCACATTTAATTACGCAAAAATAAAATAAAATAAAATACACTATTTTTTGCGAAACTTCTCAAAAAGATGGAATGCAGCCCAAAGGAAAAGCCGTTCAGTGTGTGTGTGTGTGTGTGTGTGTGTGTGTGTGTGTGTGTGTGTGTGTGTGCGTGCGTGCGTGCGTGCGTGCGTGCGTGCGTGCGTGCGTGCGTGCGTGCGTGCGTGCGTGCGTGCGTGCGTGCGTGCGTGGTGTGTGTGTGTGTGTGTGTGTGTGTGTGTGTGTGTGTGTGTGTATGTGTTAGCTGTTGAACTTGTTCTCTGCATCCTTTGTGACAAAGAGTATGCCTTAAAAGTCTGGATGCTTTCTTCTGTGGCAGCAAGCAGTGTGAAAGTTTCTCGGTCACAGACAAAAAAACAAACAGACACCACTAGAGATTTATACAGCTTAGATACGATGGCAGGAATTGGACGTTGTTCTTTCACCAGACATGATGGCAGGAACTGGACCTTGTTTTTTCACCACGTTCACCTGGGCTTGGCCATCATGATGGCAGGAACTGGACGTTGTTCTTTCACCACGTTCACTTGGGCTTGGCCATGATGATGGCAGGAACTGGACGTTGTTCTTTCACCACGTTCACCTGGGCTTGGCCATGATGATGGCAGGAACTGGACGTTGTTCTTTCACCACGTTCACCTGGGCTTGGCCATGATGATGGCAGGAACTGGACGTTGTTCTTTCACCACGTTCACTTAGACATGATGGCAGGAATTGGACGTTGTTCTTTCACCACGTTCACCTGGGCTTGGCCATCATGATGGCAGGAATTGGACGTTGTTCTTTCACCACGTTCACCTGGGCTTGGCCATCATGATGGCAGGAACTGGACGTTGTTCTTTCACCACGTTCATCTGGGCTTGGCCATCATGATGGCAGGAACTGGACGTTGTTCTTTCACCATGTTCACTTAGACATGATGGCAGGAACTGGACGTTGTTCTTTCACCACGTTCACCTGGGCTTGGCCATGATGATGGCAGGAACTGGACGTTGTTCTTTCACCACGTTCACCTGGGCTTGGCCATCGTGATGGCAGAACTGGACGCTGTTCTTTCACCACGTCCACCTGGGCTTGGCCATCGTGATGGCAGGAATTGGACGTTGTTCTTTCACCACGTCCACCTGGGCTTGGCCATCATGATGGCAGGAATTGGACGTTGTTCTTTCACCAGACATGAGGCAGGAATTGGACGTTGTTCTTTCACCACGTTCACCTGGGCTTGGCCATCGTACGATGTAATGATCCTGATGTGAACTTTTGAAGTGTGCATGTATCTGCCCTTTCTTGACAAGGATTACATCCGAGTACTTGACGCTGTCAACTGCCTGCAGTTTCTGTCCACTCACAGTGCTGTCTGCATTCCTGCTGACTCTAAAGCTCAAGGGCGGGGATGGGGAGGGTGTAACAAAGCTTGCGGACACTTGACGGTCGTTTTGACTCACGTGTCTGTAAGAATGATATGGTTTGTAGTGGACGTGAATGTCTGCCTTTCATTCCCAGCCTTTATCCAGTATAATAATGTGCAATTTACAGTGCAGGATAATAATTAACAAATCACAGTGCAGGACAATAATGTACAATTTACAGTGCAGGATAATAATGTACAACTTACAGTGCAGCATAATAATGTACAATTTACAGTGCAGGATAATGATGCACAACTTACAGTGCAGGATAATAATGTACAATTTACAGTGCAGGATAATGATGTACAACTTACAGTGCAGGATAATAATGTACAAATTACAGTGCAGGATAATAATGTACAACTTACAGTGCAGGATAATAATGTACAATTTACAGTGCAGGATAATAATGTACAACTTACAGTGCAGGATAATAATGTACAATTTACAGTGCAGGATAACAATGTACAACTTACAGTGCAGGATAATAATGTACAATTTACAGTGCAGGATAATAATGTACAACTTACAGTGCAGGATAATAATGTACAATTTACAGTGCAGGAAAAACGTCTAGTTCCTTCCAACGGATTATATATTGCCAGAAGCGAAGGCTTTTCGGTGAACTTATTCCCTTTTCCATGTCTGTATTGTCAGTGAACTTATTCCCGTTTCCATGTCTGTATTGTCAGTGAACTTATTCCCTTTTCCATGTCTGTATTGTCAGTGAACTTATTCCCTTTTCCATGTCTGTATTGTCAGTGAACTTATTCCCGTTTCCATGTCTGTATTGTCAGTAAACTTATTCCCTTTTCCATGTCTGTATTGTCAGTGAACTTTTTCCCTTTACCATATCTGTATGTCAGTGAACTTTTTCCCTTTACCATGTCTGTATTGTCAGTGAACTTATTCCCTTTACCATGTCTGTATTGTCAGTGAACTTATTCCCTTCACCATGTCTGTATTGCCAGTGAGCTTATTCCCTTTACCATGTCTGTCAGGATTACAGAATCACACAACTTAACTATAGTCTGATTTAATGCCTGAAACATACTTCGTGAATGCCATTTTTTTCAACCCCTAGCAGTGAGGAATATATTTTCATTGAAAACATGAAAGAACACACCTTCTAGTACACATGTCTTTGCACACAATCAAGCATATTGTGAAATCCATTCGAAATGAGAGACTACAAAAGTAATTATGGTCGCAAAACAAACAAACTCTCAACCATTAAGCATGCCAAACAAACAAACACACAAACATTAAGCATGCAAAACAAACACACAAACATTAAGCATGACAAAACAAACAAACACACAAACATTAAACATGCAAAACAAACACACAAACATTATGCATGACAAAACAAACACACAAACATTAAGCATGCAAAACAAACACACAAACATTAAGCATGGAAAGCAAACAAACACACAAACATTAAGCATGCAAAACAAACACACAAACATTAAGCATGCAAAACAAACAAACACACAACCATTAAACATGCAAAACAAACACACAAACATTAAGCATGCAAAACAAACAAACACACAAACATTAAGCATGCAAAACAAACAAACACACAAACATTAAGCATGGAAAGCAAACAAACACACAAACATTAAGCATGCAAAACAAACACACAACCATTAAACATGCAAAACAAACAAACACACAAACATTAAGCATGCAAAATAGGTTTCGAGAAAAGGCAGGAAGCTTTTCAGATTTCACATGAACATGAAATTAAGAACATAACGAAAACACATTACAGTCATAAATTAAGAACATAACGAAAACACATTACAGTCATCAAATTAAGAACATATCGAAGGCACATTTCAGTCATCAAATTAAGAACATAACGAAAACACATTACAGTCATGAAATTAGGAACATAACGAAAACACATTAGTCATGAAATTAGGAACATAACGAAAACACATTACAGTCAAAAAATTAGGAACATGACGAAAACACATTACAGTCATGAAATCAGGAACATAGCGAAAACACATTACAGTCTTGAAATTAGGAACATAACGAAAACACATTACAGTCATGAAATTAGGAATATAACAAAAACACATTACAGTCATCAAATTAGGCACATAACGAAAACACATTACAGTCATGAAATTAGGAACATAAACGAAAACACATTACAGTCATCAAATTAGGAACATAACTAAACACATTACAATCATGAAATCAAGAACATAACTAAAACACATTACAGTCATCAAATTAGGCACCTAACGAAAACACATTACAGTCATGAAATTAGAAACATAACGAAAACACATTACAGTCATGAAATTAGGAACATAATTAAAACACATTACAGTCAAAGAATCATACGGCTGTAAGCTACTTTACACATTTTTGTTCATTGTACAACAAGATAAAAATTATTCAAACTTGTTTTGCTGTTTAGATGATTGAGTGTCGGATTTGATTGATTTAATTTAGAGTCTGTTCACAACGATGGTGATATTAGACACACACACACACAAAAAGAAAAAAAAAGTATGTAAGTGCTTATATGAGTGTGCGTGTGAGCGCGTGTGTGCGTGTGTGTGCGTGCGTGTATGCACGCGCCCGTGTGTGTGTGTGTGTGTGTGTGTGTGTGTGTGTGTGTGTGCGTGCGTGCGTGCGTGCGTGCGTGCGTGCGTGCGTGCGTGCGTGCGTGCATGCGCGCGTGCGTGCGTGCGTGCGTGCGTGCGTGCGTGCGTGTGTGTGTGTGGTGTGTGTGTGTGTGTGTGTGTGTGTGTGTGCGTGTGTGTGTGCGCGCGCGCACGGAGACAAATATATGAAAGTTTGCCTATTAACGACCAAACAATAATTATAAACTGATAAATCAATTACAACAAATGAATAATAACAGAACTCGATATAGCCTTTGCTATATCAATCATTTTGGGGCTGTAAAGTATTTCTTGTAAAGCCCCTAACGAAGCAATATCTATCTTTAGAATATTATATAACGATGTTAGAATTGGACATTCGAAAAGAATATGTTGAATAGATAATGGGAGACCACAAGCGCAATCTACATCCTTAGAAAATTTGGTTTTCCACGAGTTTAAACGCATTTTATAAATTATACTGGACAATGATATTTGGCATAATAACACTGTCGTTTTTGCAGGAAGTTTTTCATTGCTCATACAATTTTCTAATAGAGAAATGATTTCATGTTTATCCAATTTCAATCCACTATGTGGAGTTTTTCTAAGAGCACCCTCTTTTGCTAATTTTTCAGCTATTTCATTTCCATAGATACCACAGTGAGATGGGATCCAGCAAAACTCTACAAATGTTCCTTTCGCCATAACGGAATGTATCATAAATTTTATATAAAAAATTAAGTCTTTCCTTACATTTGCATCCCAATTTCGTAAGCTATAAAGAACAGATTTAGAGTCAACACAGATTAGAATGCTGTCGATTAGATTGAGTGTCGGAGATTAGATTGAGTGTCGGAGCTGAAATCGAGAGTATAGGCTATGAAGATTCATTTCCTGATAAGATTCTACGACAGGCAGAACGCAGGTATAATCATCATGAGCATGCAGCTTCGACTGATGAGTGGCGCAGGCACATCTTCAAATGGACAACGACATTAGTCATATGTCTGAAACCCATAACAGGTGCTTTTAAAATCAACCCATAAGTACATCTGTTACATCTCTGTTTTTTGTGCATTCATTTTTCCCCTGATATCATTCATGAAATTGTGGTCTAACTAAACTCCATTGCTCGTTATGTGTTGATTGTATGGTATTGAATATACCACTCTTAACGGTTCAACCAAAATCTTTGCGTTGTTTTATCTTGTCCGAACAGTTTTGTTATGATCAGAAAGTGACCCCCGGGTGGTGCTGTGGACATTGTGTGTAATATATCATGGCAAGTAATAGTTCACTCAGCATAAAACAAAGACAAACTCAGAGACACTTAGTGCTGTGGACATTGTGTGTAATATATCATGGCAAGTAATAGTTCACTCAGCATAAAACAAAGACAAACTCAGAGACACTTAGTGCTGTGGACATTGTGTGTAATATATCATGCCAAGTAATGGTTCACTCAGCATAAAACAAAGACAAACTCAGAGACACTTAGTGCTGTGGACATTGTGTGTAATATATCATGCCAAATAATGGTTCACTCAGCATAAAACAAAGACAAACTCAGAGACACTTAGTGCTGTGGACATTGTGTGTAATATATCATGCCAAATAATGGTTCACTCAGCATAAAACAAAGACAAACTCAGAGAAACTTAGTGCTGTGGACATTGTGTGCAATACATCATGCCAAATAATGGTTCACTCAGCATAAAACAAAGACAAACTCAGAGAAACTTAGTGCTGTGGACATTGTGTGTAATATATCATGCCAAGTAATGGTTAACTCAGGATAAAACAAGGACAAACTAAGAGACACTTAGTGCTGTGGACATTGTGTGTAATATGTCATGCCAAGTAATGGTTCACTTGGCATAAAACAAAGACAAACTAAGAGACACTTAGTGCTGTGGACATTGTGTGCAATACATCATGCCAAGTAATGGTTCACTCAGGATAAAACAAAGACAAACTAAGAGACACTTAGTGCTGTGGACATTGTGTGTGATATATCATGCCAAGTAATGGTTCACTCAGGATAAAACAAAGACAAACTCAGAGAAACTTAGTGCTGTGGACATTGTGTGTAATACATCATGCCAAGTAATGGTTCACTCAGGATAAAACAAAGACAAACTCAGAGACACTTAGTGCTGTGGACATTGTGTGTAATACATCATGCCAAGTAATGGTTCACTCAGCATAAAACAAAGACAAACTCAGATACACTTAGTGCTGTGGACATTGTGTGCAATACATCATGCCAAATAATGGTTCACTCAGGATAAAACAAAGACAAACTTCGAAAAAACTTAGTGCTGTGGATATTTTATGTAATATATCATGCTAAGTAAGGATTCACTGAGGATAAAACAAAGACAAACTAAGAGAAACCAACATCTGACAAAGACCCAAATCTTGGTGACGGAACTCGAACCCTCAACTTTCAAATCGCCATAACAATGTGGTAACCACTACACTACAAGAGATTACCTTTGTTTTATTCTTTTTTTCTTTGTTTCTCTGCCCTTGCCTTTGTTTTGTCCTTCGATTGTTTCCTTTCTTTTCTGTTCTTTTCTCTTTTTTGTTTTGCCCTCAATTGCCGAGAGAAACCCCAGCAGTCAATATGGCCCTCTTTTCTGTACATCCAGTAAACTAACACCGCTCCTCCCCACCACTTTCTTTTATAAGGGGAGAAAATAACGATGTCTGTGTCCTCCGGCCGTCGTCAAATGAAACCAGTTGGCTTTTCCAGAAACGTCGTCTGATTGGAGGTGATGGGGGAGGAGGAGGAGGGGGGGGGGGGTAAAAAGACAGACAAGCCTTCTAATGTTCTCCCTTTCCCAAATGTTTTGAAATACTGGATGTTCGGTTAGAGGCGAATTATTTTTCTGTAGCTGACCTTCTCCCAATGCTTCGCATTCTGCGGGAAAGTAATAACTCTACACTTCCTTAATTAACGGGGGGGGGGGGGGGGGGGGAAGAGGAGAGGAGAGGAGAGGAGAGAGAGAGAGAGAGAGAGAGAGAGAGAGAGAGAGAGAGAGAGACAGACAGACAGACAGACAGACAGACAGAAAGAGACAGATAGACAGAGAAAGAGACAGAGAGAGAGAGAGACAGACAGACAGACAGAAAGACAGATAGATAGATAGACAGATAGACAGACAGACAGACAGACATATAGACAGACAGACAGACAGACAGACAGACAGACAGAGAAGCTAGAATCTATACACACTACCCTAAGTCAGTTCATGTAAGCTTATGTAAGTTTGCTACCGTTGTTGTAGTCGAGCAAACATCCCTTTTCAGGCTGCAGAAGAATTGCCCTAATGCCAGACACACAGCAAACAGGCCCTATCCTGGCTGCAGAAGAATTGCCCTAATGCCAGACACACAGCAAACAGGCCCTATCCTGGCTGCAGAAGAATTGCCCTAATGCCAGACACACAGCCAACATGCCCTATCCAGGCTGCAGAAGAATTGCCGTAATGCCAGACACACAGCCAACATGCCCTATCCAGGCTGCAGAAGAATTGCCGTAATGCCAGACACACAGCCAACATGCCCTATCCTGGCTGCAGAAGAATTGCCCTAATGCCAGACACACAGCAAACAGGCCCTATCCATTCTGCAGAAGAATTGCCCTAATGCCAGACACACAGCAAACGGGCCCTATCCAGGCTGCAAAAGAAAAGCCCCAATGCCAGACTCACAGCAAACAGGCCCTATCTTGGCTGCAGAAGAATTGCCCTAATGCCAGACACACAGCAAACAGGCCTTATCCAGGCTGCAGAAGAATTGCCCTAATGCCAGACACACAGCAAACGGGGCCTATCCTGGCTGCAGAAGAATTGCCCTAATACCAGACACACAGCAAACAGGCCCTATCCAGACTGCAGAAGAATTGCCCAAATTGCCAGACACACAGCAAACGGGCCCTATCCAGGCTGCAAAAGAATTGCCCTAATGCCAGACACACAGCAAACGGGCCCTATCCAGGCTGCAGAAGAATTGCCCTAATGCCAGACACACAACAAACGGGCCCTATCCAGGCTGCAGAAGAATTGCCCTGATGTCAGACAGACATT
Organism: Conus ventricosus; assembly: GCA_018398815.1. Lineage (NCBI taxonomy): Eukaryota > Metazoa > Mollusca > Gastropoda > Neogastropoda > Conidae > Conus > Conus ventricosus. Next base: position 3,088,147 of record CM031598.1, read on the forward strand.
CCGGAGAGGAGGCAGATACATCTGGCCTTTCAGACAACTGTCAGCCAGGTTTGATAGCATCCACTTTCCAGGCCAACAAAAGTAACTTTAGGGTTAGTGACGTTCGAGGCCGTTACTGTCTTTTGTAACGTGAGAGCAGAATAGTTTGTGTTTTCATCCCAAGACGACAAACAAAGAGAGATGTAAAGCCAGCCATATCAGGCTTCAGTAACCATAGCAGCAGCGTTCTTCAGGCACTATCTTTCTGTTGGCAGCAGAAGGGCATCTGGGAGTCATGACCTGGATGCGGCCCGGCCACCTTAGAGTGTAAGGAGTTCAGGGCCGAAGCACCTGTCTGAGGTGGGAAAGGGGAGGGGAGGGGGATTCTTCTCTGATGACTTTCTGCTGTCAAGCTCTCCATAGATTTTTTTCCCTACCGTTGATGCCTCGGGTGTAGACGTAGGACTACATCCAGCCAGTAACAATGAGCGGCTAAAGAAGAGGTACGTCGACGCAGAATCGAAGGAGCAGAGGGATGCAAGCTTTTGTGTTGTGTTTTATGTCCCAATGGGAGTATGTTCTTGACTGATGTGAAGCGCTGTAGGATTCTTGAAACGATTAGATTTTTTTCAGCCTGTTAAAACTCTCTCTCTCTCTCTCTCTCTCTCTCTCTCTCTCTCTCTCTCTCTCTCTCTCTCTCTCTCTCTCTCTCTCTCTCTCTCTCTCTCCTGCCCATCTACTCCCAGCAACCAGCAGCATACAGCAATCGATCATAATTATTCTTCATCTCAGACGCGCCTGTCCAGTAACCATGCGTCAAGGCCAAACTGTTGTTGAGGG
>CM031598.1:3091465-3103965 GCA_018398815.1 Conus ventricosus
TGCAGCAGCAGCAGCAGCGATGGTGGTGGTTATAGTAGTAGAAGTAGTAGTAGTGGCAGCAGCAGCAGCAGCAGCGATGGTGGTGGTTATAGTAGTAGAAGTAGAGTAGTGGCAGCAGCAGCAGCAGCAGCGATAGTGGTGGTTATAGTAGTAGAAGTAGTAGTAGTGGCAGCAACAGCAGCAGCGATGGTGGTGGAAGTAGTATTAGTAGTGGCAGCAACAGCTAGCAGCGATGGTGGTGGTTATAGTAGTAGAAGTAGTATAGTGGCAGCAACAGCAGCAGCGATGGTGGTGGTTATAGTAGTAGAAGTAGTAGTAGTGGCAGCAGCAGCAGCAGCGATGGTGGTGGTTATAGTAGTAGAAGTAGTAGTAGTGGCAGCAACAGCAGCAGCGATGGTGGTGGTTATAGTAGTCAGAAGTAGTAAGTAGTGGCAGCAGCAGCAGCAGCAGCATGGTTGTGGTTATAGTAGTAGAAGTAGTAGTAGTGGCAGCGCAGCAGCAGCAGCAGCATGGTGGGGTTATAGTAGTAGAGTAGTAGTAGTGGCAGCAACAGCAGCAGCGATGGTGGTGGTTATAGTAGTAGAAGTAGTAGTAGTGGCAGCAGCAACAGCAGCAGCGATGGTGGTGGTTATAGTAGTAGAAGTAGTAGTAGTGGCAGCAGCAACAGCAGCAGCGATGGTGGTGGTTATTAGTAGTAGAAGTAGTACTAGTGGCAGCAACAGCAGCAGCGATGGCGGTGGTTATAGTAGTAAAGTAGTAGTTGAGTGGCAGCAACAGCAGCAGCGATGGTGGTTGGTTATAGTAGTAGAAGTAGTAGTAGTGGCAGCAACAGCAGCAGCGATGGTGGTGGTTATAGTAGTAGAAGTAGTAGTAGTGGCAGCAGCAGCAGCAGCAGCGATGGTGGTGGTTATAGTAGTAGAAGTAGTAGTAGTGGCAGCAACGCAGCAGCGATGGTGGTGGTTATAGTAGTAGAAGTAGTAGTAGTGGCAGCAACAGCAGCAGCGATGGTGGTGGTTATAGTAGTAGAAGTAGTAGTAGTGGCAGCAACAGCAGCAGCGATGGTGGTGGTTATAGTAGTAGAAGTAGTAGTAGTGGCAGCAACAGCGGCAGCGATGGTGGTGGTTATAGTAGTAGAAGTAGTAGTAGTGGCAGCAACAGCAGCAGCGATGGTGGTGGTTATAGTAGTAGAAGTAGTAGTAGTGGCAGCAGCAGCAGCAGCAGCGATGGTGTGGTTATAGTAGTAGAAGTAGTAGTAGTGGCAGCAGCAGCAGCAGCAGCGATGGTTGTGGTTATATGTAGTAGAGTAGTAGTTAGTGGCAGCAGCAGCAGCAGCAGCGATGGTGGTGGTTATAGTAGTAGAAGTAGTAGTAGTGGCAGCAGCAGCAGCAGCGATGGTGGTGGTTATAGTAGTAGAAGTAGTAGTAGTGGCAGCAACAGCAGCAGCGATGGTGGTGGTTATAGTAGTAGAAGTTAGTAGTAGTGGCAGCACACGCAGCAGCGATGGTGGTGGTTATAGTAGTAGAAGTAGTAGTAGCGGCAGCAGCAGCAGCAGCAGCGATGTTGGTGGTTATAGTAGTAGAAGTAGTAGTGTGGCAGCAACAGCAGCAGCGATGGTGGTGGTTATAGTAGTAAGAAGTGTAGTAGTGCGCAGCAGCAGCAGCAGCAGCAGCAGTAGCAGTAATAGTAGTGTAGTAGCAGTAGCAGTAGTAGCAGCAGCAGTTAGCAGTGGTAGTAGCTGTAGCAGTAGAAGTATAGCAGCAGGAGCAAGCAGTAGCAGCAGTAGTAGTAGTAGTAGGCAGTAGCATTAGCACAGCAGAAGCAGAAGCAGAAGCAGCAGCGGCAGCATAGTAGTAGTAATAGTAGTAGCAGTAGTAGAAGCAGCAGTAGTTGTAGCAGTAGCTGCAGCAGCAGCAGTAGCAGCAGCAGCACCAGTAGTAGTAGTAGTAGTAGTTAGTAGTATAGTAGTAGTAGTAGTAGCAGCAGTTGTTGTTGCTGCTGTTGTAGTTGTAGTTGTAGCAGTAACTGCGGCAGCAGCAGCAGTAGCATTAGTAGTATACTGTAGTTCACTGTGAATTTTCGGGCAAAGATGCTCTTCTTCCTAGTGAATTACTTCTTTGCGTCAAACTTGGTGCATGCTGGGTAGGAAAGTGTCTAGTTACGGACAACAGTGACCCTAGTCCTGTCACGGTCAACAGTGACCCTAGTCCAGTCACGGTCAACAGTGACCCTAGTCCAGTCACTGTCAACAATGACCCTAGTCCAGTCACGGTCAACAGTGACCCTAGTCAGTCACTGTCAACAATGACCCTAGTCCAGTCACGGTCAACAGTGACCCTAGTCCAGTCACTGTCAACAATGACCCTAGTCCAGTCACTGTCAACAATGACCCTAGTCCAGTCACGGTCAACAGTGACCCTAGTCCAGTCACTGTCAACAATGACCCTAGTCCAGTCACTGTCAACAGTGACCCTAGTCCAGTCACTGTCAACAATGACCCTAGTCTAGTCCCGGTCAACAGTGACCCTAGTCCAGTCACGGTCAACAGTGACGCTAGTCCAGTCACTGTCAACAATGACCCTAGTCCAGTCACGGTCAACAGTGACCCAAGTCCTGTCACGGTCAACAATGACCTAGTCCAGTCACTGTCAACAATGACCTCAATCCAGTCACTGTCAACAGTGACCCTAGTCTAGTCCTGGTCAACAATGACCCTAGTCCAGTCACGGTCAACAATGACCCTGATTCCCGTCACTGTCAACAGTGACCCTAGTCCAGTCACTGTCAACAATGACCTAGTCAAGTCACGGTCAACAGTGACCCTAGTCCAGTCACTGTCAACAATGACCCTAGTCTAGTCCCTGTCAACAGTGCCCCTAGTCCAGTCACGGTCAACAGTGACCTAGTCCAGTCACTATCAACAGTGACCCTAGTCCTGTCACGGTCAACAGTGACCTAGTCCTGTCACGGTCAACAATGACCCTAGTCCAGTCACTGTCAACAATGACCCTAGTCCAGGCACGGTCAACAGTGACCCTGTCCAGTCACTGTCAACAGTGACCTAGTCCAGTCATGGTCAGCAGTGACCCTAGTCCAGTCACGGACAACAATGACCCTAGTCCAGTCACGGTCAGCAATGACCCTAGTCCAGTCACTGTCAAAAGTGACCCTGGTCCAGTCACTGTCAACAATGACCCTAGTCCAGTCACTGGCAACAGTGACCCTAGTCCAGTCACGGTCAAAAATGACCCTAGTCCAGTCACGGTCAACAATGACCCCTAGTCCAGTCACTGTCAACAATGACCCTAGTCCAGTCACTGTCAACAGTGACACTAGTCCAGTCACGGTCAACAGTGACCCTAGTCCAGTCACTGTCAACAATGACCCTAGTCTAGTCCCGGTCAACAATGACCCTAGTCCAGTCACGGTCAACAGTTGACGCTAGTCCAGTCACTGTCAACAATGACCCTAGTCCAGTCACGGTCAACAGTGACCCAAGTCCTGTCACGGTCAACAGTGACCCTAGCCAGTCACTGTCGACAATGACCCTCATCCAGTCACTGTCAACAGTGACCCTAGTATAGTCCCGGTCATCAATGACCCTAGTCCAGTCACGGTCATCAATGACCTGATCCAGTCACTGTCAACAGTGACCCTAGTCCAGTCACTGTCAACAATGACCCTAGTCAAGTCACGGTCAACAGTGACCCTAGTCCAGTCACTGTCAACAATGACCCTAGTCTAGTCCCTGTCAACAGTGACCTAGTCCAGTCACGGTCAACAGTGACCCTAGTACAGTCACTATCAACAGTGACCCTAGTCCTGTCACGGTCAACAGTGACCCAGTCCTGTCACGGTCAACAATGACCTAGTCCAGTCACTGTCAACAATGACCCTAGTCCAGGCACTGTCAACAGTGACCCTAGTCCAGTCACTGTCAACAGTGACCTAGTCCAGTCATGGTCAGCAGTGACCCTAGTCCTGTCACGGACAACAATGACCCTAGTCCAGTCACGGTCAGCAATGACCCTAGTCCAGTCACTGTCAAAAGTGACCCTAGTCCAGTCACTGTCAACAATGACCCTAGTCCAGTCACGGTCAACAATGACCCTAGTCCAGTCACTGTCAACAGTGACCCTAGTCCAGTCACGGTCAACAATGACCCTAGTCCAGTCACGGTCACAATGAACCCTAGTCCAGTCACTGTCAACAAGACCTAGTCCAGTCACGGTCAACAGTGACCCTAGTCCAGTCACGGTCAACAGTGACCCTAGTCCAGTCACGGTCAACAGTGACCCTAGTCCAGTCACGGTCAACAATGACCCTAGTCAGTCACGGTCAACAGTGACCCTAGTCTAGTCCCGGTCAACAGTGACCTGATCCAGTCACTGTCACCAGTGACCCTAGTCTAGTCACTGTCAACAGTGACCATAGTCCTGTCACTGTAGAAAGTGACCCTAGTCCAGTAACTGTCAACAATGACCCTAGTCTAGTCACTTTCAACAGTGACCCTAGTCCAATCACTGTCAACAGTGACCTGATCCAGTCACTGTCAACAGTGACCCTAGTCCAGTCACTGGTCAACAATGACCCTAGTCCAGTCACGGTCAACAGTGACGCTAGTCCAGTCACGGTCACAATGACCCTAGTCCAGTCACTGTCAACAGTGACCCTAGTCCAGTCACTGTCAACAATGACCCTAGTCCAGTCACTCTAAACAATGACCCTAGTCCAGTCACGGTTAACAATGACCCTAGTCCAGTCACTGTCAACAGTGACACCTAGTCCAGTCACGGTCAACAGTGACCCTAGTCCAGTCACGGTCAACAATGACCCTGATCCAGTCACTGTCAATAGTGACCCTAGTCTAGTCACGGCAACATTGACCCTAGACCAGTCACGGTCAACAATGACCCTAGTCCAGTCACTGTCAACAGTGACCCTAGTCCAGTCACTTTCAACAGTGACCCTAGTCCAGTCACTGTCAACAGTGACCCAAGTCCAGTCACGGTCAACAGTGACCCTAGTCCAGTCACGGTCAACAGTGACCCTAGTCCAGTCACTGTCAACAATGACCCTAGTCCAGTCACGGTCAACAATGACCCTAGTCCAGTCCGGTCAACAGTGACCCTAGTCCAGTCACTGTCAACAGTGACCCTAGTCCAATCACGGTCAACAGTGACCCTAGTCCTGTCACGGTCAACAGTGACCCTAGTCCAGTCACTGTCAACAGTGACCCTATTCCAGTCACTGTCAACAATGACCCTAGTCCAGTCACTGTCAACAATGACCCTAGTCCAGTCACTGTCAACAATGACCCTAGTCCAGTCACTGTCAACAGTGACCCTAGTCTAGTCACGGTCAACAGTGACCCTAGTCCAGTCACTGTCACAGTGACCTAGTCTAGTCACGGTCAACAGTGACCCTAGTCCAGTCACTGTCAACAGTGACCCTAGTCCAGTCACGGTCAACAGTGACGCTAGTCCAGTCACGGTCAACAATGACCCTAGTCCAGTCACTGTCAACAGTGACCCTAGTCAGTCACTGTCAACAATGACCCTAGTCCAGTCAGTCTCAACAATGACCCTAGTCAGTCACGGTTAACATGACCCTAGTCCAGTCACTGTCAACAATGACCTAGTCCAGTCACGGTCAACAGTGACCTAGTCCAGTCACGGTCAACAATGACCCTGATCCAGTCACTGTCAATAGTGACCCTAGTCTAGTCACGCGTCAACAATGACCCTAGACTGTCACGGTCAACAATGACCCTAGTCCAGTCACGGTCAACAGTGACCCTAGTCCAGTCACGGTCAACAATGACCCTAGTCCAGTCATGGTCAACAGTGACCCTAGTCTAGTCCCAGTCAACAGTGACCCTAGTCCAGTCACGGTCAACAATGACCCTAGTCCAGTCACGGTCAACAGTGACCCTAGTCAGTCCATGTCAACAGTGACCCTAGTCCAGTCAAAGTCAACAGTGACCCTAGTCCAGTCACGGTCAACAATGACCCTAGTCCAGTCACGGTCAACAATGACCCTAGTCCAGTCACTTTCAACAGTGACCCTAGTCCAGTCACGGTCAACAGTGACCACTAGTCCAGTCACTGTCGACAATGACCCTAGTCCAGTCACGGTCAACAATGACCCTAGTCCAGTCACGGTCAACAATGACCCTAGTCCAGTCACTGTCAACAACGACCCTAATCCAGTCACTTTCAACAGTGACCCTGTCCAGTCACTGTCAACAGTGACCCTAGTCCAGTCACGGTCAACAGTGACCCTAGTCCAGTCACTGTCGACAATGACCCTAGTCCAGTCACTGTCAACAATGACCCTAGTCCAGTCACGGTCAACAATGACCCTGATCCAGTCACTGTCAACAGTGACCCTAGTCCAGTCACTTTCAACAGTGACCCTAGTCCAGTCACTGTCAACAGTGACCCAAGTCCAGTCACGGTCAACAGTGACCCTAGTCCAGTCACGGTCAACAATGACCCTAGTCCAGTCACGGTCAACAATGACCCTAGTCCAGTCACGGTCAACAGTGACCCTAGTCCAGTCACTGTCAACAGTGACCCTAGTCCAATCACGGTCAACAGTGACCCTAGTCTGTCACGGTCAACAGTGACCCTAGTCCAGTCACTGTCAACAGTGACCCTAGTCCAGTCACTGTCAACATTGACCCTAGTCCAGTCACTGTCAACAGTGACCCTAGTCTAGTCACGGTCAACAGTGACCCTAGTCCAGTCACTGTCAACAGTGACCCTAGTCCAGTCACGGTCAACAGTGACCCTAGTCCAGTCACGGTCAACAGTGACCCTAGTCCAGTCACGGTCAACAGTGACCCTAGTCCAGTCACGGTCAACAGTGACCCTAGTCCTGTCATGGTCAACAGTGACCCTAGTCCAGTCACAGTCAACAGTGACCCTAGTGCAGTCACTGTCAAAAACGACCCTAGTCCAGTCACGGTCAACAATGACCCTAGTTCAGTCACTGTCAACAGTGACCCTAGTCCAGTCACTGTCAACAATGACCTAGTCCAGTCACTGTCAACAGTGACGCTTGTCCAGTCACTGTCAGCAGTGACCTAGTCCAGTCACGGTCAACAGTGACCCTCGTCCAGTCACGGCCAGCAGTGACCCTAGTCCAGTCACTGTCAACAGTGACCCTAGTCTAGTCCCGGTCAACAATGACCCTAGTCCAGTCACGGTCAGCAGTGACCCTATATCTGAAGACGTCTTTTGCTGTATGTTCTCTCCTTCCCCTCCCTCACCTCCCTTCCCCTCCCCCTCTTCCACCTTCCTCAACCTCGTCCGGCTCTTCTCTCGTTCCTCTGCCTCCCTCATTGGCCATACATTCAGACATTTCAGTATGAAATCAACAAGACGCTCATGTTCAATCCCCAACCTCTCACAGCTATCTACCCATTCCTTCCCCATCATCACCCACCTCCTCCCCCAAATCAACTTCCTGCTCTTACAGCGCGTCCCTCTCCATCCCTGGTCCCTGCTCCAGCAACCCCCCCCCCCTCCCTGCCAGCTTCCCCCCCACCCCCCCTCGCCATATACTCACTCATTCCTGTAGTTAGCGCTAAACGGACAGTTGACATTCCTGTAGTTAGCGCTATTACGGACAGTTGACATTCCTGTAGTTAGCGCTATTACGGACAGTTGACATTCCTGTAGTTAGCGCTATACGTACAGTTGACATTCCTGTAGTGAGCGCTATTACGGACAGTTGACATTCCTGTAGTTAGCGCTATTACGGACAGTTGACATTCCTGTAGTTTAGCGCTATTACGGACAGTTGACATTCCTGTAGTTAGCGCTATTACGGACAGTTGACATTCCTGTAGTTAGCGCTATTACGGACAGTTGACATTCCTGTAGTTAGCGCTATTACGGACAGTTGACAAGCGGAGAGATCGGCATTGATTAACTGCTGGCAGTGCCAGAGAATGAGAGAAGTACTGATTGGTTGAGAAATCCTACAGTCCTACAGTGGAGAGAGAGAGAGAGAGAGGATGAGAGAGAGGAGAGGAGAGAGAGAGAGGAGAGAGAGGAGAGAGAGAGAGAGGGAGGAGAGAGAGAGAGGGAGAGAGAGAGAGAGTTCTGGCCGTGGGCATACATAAGCTCAGCGAAGATTCGGAGCAGCTTAATCGCTCCACGTAACGATTGGTCAGATCGTGGCAATGGCGGCAACCTGTGAGGATGGCTTGCAATGACATCGATTTACATGCCCGAATCAGCGCAACTGACAGTGAAGCGTGGACCTTAGACAGTTGAAACGAAGGAGGAAAATGTCTGGAAGTCTTAAAAAGTTTCAGAGAAAAAAAAAAAAGCATGAAAGACATTTAAGGAAATAAGGTAACAGAGTGAGGCTCTCATTCCGTGAGAACGTCTGTTATGTTGAGAACGTCTGTATCTTGGAGTGAGCCGATCAGAATATACAATAAAAAATATTATGTGGATTCTATTGTTTATTTAAAAGAAAACATGCACGAATTGATTTGGGGGGAGGTGGAACATGGAGGTGGAGGGTTTGGATGGAGTGTGGGATGGGGAACTAGACGGTTTCCAGGTAAGGGAAGGGCTTTTAAACAGTATCTGATAAATAAAAGTTTTCAGTGATGGGTGCTACTGCTACCATATCTGCTGTTGGTACTTTTTCTGCTACCGGTGCAGTTACTATTATACTGTTTCAATTCTTTTCTCTCGGTACAAGATTACTATGGACACTACTAGTAGCACAGTATCACCAGAAATAGTAGAAGCAGCAGAGCAGTAACACAGTAGCAGAAGTAGTGTTAGCAGCAGCAACAGCAGCAGCAGAAGTAGCAACAGCAATACCACAACTACTACGACTACTACCACCACCGCCGCCACCAACACCATCACCACTGCCACCATCACTCCTTCTCTTCCTCCTACTCCTCCTCCTCCTCCTACTACTACTACTACTACTACTACTACTACTACTACTACTGCTGCTCCTGCTGCTGCTGCTACTACTTCTCTACTACTACTTCTACTGCTACTGCTGCTACTACTATACCTACTACTACTACAACTACTACTAGAACCACTAAAACCAACACCACCACTGATGCTGCTACTGCTGTTGCTACATTTCATGATGCTTTTCAGCTGCGCTAGAACTACTACAATGGTTGCCATCACTATACCTTGGTTTACCATTAAACCATTTTCTATGCTGTTGGTTGCCATCACTATACCTTTGGTTTACCATTAAACCATTTCTATGCTGTTGGTTACCATCACTATACCTTTGGTTTACCATTAAACCATTTCTATGCTGTTGGTTACCATCACTATACCTTTGGTTTACCATTAAACCATTTCTATGCTGTTGCAGCGCTTACTGTGGATATTAAACCATTTCTATGCTGTTGCAGCGCTTGCTGTGGATATTAAACCATTTCTATGCTGTTGCAGCGCTTGCTGTGGATATTAAACCATTTCTATGCTGTTGCAGCGCTTGCTGTGGATATTAAACATTTCTGTGCTGTTGCAGCGCTTGCTGTGGATATTAAACCATTTCTATGCTGTTGCAGCGCTGCTGTGGATATTAAACCATTTCTATGCTGTTGCAGCGCTTGCTGTGGATATTAAACCATTTCTATGCTGTTGCAGCGCTTGCTGTGGATGTTAAACCATTTCTATGCTGTTGCAGCGCTTGCTGTGGATATTAAACCATTTCTATGCTGTTGCAGCGCTTGCTGTGGATGTTAAACATTTCTATGCTGTTGCAGCGCTTGCTGTGGATGTTAAACCATTTCTATGCTGTTGCAGCGCTTGCTGTGGATATTAAAACCATTTCTATGCTGTTGCAGCGCTTGCTGTGGATATTAAACCATTTCTATGCTGTTGCAGCGCTTGCTGTGGATATTAAACCATTTCTATGCTGTTGCAGCGCTTGCTGTGGATATTAAACCATTTCTATGCTGTTGCAGCGCTTGCTGTGGATGTTAAACCATTTCTATGCTGTTGCAGCGCTTGCTGTGGATATTAAACCATTTCTATGCTGTTGCAGCGCTTGCTGTGGATATTAAACCATTTCTATGCTGTTGCAGCGCTTGCTGTGGATATTAAACCATTTCTATGCTGTTGCAGCGCTTGCTGTGGATATTAAACCATTTCTATGCTGTTGCAGCGCTTGCTGTGGATATTAAACCATTTCTATGCTGTTGCAGCGCTTGCTGTGGATATTAAACCATTTCTATGCTGTTGCAGCGCTTGCTGTGGATATTAAACCATTTCTATGCTGTTGCAGCGCTTGCTGTGAATATAAACCATTTCTATGCTGTTGCAGCGCTTGCTGTGGATATTAAACCATTCTATGCTGTTGCAGCGCTTGCTGTGGATATTAAACCATTTCTATGCTGTTGCAGCGCTTGCTGTGGATATTAAACCATTTCTATGCTGTTGCAGCGCTTGCTGTGGATATTAAACCATTCTATGCTGTTGCGCGCTTGCTGTGGATATTAAACCATTTCTATGCTGTTGCAGCGCTTGCTGTGGATATTAAACCATTTCTATGCTGTTGCAGCGCTTGCTGTGGATATTAAACCATTTCTATGCTGTTGCAGCGCTTGCTGTGGATATTAAACCATTTCTATGCTGTTGCAGCGCTTGCTGTGGATATTAAACCATTTCTATGCTGTTGTAGCGCTTGCTGTGGATATTAAACCATTGCTATGCTGTTGCAGCGCTTGCTGTGGATATTAAACCATTTCTATGCTGTTGCAGCGCTTGCTGTGGATATTAAACCATTTCTATGCTGTTGCAGCGCTTGCTGTGGATATTAAACCATTTCTATGCTGTTGCAGCGCTTGCTGTGGATATTAAACCATTTCTATGCTGTTGCAGCGCTTGCTGTGGATATTAAAACCATTTCTATGCTGTTGCAGCGCTTGCTGTGGATATTAAACCATTTCTATGCTGTTGCAGCTCTTGCTGTGGATATTAAACCATTTCATGCTGTTGCAGCGCTTGCTATGGATATTAAACCATTTCTATGCTGTTGCAGCGCTTGCTGTGGATATTAAAAACCATTTCTATGCTGTTGCAGCGCTTGCTGTGGATATTAAACCATTTCTATGCTGTTGCAGCGCTTGCTGTGGATGTTAAACCATTTCTATGCTGTTGCAGCGTGCTGTGGATATTAAACCATTTCTATGCTGTTGCAGCGCTTGCTGTGGATATTAAACCATTTCTATGCTGTTGCAGCGCTGCTGTGGATGTTAAACCATTTCTATGCTGTTGCAGCGCTTGCTGTGGATATTAAACCATTTCTATGCTGTTGCAGCGCTGTGGATGTTAAACCATTTTCTATGCTGTTGCAGCGCTGTGGATGTTAAGCCATTTCTATGCTGTTGCAGCGCTGTGGATGTTTGTAAACTGGAGGACGATGAGAGAACAGGGATGAGAAGCAGAAAGTAGAAGACCTTTTTTTTTTCTTTTTACAAAAATGATACGAAAATGACAAGACTAATCTTGAGACATGCTAGAGAGCAAACGCACACAAGGTGGCCAATTGAATGATTTTGGACAGGGGGTCACATAAAGTGAAGTTGTCGTATTTGAACTGAACGAATGTAAGTGACACTACAACCCATAGTTTCAGACAAATGCTCTTTTCTGTGTTGTCATGATGTGAGCCTGCGAGTTTTAGGCTCTCACGAGAAAAAGAAAGAAGTTTTGAAACGCTACAAGTCTGTCATTCCCGGAATCACGTTACTCCAAGTCCTGCATCAAACTGACCAGGTCTAGCTGATTGGTGGAGTTTAGGATTGACCATTCCTGTTGCAGTCGCCACCTGATAAACTCTGTGTGCGTGTGTGTGTGTGTGTGTGTGTGTGTGTGTGTGTGTGTGTGTGTGTGTGTGTGTGTGTGTGTGTGTGTGTGTGTGTGTGTGTGTGTGTGTGTGTGTGTGTGTGTGTGTGTGTGTGTGTGTGGTGTGTGTGTGTGTGTGAGTATTAGAGAGAGAGGGGGAGAGAGAGGAGAGAGAGAGAGAGAGAGAGAGAGAGAGAGAGAGAGAGAGAGAGAGATGAGAGAGGAGAGAGAGGAGAGAGAGAGAGAGAGGAGAGAGAGAAACAGGCCACACATCACAATTAGGATTTTGCGCTAAACACACTCTATAATCCAGGTAAGCGTTTTGGGGCCTACAATAAAGTTGAGCCATCATTTGATGTTATACTGATAATTGTTCAAAAGAACAAACTACTCCCACAATTGTTTCCCTTGTTTGGGGGGGATTTTCGCCATGAAATCACAAACAATCATCAAATACATGACCCTCCCCTTAGTTGACGTCACATTTCAGGCCTTTGCACACCCCGTGACTATCTTTGCGGCACCTGGAGGCGCCCAAACAGCCCCTTACCTTGGATTTCAATCTGTGTGCTTGGAACCACCTGGCTGGTACTTGGTGGCCATATGAAAGAGAATGAGGAGAATCAACTTTCAGACACAATAAAA
>CM031598.1:3106120-3131120 GCA_018398815.1 Conus ventricosus
ATATTCCATTTGGTCCATGGTGTTTGGGATTTGCAGTCGTGATTGGTTGAGCACCGATGGATTCTCATTCTTCCCCTTTCGGTAATCCTGGGCATCTTTTCTTTTATTTTTTAGCCAATGTTGAAGGCAAAGTGGGGAGCCAGCCCACAGAGCCCTTGGTTCTGGTCTTTCCCAGTGTCCTCCGGTCTTTCCCGGACGTCCTCCGGCCTATTCCCGGAAGTCAATGGTTTACCCATGCATCAGTAGAAAGAAACTCGTGGAGAGCGTGGCAGCAGAGAGTCCTCAGAAGAGAAGCCCCCTTCAAGCAAGTGTTTCGGCCCTTATCTCCTGACACTCTAGGGGGTTGGGCCACACCCGGTTCATGACTCCGGATGTCCCTCTGCTGCCCATGATCTATTGGAGAAAGTCTAGACCATGATCTATTGGAGAAAGTCTGAACCATGATCTACTGGAGAAAGTCTGGACCATGATCTATTGGAGAAAGTCTGGACCATGATCTATTGGAGAAAGTCTGAGCCATGATCTATTGGAGAAAGTCTGGACCATGATCTATTGGAGAAAGTCTGGACCATGATCTATTGGAGAAAGTCTGGACCATGATCTATTGGAGAATGTCTGGATGATGATCTATTGGAGAAAGTCTGAACCATGATCTATTGCAGAAAGTCTGGATATTGGAGAAAGTCTGAACAATGATCTATTGGAGAAAGTCTGGAGCATGATCTACTGGAGAAAGTAAACAAGTGGGGTATTTTTTTAAGAAACCCTAACACAGAGTAACTTTTATTCAAGACTGGTACAGCCTTTTAAACTTGAATAAAGTCAGACAAATACATAAACGAACAATCTAATAATGGGGGAAAACAAGCGCAGGCCAACAACTGAACTGTCTTCATAGTAATGACTTGGCAAAGATTTGGATTTAAGGACGATGGGGGGGGGGGGGGGGGGGGGGGGGGGATGGGGGGGGGGGGGGGGGGGGGGGAGGGGACTTTGAAGATGGAGAAACTGGGAACATGAAATTAAGAAAATATATTACAGATATGAAAACTCTTCACTAGCTGCATAAGGGAACCATCGCAATCCCTTTTGAAGGCAGATATATTTGTATTGCCTGCTCCGAGGCCTTTCGTCCGCTGGGTCGGAACTCATCAGGGAGACACGGCTGGTTGTGTCTGCGCTCCTGGCGTCAAATAGAGACACACCACAGTCCATAATACTGGTGTTCATTTCCAACTCTATTGGAGAACGTCTGGGTGCTCGTGGTCGGGCGTCGACGTCATCTTGGTAGAGAAGTCATGTGGTTATACGCTCTGCAATACCATCCACCGTGCCACAGTGGTCAACATCGCGAGTTGCTTGGAGGTATTGGGTTCACTTCTAGTCAAAGCCATTAATTTGTTGGATTTTTCTGCTACCACGAGCTCCTATCCAGAGCTGAATTCGCTATGGGCTCAAAGCTGAAGACTGGAACCGCACAGTCCGGTGCTATCCACTCCATGCAGCTCTGTCCTGGAGCGTTGTTCACATTTTCTGACAAACACTGCAGGTGTCTGTTTCTCTCAGTCCTGGCTGACACCAGCTTATGTTACGAAAGTAACGGTGGGAAACGATTCTATCGTCTAGTTTCTTACTAAAATGAAACTCCGCAGCAGCGTCACCCTGAGCCCCCATCATTCACCATAAAGAGTCTCTAATTCTGTTGTCCTGCTCTCATGCCCTGTACCCAAGGTGACCTCAGAGGAAGTTACCGATCGTTTGCCAATCCTATCATGGGCCGGTCCTGGCCGTTTCTCTTAACCTAATTCTGACTCCTCCCGAGTCATCGCAATGAACTATGAACCATGCGTCCTCGCCAAATCGTCCACATGCGGCGCCGCTGACCAGTGTGTGGTCCGAGACAGCTGAACATTCTATAGGTGATAAAGGAATCACCTTACGTTCTTCCTTCTCTACATTCAGCGCATGCCAGCTGCATTGTTTAAGGGACTAGGTGGCCCAAGACACAAACGAGTAGAGAAGACTTTTTTTTTTCTAAAGGTGGCAAAGAAAGCTATGTTTTCCGTAGACATGTTCGTTTTACATACCAACATATATCACATGACCAGGATCTGGACACAGTTCCTGATCGTCTACCTGTCCATCTATATCTCGACCTGTCAATAAATGTGTCTTTCTATGTTGTTCTATGTCTGTTGGTTTGATGACCCGTTTCTGTTTGTTTTTAATTACATTTTCCCATCGATTTATTCCGTTCTTGGGACTGTTGTGTCCCAGCATCACAAAACGAGTGACAGGAAGGACAGTAGGGAAGGCAGTGAGCCAAACCATCGTGACATGTCACGCCACGTGAGGTTGTCGGTGGAGGTCAGAGGTCAAGCAATGAGGAAATACACGTCTTGAGCGCTAACGTGGAGGGTGGCAGGCGCAGACGGCTAATCTCTCTGATAGAACAAAACAGAGGTATACCTGGACTCACAGGAGAACAGAGGTATACCTGGACTCACAGGAGAACAGAGGTATACCTGGACTCACAGGAGACAGAGGTATACCTGGACTCACAGGAGACAGAGGTATACTTGTACTGACAGGAGACAGAGGTATACCTGGACTCACAGGAGAACAGAGGTATACCTGGACTGACAGGAGAACAGAGGTATACCTGGACTGACAGGAGACAGAGGTATACCTGGACTCACAGGAGAACAGAGGTATACCTGGACTGACAGGAGACAGAGGTACACCTGGACTCACAGGAGACAGAGGTATACCTGGACTGACAGGAGAACAGAGGTATACCTGGACTCACAGGAGACAGAGGTATACCTGGACTCACAGGAGACAGAGGTATACCTGGACTGACAGGAGACAGAGGTATACCTGGACTGACAGGAGACAGAGGTATACCTGGACTGACAGGAGACAGAGGTATACCTGGACTGACAGGAGACAGAGGTATACCTGGACTGACAGGAGACAGAGGTATACCTGGACTCACAGGAGACAGAGGTATACCTGGACTGACAGGAGAACAGAGGTATACCTGGACTCACAGGAGACAGAGGTATACCTGGACTCACAGGAGACAGAGGTATACCTGGACTCACAGGAGAACAGAGGTATACCTGGACTCACAGGAGACAGAGGTATACCTGGACTCACAGGAGAACAGAGGTATACCTGGACTCACAGGAGAACAGAGGTATACCTGGACTCACAGGAGACAGACAGAGGGGAGAAAGAAGGAAGTGGTCGGTGACGGGGCGAAGGAGAAGCGAGGGGTGGGTTCCAAGATGAATTGACAGAGGGAGAGAAACGTAAAGGGAGCAGAGAGAGAGAGAGAGAGAGAGAGAGAGAGAGAGAGAGAGAGAGAGAGAGAGAGAGGAGAGAGACTCAAGACTCAAAAACTTTATTACTCAAGGATAGAGATTTTAGGCAGTGCCTATTCTTCCAATCTGTCCTTGCTATTCTACAACATTCAACTAAACAGACTGCACATATTAATAATGACAGAAACAATGAAGAATATAGCAACATTATAATATTAACAATAACAATAGTAATAAGAATAATAATTATTTAAAAAAAAAAATCCATTACAAAATTACACAAACACAGTCAGACACGTACGCGTGCGCGCTCACATGCATGCACACGCCCACACATACACGCACGCATGCACATACCCACATCCAGAATAGCTCAGAGCCGGAATAGCTCAGTTGGTAGAGCGCCTGACTCGTAATCTTGGTGATCCTGGGGTTGCGGGTTCGAACCCCCGCCGGGGCGTTTCGGTACAGGGGGATTTTTCCCTCGGAGTTAACATTGGTTCTGACTCCATTTCCCATACAGTCCTTCGAATGAGACTATAAACCGAGGTTCCGTGTGTGAACGCATGCATAACATCTTGCACACACGTAAAATCCCATCACCAACTTTCGGAAGAGTAGGCCAGTTTGGCCGTTGGTATGGATGACACGTTACACATAGCATGCACCCTGCGTGAGAAATGGAAAGAATGAAGGAAGTAAGGAAAATGAGTGATCGATATTGAATGATACTGACTGGATGACACGGGAAACGACTGAATGAAGCGCCAGCTGGCAGCTCTTCAGTCGGCACTACCCAGGTAGGCAGCCCGTTGTGTAAAACGAGTGTGGATTGTAAAGCGCTTAGAGCTTGGCCTCTAGCCGAGAATAGGCGCTATATAAGTATTCATTATTATTATTATTATCCACACCACACACACACACACACAACACACACACACACACACACACACACACATTTTCATTAGCTAATATAGAGGCAAGCATAAAAGTAGGGCGTTGAGACTATGATCAAAAGGTTAGATTTATTGTTCAAGTAAATGTTTAAGTACTGCTGATTTGAAGGACGGCAGTGATTGACATGTTTTGGCAGACGGAGGAAGAGAGTTCCACACAGATGGACCAAAAAATGCAAAACTAGATTTGAACAAATCAATGCGGACACGTGGTAAAATGTAATTATTTGAATCATATCGAGTTGTTGCCATTTGGATAAACTCAGCAAGATATGTTGGCGCCATGTTTGCATGGACTTTAAACATTAGTACTGCCTTATTATAGGTCAGTTGGCTCTGCAGTGGTAACATCATTAGTTTTGCGAATTTGCCCGTGGTTGATAGAGACTTGTCGGGAAGAATCAGCTTAATTCCCCGTCTATGCATAGAGTTGATCTTTTTTATGTGATTTTCACCGGCACCACTCCAGACAGTGGAGAGAGAGAGAGAGAGGAGAGAGAGAGAGAGAGAGAGAAGAGAGAGAGGAGAGAGAGAGAGAGAGAGAGAAGCAGAAAAACACTGAAACATACTTACAGAGACAGACAAACAGACAGGATAGACAGAACTACATGGACAGACAGACAGACAGGACAGGATTTTGTGCGTACCCATATAACCTGAGAGAAACGATGTGTGGTGGAAGGGATGTTAGCCAGATGGAATTACAGCCCCCCTCACGTTGAAAGCTCCCTGCCACCTCGCTCAGATCCGCTCACACTGATCACATTGTGGACACCAAAATCTGGTTACCCGCTTCTCGTTTCGTTCCTCCTCTGAGCAATCCATTGACATCGCTCCTCGTTCCTCACACTGAATGTTTGCCTCTATCGCGCTTTGAACTCCCAGGCGAAAAATAGTCGTCCTTGTCATCTTTGTCCTGATATCGCTGTGAATTGAAGGGAGGCTGTGGGAAAGGCTTGTGCAGTCAGTGACTCCACTGTTATTCCTTATGAAGTCATGCATCACAGAGATGAGGCGTTGACAGACCATCCAATCCTCTATATTGCCCCAGGACTTCTTTGGTCAAAAGGTGTCCAAAAAAGCCAGTAGTCAGGTCTACTGCTGAGGAATCTAATCATGGTCAGTATCATGGGAAAGTCCTGAGGCCTGGTCGTAAATGGTTGCCCCAGCTCCTCTATTGTCTGCTCGGTGTCACGCTCGCGCATTCTCGTCTGGCGCTTTATGGCATCAAGGGCTGATAAAGATAGAATGTTCTCTCTGGAGCAGAGGTCAATGCAGCGTATCATCAATCTCTCCATCTGCTGGCTTTTGCCTGTAATTCCCTCTCTGGTAGAGGATCTGAGCGGCGCCGCTCCGAATTATTTCTTGAAGCCACGGTGCATTCCTCAGATGTCGCCTGTCATGGCCGCTGTCCAGGTGTTCTCGCTCAGCTCTTCCACTACTCACTGGCACAATCCCTTGGCAGTCTCCCGTCACTCTGCAAAGCCACACACCTGGCTTCAACGGCACAATCCCTTGGCAGTCTCCCGTCACTCTGCAAAGCCACACACCTGGCTTCAACGATACAATCCCTTGACAGTCTCCCGTCACTCTGCAAAGCCACACACCTGGCTTCAACGGCACAATCCCTTGGCAGTCTCCCGTCACTCTGCAAAGCCACACACCTGGCTTCAACGGCACAATCCCTTGGCAGTCTCCCGTCACTCTGCAAAGCCACACACCTGGCTTCAACGGCACAATCCCTTGGCAGTCTCCCGTCACTCTGCAAAGCCACACACCTGGCTTCAACGGCACAATCCCTTGGCAGTCTCCCGTCACTCTGCAAAGCCACACACCTGGCTTCAACGGTACAATCCCTTGGCAGTCTCCCGTCACTCTGCAAAGCCACACACCTGGCTTCAACGGTACAATCCCTTGGCAGTCTCCCGTCACTCTGCAAAGCCACACACCTGGCTTCAACGGCACAATCCCTTGGCAGTCTCCCGTCACTCTGCAAAGCCACACACCTGGCTTCAACGGTACAATCCCTTGGCAGTCTCCCGTCACTCTGCAAAGCCACACACCTGGCTTCAACGGTACAATCCCTTGGCAGTCTCCCGTCACTCTGCAAAGCCACACACCTGGCTTCAACGGCACAATCCCTTGGCAGTCTCCCGTCACTCTGCAAAGCCACACACCTGGCTTCAACGGCACAATCCCTTGGCAGTCTCCCGTCACTCTGCAAAGCCACACACCTGGCTTCAACGGCACAATCCCTTGGCAGTCTCCCGTCACTCTGCAAAGCCACACACCTGGCTTCAACGGCACAATCCCTTGGCAGTCTCCCGTCACTCTGCAAAGCCACACACCTGGCTTCAACGGTACAATCCCTTGGCAGTCTCCCGTCACTCTGCAAAGCCACACACCTGGCTTCAACGGTACAATCCCTTGGCAGTCTCCCGTCACTCTGCAAAGCCACACACCTGGCTTCAACGGCACAATCCCTTGGCAGTCTCCCGTCACTCTGCAAAGCCACACACCTGGCTTCAACGGTACAATCCCTTGGCAGTCTCCCGTCACTCTGCAAAGCCACACACCTGGCTTCAACGGTACAATCCCTTGGCAGTCTCCCGTCACTCTGCAAAGCCACACACCTGGCTTCAACGGCACAATCCCTTGGCAGTCTCCCGTCACTCTGCAAAGCCACACACCTGGCTTCAACGGCACAATCCCTTGGCAGTCTCCCGTCACTCTGCAAAGCCACACACCTGGCTTCAACGGTACAATCCCTTGGCAGTCTCCCGTCACTCTGCAAAGCCACACACCTGGCTTCAACGATACAATCCCTTGGCAGTCTCCCGTCACTCTGCAAAGCCACACACCTGGCTTCAACGGCACAATCCCTTGGCAGTCTCCCGTCACTCTGCAAAGCCACACACCTGGCTTCAACGGTACAATCCCTTGGCAGTCTCCCGTCACTCTGCAAAGCCACACACCTGGCTTCAACGGCACAATCCCTTGGCAGTCTCCCGTCACTCTGCAAAGCCACACACCTGGCTTCAACGATACAATCCCTTGGCAGTCTCCCGTCACTCTGCAAAGCCACACACCTGGCTTCAACGGCACAATCCCTTGGCAGTCTCCCGTCACTCTGCAAAGCCACACACCTGGCTTCAACGGCACAATCCCTTGGCAGTCTCCCGTCACTCTGCAAAGCCACACACCTGGCTTCAACGGCACAATCCCTTGGCAGTCTCCCGTCACTCTGCAAAGCCACACACCTGGCTTCAACGGCACAATCCCTTGGCAGTCTCCCGTCACTCTGCAAAGCCACACACCTGGCTTCAACGGCACAATCCCTTGGCAGTCTCCCGTCACTCTGCAAAGCCACACACCTGGCTTCAACGGCACAATCCCTTGGCAGTCTCCCGTCACTCTGCAAAGCCACACACCTGGCTTCAACGGCACAATCCCTTGGCAGTCTCCCGTCACTCTGCAAAGCCACACACCTGGCTTCAACGGCACAATCCCTTGGCAGTCTCCCGTCACTCTGCAAAGCCACACACCTGGCTTCAACGGTACAATCCCTTGGCAGTCTCCCGTCACTCTGCAAAGCCACACACCTGGCTTCAACGGCACAATCCCTTGGCAGTCTCCCGTCACTCTGCAAAGCCACACACCTGGCTTCAACGGTACAATCCCTTGGCAGTCTCCCGTCACTCTGCAAAGCCACACACCTGGCTTCAACGGCACAATCCCTTGGCAGTCTCCCGTCACTCTGCAAAGCCACACACCTGGCTTCAACGGCACAATCCCTTGGCAGTCTCCCGTCACTCTGCAAAGCCACACACCTGGCTTCAACGGCACAATCCCTTGGCAGTCTCCCGTCACTCTGCAAAGCCACACACCTGGCTTCAACGGCACAATCCCTTGGCAGTCTCCCGTCACTCTGCAAAGCCACACACCTGGCCTCAACGGCACAATCCCTTGGCAGTCTCCCGTCACTCTGCAAAGCCACACACCTGGCTTCAACGGCACAATCCCTTGGCAGTCTCCCGTCACTCTGCAAAGCCACACACCTGGCTTCAACGGTACAATCCCGTGGCAGTCTCCCGTCACTCTGCAAAGCCACACACCTGGCTTCAACGGCACAATCCCTTGGCAGTCTCCCGTCACTCTGCAAAGCCACACACCTGGCGTCAACGGCACAATCCCTTGGCAGTCTCCCGTCACTCTGCAAAGCCACACACCTGGCTTCAACGGCACAATCCCTTGGCAGTCTCCCGTCACTCTGCAAAGCCACACACCTGGCTTCAACGGCACAATCCCTTGGCAGTCTCCCGTCACTCTGCAAAGCCACACACCTGGCTTCAACGGCACAATCCCTTGGCAGTCTCCCGTCACTCTGCAAAGCCACACACCTGGCTTCAACGGCACAATCCCTTGGCAGTCTCCCGTCACTCTGCAAAGCCACACACCTGGCTTCAACGGCACAATCCCTTGGCAGTCTCCCGTCACTCTGCAAAGCCACACACCTGGCTTCAACGGCACAATCCCTTGGCAGTCTCCCGTCACTCTGCAAAGCCACACACCTGGCTTCAACGGCACAATCCCTTGGCAGTCTCCCGTCACTCTGCAAAGCCACACACCTGGCTTCAACGGCACAATCCCTTGGCAGTCTCCCGTCACTCTGCAAAGCCACACACCTGGCTTCAACGGCACAATCCCTTGGCAGTCTCCCGTCACTCTGCAAAGCCACACACCTGGCTTCAACGGCACAATCCCTTGGCAGTCTCCCGTCACTCTGCAAAGCCACACACCTGGCTTCAACGGCACAATCCCTTGGCAGTCTCCCGTCACTCTGCAAAGCCACACACCTGGCTTCAACGGCACAATCCCTTGGCAGTCTCCCGTCACTCTGCAAAGCCACACACCTGGCTTCAACGGCACAATCCCTTGGCAGTCTCCCGTCACTCTGCAAAGCCACACACCTGGCTTCAACGGCACAATCCCTTGGCAGTCTCCCGTCACTCTGCAAAGCCACACACCTGGCTTCAACGGCACAATCCCTTGGCAGTCTCCCGTCACTCTGCAAAGCCACACACCTGGCTTCAACGGCACAATCCCTTGGCAGTCTCCCGTCACTCTGCAAAGCCACACACCTGGCTTCAACGGCACAATCCCTTGGCAGTCTCCCGTCACTCTGCAAAGCCACACACCTGGCTTCAACGGCACAATCCCTTGGCAGTCTCCCGTCACTCTGCAAAGCCACACACCTGGCTTCAACGGCACAATCCCTTGGCAGTCTCCCGTCACTCTGCAAAGCCACACACCTGGCTTCAACGGCACAATCCCTTGGCAGTCTCCCGTCACTCTGCAAAGCCAAACACCTGGCTTCAACGGCACAATCCCTTGGCAGTCTCCCGTCACTCTGCAAAGCCACACACCTGGCTTCAACGCCACAATTCCTTGGCAGTCTCCCGTCACTCTGCAAAGCCACACACCTGGCTTCAACGGCACAATCCCTTGGCAGTCTCCCGTCACTCTGCAAAGCCACACACCTGGCTTCAACGGCACAATCCCTTGGCAGTCTCCCGTCACTCTGCAAAGCCACACACCTGGCTTCAACGGCACAATCCCTTGGCAGTCTCCCGTCACTCTGCAAAGCCACACACCTGGCTTCAACGGTACGAGTCATCCCGTCACTCTGCAAAGCCACACACCTGGCTTCGACGGTACAATCCCTTGGCAGTCTCCCGTCACTCTGCAAAGCCACACACCTGGCTTCAACGGCACAATCCCTTGGCAGTCTCCCGTCACTCTGCAAAGCCACACACCTGGCTTCGACGGTACAATCCCTTGGCAGTCTCCCGTCACTCTGCAAAGCCACACACCTGGCTTCAACGGTACGAGTCATCTCCGTTGATGTGGCCTCAAACCAGTCATGTGTCTTTAAGGATTTCTTTGAAAATAGCATTTAAAAAGACAGCCGTGAAACTGGTTACACCATACTGAGTCATGATTGGTCTCCGAACAAATTCAGGACAGGCCAAGATGTCCTTCCTTCTAAAATATTTCTTGACTTTATTTTTTAGTTAATGTTTTAGAAATAATATCAAACCTGTTCATGATGATATAACATGAATATGCTTCACTATTTAAACTTGTTAAATGTGACTAGCAAAGTTACTATGATGATGTAAGTTTTAAGTTTATATGAAGATTGAAACAAAACTGGCTCTACAGATTGGAACAATCACGTGAGGGGGTGAGGTTTTTTCCAATCTTCCTTTGCATGCTGTTGATGGGTGAAGCTGATAAATCACTGGTTTGCTCACAACCATCTTGATGTAGTTGCTCTGGCTGTCTGTTTCTTTGTGTCGTAGATTCATTTGTTTTTTTTGAAACTGGTAAATGTTTATTCACATGGGCCAATCCACAACTCGCTATCACGCTTTCAGCACCATGTCGTTGACTCTTTTCTCATGGCTAAGCACTTTCAGATGTATGTGTACAGTGAAATCGTCGAGGAAGGATGGATTGTTTTTGTTCAGAAAGAACTTGGTACTCAACGTGTTTTATGGACTGCCGGATTTCCTTTGGGACTGGTCACTGAAAAATGAACTGAGAGAGAGAGAGAGAGAGAGAGAGAGAGAGAGAGAGAGAGAGAGAGAGAGAGAGAGAGAGAGACAGACAGACAGACAGAGAGAGAGACAGAACGAACGAACGAACGAACGAAATTTTATTTTACCAGGGTAATGAGATAAGCAATACAAATGCTTTTTTTCCACCCAGCCCTGGGGCAAAAAGAAAAAAAATGTAAAGATCAAATTATTGCATTTAAAGATCAAATTAATGCAAATACACATATAAAAAGAACAAAGTATAGCAAGATCTTGTACAGTTCAAAACAAATATTAAGTATTGTCCATATCATTAACAAACGAATGCAAATAGGAAAACGCGTGAACATAACGAACAAGGGGAAGGAAACGGGGAAGGAAAAGGCCCAGGGGTAGGTTTGGGGTAAATGGAGAGAGAGAGAGAACGAACGAACGAACGAACGAACGAACGAAATTTTATTTTACCAGGGTAATGAGATAAGCAAATTGCGCATGCTTTTTTTCACCCAGCCCTGGGGAAAAAAAAGCACATGGACAACACACAAGTCAATATGGCAACAAAGAGGAAAAAGTGAATACACTAAGTCAACTTGCAAACTGTAAGAAGTAACAGACTAATACTACAAAAGCAAACGACAAAATCATGCAAGCATCCATATGCGCGTGCGCGCGCTCACACACACACACACACACACACACACACACACACACACACACACACACACACACGCACGCACGCACGCACGCAAATATGAAGGAATTGATCTAATGACAACATCAGCAATCTGTACAGTACTGTTTAAACATAACAATGGTCACAATGTCTGTTATATTCTTTCTTTCGCATTATATGGCATGAAGAGAAATATCATGTCTAAAATATGAGTGTACTTTTTAAAACGTTTTTAGTGCCTGAAAGAGAAATGCTTTGTAAGCTGATTTAAACGAGCTAATGCTTTCTTTATCTTTCACGTAATTTGGTAAGGAGTTCCAAAGGGCCCCTCCTGAATAGGCGAGACTTGTTTTAAAAAGATCAATTCTGGGTTTTCTCATTACAATATTGTTCGTGTATCTTGATTGATTTCGCGGAAATCGTGTGGTTAGTGTACAAGGAGCAAATCCGTTCATTATTCGATACATTACAACGGCTTTTTTAAACTGTAGTTTATACGATAATGGAAGGATCTCCAGCGCTAAGTAGTCTTCAGTCGTCAAACTGGTAGTTTTTAAAAGTACTAACTTCAGAGAGCGTTTATAAATCCTGTTTAGATTGAGAGAGAGAGAGAGAGAGAGAGAGAGAGAGAGAGAGAGAGAGAGAGAGAGAGAGCGAGAGAGAGAGAGAGAGAGAGAGAGAAGGAAGGAGGAGGCCAAGGGTAGGTTTGGGGTATTGGAACGAACGAACGAACGAACGAACGAATGTTTTGTTGAGGGTAAGATGGATAAGCACCAATAATGGCTGTCTTACACCATGCCCTCACAAAAAACAACAACAAAACAAAACAAAACCATTTCCGACTATATTTACGCACACACAACCACCCACACACATACACATATATTTCTCCACGTACATATATACATATACATATAGTTCATGCACATATACATATGCATAAACAACATACATAAATATGTACAAAGCATACTTGCACACAATGTATGTATGCAGGTGAGAGCATGAATGTTGATGTGCATGCCCCCGGCCCATATTATAGGGCAGATACCAACACAACACTTCCACTTACACATATATTTAAAAAGTCATGAGGAGAAAGGGCACATACCTTAGAAACATTCTTTAACCTTATGAGTTAGAGACAGACAATAGAAGGTAGACAGGCAACAGCTAGACAAGACAGACAGATATATATATATATATATATATATATATATATATATAAGAGAGAGAGAGAGAGAGAGAGAGAGAGAGAGAGAGAGAGAGAGAGAGAGAAGGGAGAGATGGAGAGAAGAGAGAGAGAGAGAGAGAAAGAGAGAGAGAGAGATGGAGAGAAGAGAGAGAGGGGGAGAGAGATGGAAGAGAGAGACAGAGGAAGAGAGAAGAGAGAGAGAGAGAGAGAGAGAGAGAGAGAGAGAGAGAGAGAGAGAGAGAGAGAGAGAGAGAGAGAGACTGACAGGCAGGCAATACAGACAGACAGATAGACAAATAGGCAGAGAATACAAGCAGCAGCAGAATAAAGACACAGAGATGAGTAAAAAACATTTGAGGAAATTGGATACAAGAATACGATCCAAAAATACCACAGAAGGTTAGCTATAACTTAGCATTAGATATTTATGATAATGTGTTTTAAACGTAGATAAGCTATTTTTATTTCTTATGTCACAAGGAATTGCATTCCAAAGTTTACCACCCGAATATGCTAAGGAAGACATGAATAGATCAATTCTGGGCCGGGGAATGGATATCAAATGTTCATTACGAAAGGTGTTTACAAGGAATTTGGTACGTAGATAGAAGGTGCGAGATTGTTCATTATTTTGTACATGAACACACCCTTATTGAAACGACATTTCTGACTGAATGGGAGAATCTCAAGTTCTTTATAGTCTACAACTTGAAGAGATGATTTAAGGAGTACGATTTTTAGTGAACGTCAATACAAACGCTCCAGTGGTTTCAAGCAATTGTGACTGGCCATGTCCAAGCAAGTTGAAGCATAGTCAATATCAGATTGTATATAGGCATGGAAAAATAACTTCCGAGAATGTTGGTCAAGGAAGTGCTTAATTCTGTTTAATTGAAATATCTTACTTGAGATCTTCTGAGATAAAGCAGAAATGTGATTAGACCAAGATAGATTGTTATCGATAGTGAGACCAAGTGACTTATGTAAATCAATTTCTTCTATAATCTGATCGTAGAGATACAATGAATGTGATCTAGTTTTCATGTTTTGTCGTTTTTGCCTAGTTGTTATCAACATAAATTTGGATTTCATAGGATGGAGGGCCATGTGATTTAGTTTGGACCACTCAGTAAGATTATTTATATCTTTTTGAAGAGCACTGCATACCGAGTGTACGTTTTTACCTTTACTGTGGAGTGTCGTGTCGTTAGCAAATAGTTCACATGAAGAGGAAATAGCTAGAGGAAGATCATTTATATAAACCGAAAAAAGGATTGGACCTAAAATTGATCCTTGGGGGACACCATAATTCACTGGTAGGAAAGTGGATTTTACAGAGGCTTTAAAAACTGACTGTTTCCTGTTGGTCAAAAAAGAGGATAATAGATCAAGAGATTTTCTAGATAGACCGTAAAATAGAAGTTTTTTTTTACAAGAAGATTATGGTCAATAATGTCAAAGGCCTTTGCAAAGTCAACAAAAAGTACACCTGTAAATAGATTACAATTAATGTTTGAAAGCCATTGTTCAACTAAGTTAGTTAGTGCTGTATGACATGAATGGTTTTTTTCTAAAACCACTTTGGTTTGGATGAAATAAATCATGTTTAGTAAAGTGTAACTGGAGATTGCGTTTAAGATGTTTTTCTAGAGGTTTAGACAAAGTAGATAGAATTGGTATTGGTCGATAATTTGAAAAATCAGTTGGGTCGCCGGATTTATAAACTGGTAGTACTTTGGCTACCTTAAAAGCCTGTGGGTAGTAACACTTTTCGATGCAAAGGTTGTAAATGTAGGTGAGATGCTCAGATATAACAGATGCAGATAATTTCAAGATTTTACTATCAATGTTGTCTAGACCACAGCAGTTAGATTGTTTTAAAGCACATAGTGCCCTATACACTTCGTGTACACTTAAATATTCAAATTGAAGTTTTGTATCTATATGTTTGGAATCACAGTAATCTTTCAACAATGATAGATCATTGTTTATCATGTCATCAGAGTTTAACGTTTTCTCAGCTATTGTTGAAAAGTGTAAATTGAATTTTTCGGTGGATAAATCCATACCCGAATGAACAGCAGTATCAGATTTTCCCCCAGATAATTCGTTAATGGCTTTCCAGATGGATTTTGTATCTGTTTTAGAAGCAATAAGTTCTTTGAAATATTTTTTGCGAGTATATCTTTTTAGGGCAGTTACTTTATTTCGTTGTTTCTTAAAACTGTCACTTTTCCCTGTAGACTGTAATAAATTATCTCGAAGTTTAATGGCTGCATTGATTTCTTCGGTTAACCACTGTGGTTTGCCATCAGCTCTAACGCGTTTAAGTCTAATAGGGACATGTTTATCAATTACAGACAGAAAAATACGATACCAAGTTTCAAGGGCCTCGTCGGGGTCGGTATATTGATAAACCTCTGAAAAATTCGCAGAGCACAGGTCAGATAGAAGGACATCAATATTTAAAGTTTTATAACAACGAAAAGATATGTATTGGTGGCTACGTCTGGGAATTTTCGTTCCTTTTTTTGACCATGTTAAACAAACAGGAAAGTGATCACTAAGACCAAACACCGGTACAGAAGTTTCAATAATATTAGACGGGTCATTTACATATATATGGTCAATAAGTGTTTCAGACTGTGATGTTATTCTGGTTGGTGTGTTAATCAATTGTTTTAAATTCTGCAGTTCAAAGATTTTTTTCCAGTTGTTATGCGGTTTAAGTAAGTCAATATTAAAATCTCCAAGTAGTATTACCTCTGTTGCATAAGCGTATACATCCTCCATCATGAGATCGAAGCGATCAAACCACTCAACACGTTCTTCTGGATTTCTATATAGAAAACCTACTAAGACTGGTTTTGACCCTTTCAAACAAATATCTATCCAAATGCACTCAATGCAGTATTTATCAAACAAGTTTATTTGTTTATAATTTACCGAGTTGTGCACAAATGCTACCAGTCCAGTGTCTAGTTTAGCCATGGCATCTCTCCTAATCAGACTATAGCCTGGAATCGATACTAGATTGTCAGTTATAACCTCTGTTAGTCTTGATTCAGAGAAACCAAAGCAATGGAAGTGATCATTTGAATTTGATAAAATAGAGGGTATGTCTGACATTTTATTTAATAAGTGACATACATTTAGGTGACCTACTTTTAATCCAAATTTACTTAACCATTTCTCATTGCAATGATTGCTTGTTATAATGATCAATGACAGATAAGTGTAGGAGACAAATGATCGACACTTAAACAACACACACAGTTTATACCAAATACCAAGATTCTAAATATGAAGGTGCTGAAAAATGAGGACAAACACGACCTCAAATAAAAGAAAGAAATACAAGTGTTACCTGATAAATTCAGGCAAAAACAACAAATGTAGAAAATATCAACAATTTGAAGAAGAGGAAAGAAACACACACACACACACACACACACACACACACACACACACACACACACAGACACACACACACACACACACACACACACACACACACACACACACACAATAACAAGATGAGACAGACAGTTAACAATCAAATGCACTTGGGTAGAATCACTTAATTACCAAAATGCAGCCCAAGCAATATCAAAGTGCGAAAACAACAACAACAACAACAACGACAACAAACTATAAGCAAATTTTGTAATTCAGATCCTACAGTCAAAAGACCACTGCAAGTCAGATGGTCCGGCAAACTGTGACCCACTGAATAGTACCTGTGGGGGTACTCATAGATACACACACACACACACACACACACACACACACACACACACACACACACACACACACACACACACACAACAACAACACACACACACAACAACACAAACACACACAAATACATGCACACACACAACTCTCATAGAGCGCAAGCACTTTTATCGTTTTGCGCCGTAATACACCACACACACACACACACACACACACACACACACACACACACACACACACACACACACAGCGCGCGCGCACACACACACACACACACACACACACACACACACTGAAATAGTCTATAATACTAACAATCAATATATTCTCCTATTATCATTTAACCCCGTAATCCTCCCATGAACTTTTCCTTTCCTCCTCCAAACATCCACTTCTACTTCACACCAGATCAGCCACATGTTATACACAGAGAGAGAGAGAGAGAGAGGACAGAGTGTCGCAGCGTCACGGCACTGTGGATGGTGCAGTGCAATGGCTCCGTTTATATATGTCTAGGGGCCATTATGTTTTGCGACTGTGTTGTTATGATGTTCTTTGGACACCAACCACCATTCCCCACTCTCCAGCTTTTCTTCCAAAGAAATGAAACAAGAATGAATAAGGAAACAAAAAATTATAATTGAATCAAAGAATATTTGTGATGATGATGAGGGATGATGGATGAAACAATATACAGTACGGGGACAGACACCACACATACAAGCATATAATATATGGGCCTAAGCGTCACAAAACTCACGACGCCGCAGACGATGACAGTAATGCCCCACAAGCACCCAAATGATGGCACGCAGATCCTGAAGATAACGGCACGACAGAGAACACAGACCGCCCCAAAAACCCAATGTCCCAGAACCTAAGGACAGTACAACAAACCCTGAAGAATTCAAACCCACACCACTGACAGCCCAGCACAAATCCAGGTAGCACAATACCTTCACCAGGAACAAAGCGTGGTTTATAACAGTCTCTCACCATAACAAAACTCACCCAGGCTCCCTCGCCAGATGCATACGACGACCATTTGATGCGGGGCCCGCGAAGAGGGCCTGTTGCACATACTCAAAAATCAAACTAGGTTGTGCCATAGCTGAGACGTGATAACTTGATGTACATCCACGAATACAAAATACGGTAGGGAAAGGTTTTCCACTCTGTGTCAGCGTGGTGATGTGGACAAATTCACATGCGATCACACGCCTCTGCAAGGTAAATCCATAAAAGGAACTGGAACGACACAAAACTCTGATACTAATATTTTCTCGCTTGAATTTGACGTCCGTGGGTTGAAGATGCAAGTTGTAGACCGTGTGAATAAAGAAGACGAGGAGGTTGATCAATAAGTAAAAACGCACATCATAATAACAGAAAGGGCAAAAGACGAAACTAAAGCCCAAACTCCTGCGATGTCCTGAAACTATTGAAAGAATATTTTGCAGCATTGAAAAAAACGTCTTGCTCCCACAAACTATTAGGGAGGACTGTTAGATATCACTACCTAGTATTATTTTATTCCCCCGGCAACCTAACAACTATTAATAGAGACTTTAGCGGGGCACGCGGTCTATAAAATAATAAAGTAGTATTATTTGAAATACCTAACATTATATTTTATATGGTGGTATAAACACCCCATTGCGTCCCGGAAAGAAAATAGGTACGACTTATTTTATAGCGCGGGGAGCGCGCAAACAAACTGGGGCTACGTAATATTCTGAAAGAAAATGACGTCTTTAAAATATGCACGTCATAAGTTTGTGCACCCCCCCACCTTAGGAAAAAATCCATTTAGACCTAACTATAAACAACTTATGTGAGTGTAAATTTCTGTCGCACCTTACTGGGAAGCTTACTCAATCAACGAGAAATGCTCACACATAGGCTTAGTGCCGTATGAAATGCTCTCAAACACGAGCACAACCATTGTATATCCACACATAAGCCATATGAAATGTTCTGTACACGAGCGCAACCAATGCATTACGTACACATTTCATTATTGGTTATCGCATGACCAGCTCAAATACTTTGCATTCACATAACCACTTCAAACATATCCAGAGAGACATTCAAAAAAAATACGTCATTTTTGCAACATATAATGATTACTATCGTTAATCACTTACATTCTTTAGCACGTATGTGAATTCACACGACAGCAACTATAATTCAATGATCTGAGCGACTGAGGTAATCCGCTCCCACTTTAAACCTTCCTGGTATGACTTTCACAACAAAGGAGTACTCTTGCAACTGAATCGCCCATCTCATAGTCTCCCGTTTTTCGGTTTTTTTTTGCTTAGATAACCAAAGCGGCTGGTGATCTGTTTCCAGGATAAACTGTGTCCCGAATAGGTACGGCTCGAACTTCTTGAGGGGCCCAAACACAACGGCCCAAACACTCCTTTTCAATTGTGGAGTACTTTTCTTCTGCATGACTGATTTTCCGACGGGGCATACATGATGGGCTTCTGTATGTCGTCAGGGTTTTGAAGCAATACTGCACCTATGCCCTTGTTGGATGCGTCGGTGCGTACCGTGAATTGCTTCGTCATGTCAGGTAATGACATGATGGGTTTGTTAGTCAATTTGTTCTTCAGTGTTAAGAACGCCTGTTCACAGTCTTCTGTCCAAACTATTTTTTTGGGGCCCCCCTTTTTTTCGTCAGGTCAGTCAGTGGTTGAGCGACAGCGGCCAAAGTTTGGTACAAATTTTCTGTAGTAGGAAGCTAAGCCAATGAATGCTGGGACTTCTTTTTTCGTGGTAGGCTGAGCGGCGTTTTGATTTTCTCAATTTTGTCTGCTTGGGGCCACACACTTCCCTTGCCTATTTGGTGACCTAGAAAGGATAGCTCTTGGTAACCAAAGTAGCACTTGGATGGCCGGGCAGTCAAACTGACTTCCTTCAGTCTGTCCATGACAGCCGGAGTGCTTTCAAAATGTTCGTCCCATTTTCTGTTGCAATCAACATGTCATCCATGAAATTATCGACACCAGGTGTCTGAAATCGGTGCAAGGAGCTTTCGCATCACCCTGGAAAAACACCGCGCTGGCGTTTTCATGCCAAATGGCATGCGTACCCACGGTATTGTCCAGAGGGTGTGCTGAATGCCGTTTTCTTCCTGTCTTCCTGTCTCATGGGTATCTGCCAGAATCCTTTAGATAGTCGATCTTTGTGAAATATCTTGCTTTGTGGATTTTGCTGAACAGATGTTAAATGTTTGGTAATGGTTCAGCATCGAAACTGAGTGACCCGATTCAGTCTTCTGTAGTCAATGCAAAATCGGACATTTCCGTCCTTTTCTTTACCAAAACGATGGGGGCATTGTAGGGTGAAACGGTAGGTTCAATTACAACCCATCTCGAGCATGTCATTGACTTCTTTTTTGATTGTTTGGGTCTGTGAATGAGCGATAGGTATTTTTTGGGAACCCTAATGGGTTGTGTGCGGGTCAAGTCAAGGCTGCACTCTCCTAATTGTTTTGTCCCTGGTAGATCTGTCAACACGTCTTTATGTTTCAGTAGCAGTCTTTCTAGACCTTTCTTTTCTTTTTCTGTCAGTTGGCACTGAGGGTTCACGCCTCGTATGTTTCCGTGCTCTGAGGGTACCAGTGGTATGTACTCACTCGTTTTGTAGGGGTCCCAATCCTGTACATCTTCTTCTCTTCTTCTTTTATGACACTGCAATTTGTTCCTCCTCTTCATTTGATCTTTGATGATACTCTCTCAACAGATTGATATGGAGTACCTTTTCTTCCCTGCAATTTGCACTTTGTAGTCTACTCTGTCATCTTTCCAGTTACAGGGTATGGGCCTTTCCATGTCAGCTGCAATTTGTTGTGGTGTGTTCTGGTAGTAGCACAATTACTTTGTCATCCACCCTTCAGTTCTCTTTTCTTTGTCTTTTGGTTAAAGTACTTATGGTATCTTTGGGTTGTTTTGTCTAAATGTTCCCTGGCGATTTTGCATGTTTCTTCCATCCTTTTTTCGTAAGGTCGGGGATGTACCTACAGTCGTTCTTGCCCTGACTGTCTGTCTCTCGTCTGTCCACATTGCTTCAACCCCTTCATGGGACCACGGACGTCCCTGCATATAGCAATTTCGAATGGCGAAAAGTGAAGGGATTCTTGAGGTGTCTCGCGATACGCGAACAGGAGTGCTGGCCGTATCTGTCCTCACTCGCGTGGTTGTTCACGCACATTTCTCAGCATTGTTTTTAATGTGCCGTTAAACCTTTCAACTAACCCATTGGTTTTGTGCGGGGTGTGGCGTGGTTGTTCACTGCACATTTTCTTCAGCATTGTTTTAATGTGCCGTTAAACCTTTCAACTAACCCATTGGTTTGTGCGTGGGGGCGGGTTTTCACTGCACATTTTCTTCAGCATTGTTTTTAATGTGCCGTTAAAACCTTTAAACCCAAAACCCATTGGTTTGTGCGGGGTACGGCGTGGTTGTTCACTGCACATTTTCTTCAGCTTTTGTTTACTGTGCCGTTAAACCTTTAAACCAACCCATTGGTTTGTGCATGGTAGGGCGTGGTTGTTCACTGCACATTTCTTCAGCATTGTTTTTAATGTGCCGTTAAACCTTTCAACCAACCAAATTTGGGTTTGTGCGTGGTACGGCGTGGTTGTTCATTTGCACATTTTCTTCAGCATTGTTTTTAATGTGCCGTTAAACCTTTCAACCAACCCATTGGTTTGTGCATGGTACGGCGTGGTTGTTTCACTGAAAACATTTCTTCAGCATTTTTTTTACTGTGCCGTTAAACCTTTCAACCAACCCATTGGTTTGTGCGTGGTGTGGCGTGGTTGTTCACTGCACATTTTCTTCAGCATTGTTTTTAATGTGCCTTTAACCCTTTTCAACTAACCCATTGGTTTGTGCATGGTCGGCGTGGTTGTTCACTGCACTTTTTTCTTCAGCATTGTTTTTAATGTGCCGTTAGACCTTTAAACCCAAACCCATTGGTTTGTGCGTGGTGTGGGGGTTGTTCACTTGCACATTTCTTCAGCATTGTTTTTAATGTGCCGTTAAAACCTTTCAACCAACCCTTTGGGGTTTGTGCGTGGTACGGCGTGGTTGTGTAACCCTTTAGTTTAGCAGGCGGTTCACTTCCTGCATGGTGCCAGATACAAACTGCGTTTCTCTGTCTGCAGCACCTGCTTCGGTATGCCCAACGCGCGACCAAATGGTCAACAGTGCTTCCGCGACCGTGATTGTGCCCATTGGATTGAATCGGTATTGCTTCAGGATATCTTGTAGCATAGTCGACCACCGTAAGAATGTATTTGTGTCCTCTTTCTGAGGGTGGTGTGATCGGCCCTATCAGATCTATGGCTACTCTCTCAAAGGGTGTATCGATGAGTGGCATTTTCATGAGAGGCACCTCTTTACGGAACCTTTGTGACACTTCTCTGGCAGTGTCCGCATGACTGGCAATAATGTCTGATGTCTGAATATATGCCTGGCCAAAAGAAATCAGCTGTTACCCCTGTCCCTCGTTCTGGCGGATTCCCAGTGTCCTGAAAATTGGTATGTCGTGAGCGACACGCATAACCCCGCCTGTACGGCTTAGGTACCCTGACTTTGGGGGCAACTGTTTCATCTATGGTGACAAAACGGAAAGTTATTCGTCTCTATGGCGTAAGACGCTCTGCCCTTGTTCTGCTCTGACGAGCTCCGCGCGGAAACAAAGTACGTTTGAGAGTTTCATCACTCTCTTGTGCTGCGCGCAATTCTTTCGGAGTGATCTTGCCAAGAGGTGTGTGCTTGACTTTCAAGGAGTTTCTGTTCTCTCCCATCGTCTTTGGTGGTCTTTGTCGTAGCAGTCGCTGCCACTCTTTCAGCAAAGATAGGGACTCTTTTCTCTACTCCTTCTTTGGGTTTGAATTGTGTTTCCCCATCAACACAGGACAGACTGGTTGATCCAGTGACGACGGCTTCTATGGTCTCACGGAAAAATGGGGACTCAATAGAACAAGAGCTATGGGCTCCCCTTGTTTCACATTGGCACTGGCTAGAGTAATCGTCCCGTGTTTGCCTGTGTACACCTTCAGGCACTAGCTTTTGTCTACCACTGTCACACTACACTAGTGTCCCTCAGTGGGGTCTACTTGCTTTCCTTCCACTATGGCATGGCTGTGTGGTTCGAACACAATATCTTTGCACACATCGCAGAGAGTATGTACTACTTCTGCTTTCTGCACTGCTGCAACTGGGTAAGCACTGCTGCAATCTGCCATCTTTGTGGTGGGCACGCTTGGTGCAGTATCTTGCTATGGGGTGGTCCACCACAAACGTACACGCGGTCTGTGTGTGTTGCTGGGGTTTGTTCTTTGTGCATTGTCTCTTGGTTTGTTGTCAGTCGTCGTCTCTGATCTGTTCTGACTTAGTCTGTTTGGGTGGGGGCGGTAACTCGCACCCCGCACGCGTTCCCCTCTCTGGCAGTGCGTTCGGCTTCGCGGGTCTCCTCAAAAAGCTCGGCGGCGGCAATTGCGTCGTGGGGGTTTGAGGATTCCTGTCGCGAACGTAACGCGCTTGTTCAAACGGCAAAAGACTATAGAAATTTTTCCATCACCAGCATGTCTCTAAGGTCATCTGGTGATTTCCCCCTGGGCAACGGGTTTTCCCGCGATTTTGCCAGAGGTCTAATTTTTCCCATAGATTTTCTGACCGCCATGTGCTCACGCTTTGCGTTACAAAACTTTTTTCTGGTACGTGGCAGCATTAAGTTGGAACTTGCTCAAAGAGCTGTTTTGATAGCACAATAGTCAGCAGAGTCTGCTGGAGGGTATGGACACATATGCATCCCCTGCCTTGCCCTTTTAGCAGGGGGGCTAGTCTCCTTCCCCCCTCTGTCCTCCCTCCCACGGTTATGGTGGCTACCTTTTCAAACTGAATCAATACGATTCCAAGTGATCCTTGTCCTCAGAAAGGTAACTAAACTCTAGCGCTTGTAGCCCGCAGTGTCATGCTGATTGGTACGGGAGTGACTGTGGGCTGTTGCTATATCTCTTTGAGAACGATCCCCTCACTTCCAACTCGTGCTGCCTTATTTTTGTCTCTCTCCTCTCTCTCTCTTTCTCTCTCCTCCCTTTCTCTCAGTTTTTCTCTCTTCTCTTTCTCTCTCTTCCTTAATATATTCCGCAAGGGCTGGTCCCTGCAAACCTAGCGCTTTGCTTCAGATTTGAATCTTAGAAAGTCCTCCGGAACATGCTGTTTCCCAACCTTGAGCCTGCTTTGCACTGTTTTTACGGTTTGGCAATTCACGTTTTATTCGAGGATCCAAGTGATCTCAAGAAGTAGTAGATAATAACAAACGCAATGCCAGTTAGTGCCCCCCACTTTCGGCTCCGTAGATTTTCCCTCAAATTTTACCACGTGCTTTACAAATACAGTCGGCTTCACAACCAACGAACTCTCAGTTACACTATCGGATGTGGGTTTATCCACCGATCATGCGTGTGTATCCCAACACACCACAAGATCAACGTGTCTGCTCTTCAGACACAACAGGCTTCAACTGCCCGAAATCGTTTGGTTCGACACAACTAACTGTGGACTGCTCCACCCCAACTTGTGTGTACGTCTACACACGCCTAGTTGTTCGAATCCGGGGCCGAGCTCTCTCCACAGAGCTACAAACAATCTACAGATCAATCTTACACACGCAGTTTTGCTCTCTCAGCACAAACCACCTACGGCAACCCTAGTGACTCGACCACTAATGACCGACAATGTGTAAAAAATCGTTCAACACACTTGTTGAACGCTATATGTTAGAGGAGTAATAAACCCCTCAACCACATATACTGCAGGTAATGAGCCGCCTAGTCTCTCTAAATAATACCCAGTTAGTACAAACCCAGACTAAAAGTTGTAGACTAAATACATTCTCTCTACTAATATATAATTTTGTACAACCCCAGTCTGTATGCGTGCGTCCCAGCAACAGTGTTCTAGATCTGCATCTAGATTACAACTCCGGAGCAAGACATGATTTACGTACTGCTGCAAATGATTAATTATACGAAAGATTTTGGGGATGATTGTAGCACTGGGTGTTAAATGAATGACGATGATGATGAGATGATACGGTGCTCTGCCCCCTCTGTAATGGTTCACGTGAGCAAAAACACCTCGTACCTCCTCCCAAATAAAGGTACGCTCCCTCCAACCGCCCGCTAATGGAGAAAGCGTGCAGAGTGTGGTGGTGGTGGACCCGGACGAGCCCCCAATAGTCGCAGCGTCACGGCACTGTGGATGGTGGGAGTGCAATGGCTCCGTTTATATATGTCTAGGGCCATTAATGTTTTGCACTGTGTTGTTATGATGTTCTTTGGACACCAACCACCATTCCCCACTCTCCCCGCTTTTCTTCCCAAAAAAATGAAACAAGAATGAATAAAGGGAAAAAAAATTAAATTTAATCAAAGAATATTTGTATGATGTTTATGATGATGGATGAAACAATATACATACGGG
>CM031598.1:3136120-3149953 GCA_018398815.1 Conus ventricosus
GCTCGTAACTAGGACAGACGTGCATCCATGCCCGTTTGACATAGATATAAAGTCGCAAACCCTCTAACTGTGTCAAACGTGCATGGATGCCTGTTTGGTCTAGTTAAGAGTAGTGAAACTACCAAGCCACCTAACTGTGTCAAACGTGCATGGATGCCCGTTTGGCCTGGTTAGCCAAACCAACTAACCGCAGTTATTACTGTGCTGGCTGAAATGATAACAGATGTTAAGTGGCCTTACCAGTTCCACTTGACATTTTAACGCCTTCTTACCTTTACCCACCCCAAGTCACTTCTAAGTTCTTAACTCAAGTCACCCCCAAGTCACTTCTAAGTTCTTAACTCAAGTCACCCCCAAGTCACTTCTAAGTTCTTAACTCAAGTCACCCCAAGTCACTTCTAAGTTCTTAACTCAAGTCACCCCAAGTCACTTCTAAGTTCTTAACTCAAGTCACCCCAAGTCACTTCTAAGTTCTTACTCAAGTTCTTACTCAAGTTCTTACTCAAGTTCTTACTCAAGTTCTTGCTCAAGTTCTTACTCAAGTCGTCCTCAAGTCATCCTCAAGTTCTTACTCAAGTCACTTTTAAGTTCTTACTCAAGGCATCCTCAAGTCATCCTCAAGTCACTTCTAAGTTCTTACTCAAGTTATCCTTTAAGTACAACCAAGTTCTTATTCAAGTTATCTTATAATTATCCAAAAAAAAAAATACAATCTATGTTTTTGTCTTAAATAGTAGATGTCTAATATAGTACACACACGCCTCAAAAAACGCATCATCGCTGAGAATATCTTGCTCAGCGTTCTCTGCGCAAGATCGGTCAGCATAAATCTTAATGAAGTTCTTACATCCTAAGCAACCACATTGATTACAATTCTGGTCTATGGAAATGTCTTTTATAGACTCCATGTCTTTATTTATTGACTCCATCATTTTATAATACGCCATGATCTATTTTTTCAAAAAAATTTAAAATTAAGTTCTTAAAATATTATTGCATTACAAATGGATCAAAATCATCTTTGTGTGTTGGCGGTTTTGGCATGCTTTTGTGTTCTGTATTTAGTGGCGGAGATTGTTCAGACTGCTTTGGTTTTTGGAGTCTTTGTTTATATATTTTATAACCGTAATAACCGCCCCCAGCAGCAGCAAGGGCGCCAAAAATGGCAACAGTTTTAAGTTCAATATTCCATGAAGACTTTGGCGCTATAGGCCTTGAATCACATGGAGTTTTTATAGCTGGCATTGAATCAACTTGTTCTGGCGTTGGCGGTGTTATGTTTTCATTATGAGTTATATTCTGCGATTGTAACATTAATTTTTTTTGTCTGTTCCACTCTGCTAATTTTTTTCCTGCTTTAACACGCCAGGATGAGGATGCTTTTCACTGGTCTCCACCTGATTCAGTGTTTTCTGATTCTGCTGATTTTCTGGCTTGGTTACTTTCTCCACCTGATTCAGTGTTTTCTGATTCTGCTGATTTTCTGGCTCGGTCATTTTGAAGGGAAATAAAATCTATATGATTAAAAGTAATTAATCCCATGATTAATGGTGATAACAATGTTCCAAATCTGTAATATAGATCACAGCTTAGAGACTCTAATGACTTTGTTAAAACTGGATCCTGCGTTAAATCATACATAAAGTCTTGTTCAGAATCAATGGGAGCAAATTTACTGACTAGTTTAGTGTACAAACTAAGAATCGTTTGCCCAACACTTTTAACCATTCTTGAACCCAGTTGCGCTTCATACCTGTTATGATACTTTACAATGTCTTGTGGCGACATCTGTTGAATCTGTTCTATGCTGAATTCAGTTCCGAGGAACTGTTTTGTTTTTCCACATGCTGCCAAAGAATACAACCTCTCCTTTTGGGGCATAACAGCTTGGTCATCAACTTGGTCATTCATAAGTTCAGGAAGGTTTAGGCTACCCTGTAGCTGTAGTAGATCATCGCTGTTCATGTTTTTTATTAATTATAATTATTTTATTTTTTAAAATGAGCACCGAAAAAACTGTCACCAACCTTGTATACCATTCTGCTGTTATTAGAGGTCTAAGTGTAGGATACACAATGCTTGGTAAAAGCCTGTTAAAAATAAAACCAGCAGATCTTGGCAAACTAGACTTTGAGGATTCAGCAAAACTGATTGCTATTATTGCAGCTTCGCTCGCTACGAAAGATTTTCTAGTTAATCAAAAAATAATTCCAGAGAATATAAATATGTAAAAAAATACATTATAAAAAATGGCTTCACTCGTAATGATGATAGGCGGTGCAGTAGTAAATGCGCTTGCTTTTAGCGGAAGTAATTACGCATTTAGTAAACTACGGGATGACGGAGAGAGAAAAAGACATAACAAAGCTGTGGAGCAACTAGCTGCAGCACAAGATAACTATGAAAAGCAGAGAATTGAGCAGTTAGATTTTATTAACGACACACTGAAAAAACAGGGGCATGCAGCTTACACATTTAAAGATGTTGATCAAGCGATAAAAGAGTATTATCTAGTAACGGGCAAGCCAATCGAGACATTGCCCCCACCAAAATTCAGCGACTTTTATCATCCATCAGAAAAACAAAAGATGCAAGAAATCGCGTTTATTGCCTTTGGTATGACCATCGTGTATTTTGTTGCGCATAATATTGGCTGAATAAAAAATGAACAAATCTATTATTCGCCAAAAGGATATTGGAAGGGAATAACAGCAATTAAAAAGCTAAGCCAAGCGGCTGGAGTTAGTGAACAAACAGCGAAGGAATGGTTATCTAAACAAGCGATTTGGCAAATTTATTTACCAGCGCCTAAACGAATACAGAGACCACACTTTGTGAATACAATACCAAACGACACCCATCAAATGGATCTTCTATATTTACCCATGATACGATTAGACGAAAAAGATTTAAGTACGCACTTACAGTCATTGACATGGCTTCAAGATACAAAGATGCGGAACCGTTAACACAAAAGAGTGCTTCTGCTGTTGCTGCCGCTATACAACTGATATACCAACGAGGCCCCTTAACTTATCCTCGCATGATTCAAGTCGATGATGGAAAAGAATTTAAAGGACAAGTGAATCAATTATTGTTAAAACATAGAGTTACCATTAGAAGAGGCATTCCGGGAGTTCACAGATCACAGGCTTTAGTTGAAAACTTTAACAAACAGTTAGCCGAAAGACTTTTCTCCTACCAGTATCACAGAGAGCTGATTGACAATTCTCGCAACACAGAATGGGTTAGAAGACTGCCCTCAGTTTTGCGCGCAATGAATAATGAAGAATTTAAAGGGCTAAAACCAGTACAAGCAATCAAAAGAAAAACAATAAATGTTGCTGAAGACTCCAGTTCATCCAGCAAACTATTACCGTATGGTTTAAAAGTAAGGTACCTTTATTTACCGGGGGAAGCAGAAGGGGACACTCGCATCAGGGCAACCGATCCAGTTTGGAGTGTTGATCCATATGAAATAAAAAGAATTGTAAAAATGAATCCGCCCGTGTATTATTTACGAGAAACTGACACGACAAAACAACCAGCCCCCCAAATCTTTTGTAAAGGAAGAACTGCAGATAATCCCGCCAGACACAGTTCCAGTTGCTTAATTAATTTTAATTATATATTTAAGTCTAAAATGGAAGCCCAAAAGAAAGAACATGGAACGGAAGCAAGAAGGATAAAGGAAGAGACCTTGGAATTGATACGGGAATCATTTAGGGCGTGTGCTGCTATTAGGGAATTAATGCAAAAATCAAATGATAACGTATTCTGTTGTTAACGAAACAGCTACGAGGATTCCTTGGCACAGGGCAGATTGGCCAGAGCACTTACAGCCCCTAAACCTATATTTTGACTATCAAATATGGAGAAAAGAATATTTTGAAATAATAAAAAAAATTCGAGCACGTCAAGCAGAAATAAGAAAAAATTGGAATAAATTGGAAGATGATGTGATTGATCTTCTAAATAAATTTCAGGAAAATATGAGCCCGAATATAAACTCTCCGGTGAAGAAAATATGTAATTATACTGTTCTCCTATGCCCAATTGCATATGAAAACTCTGGATTAACAAACACACGTTTTGTGTTTGTTCTATCTAATGACTTCTTTGTTACAACGGTTGTGTTGATCTCATGTAGATTAGATCGTAGTTTTACGTTGTCATGATGAAAAGTCTTATTGCCAAACAATGCTTCTTTGTAGTTGTCATGTGATATGTTTGACTGCACAACACTGCGAGATATTCCTTTTGCTTTCTTAATGGTTTTCTCCTGGCTCGAAATACTGTACATTTTCGATCTTAAACCAATAAACTCCTTGATCACCTTTCCAGATAATTCATCTTTCATCTTTCCTAAAACCTTCTTGTTAGTAATTGAATGCAAAGGCGAATCTTTAGGGTAATCAGATGTGTCGTACCATCCCGCATGCCCTTTAGCTACTTCTATTTCCATGTCTTTATAGATGTCTTCAGTAGGGATATCTATAAACAAAACTATCTGTATCTGTGTAAAGTACTCTGGACTCTGGATACGAGGGCTTAAAGTAGTCATAAAGAAACTCTAACATCAAAAGCTTTGATAATTCTAAAACAGTAAACCCAATAAATACAGGCTTGTCCAATTTGACTTTCTTTTTTTTCATCATTATGCCAAAAGCTGATCATGAAATCTTCTGAAGTCCTGATAATTTGGTTTTGAAGTCAGCTTAATTGCTTCGTTCTCTTTGGTGACCAATCTGACATCTTTGCGCTTG
Source organism: Conus ventricosus (assembly GCA_018398815.1). Taxonomy (NCBI): domain Eukaryota; kingdom Metazoa; phylum Mollusca; class Gastropoda; order Neogastropoda; family Conidae; genus Conus; species Conus ventricosus. The sequence continues at coordinate 3,140,887 of CM031598.1, forward strand.
TGCGGATTCTCCATAGTCTTTCCAAAACAGCTGTTGTTCATCAGCTTAAAAAAGTCTTTTCTGAAGCATCTGTGGATTTAGTTCTGAGATCAGTGTTCTTCATGATGTATGGTTTCATGAACTGTTCTTGATCAAAAGCAATTATACGATGAACAGCTGTCAACTTCAAACCATGTCTTAAATAAAATTGCAGAAGTCTGTAATGACAGACATAATTTTTTTTGCCTCGAAGATTAGGCACAAGTTTAGGCGGCTCTGTTTTTGCCATCTTTAGGCTTTCTGCTGCTAATGGATAGTCATTATGCAGGTCATGGAGTTCATTAGGATATTCTAAGTCAACTTCTAGAATGTATCCACGCTGTTGACCCGGCGTCAAACTGCCCACCACTTTAATGCCTTTTGAATATTTTTTCGGATTGTCTTCTGTGTACATTTTAAAGTTGCGAAATTTGGAAGCGATTGCGCCATAGCCCATCCATACAGATTGTTTGCGTCTAAATACATGAGATAGTTAGACCTTTTACTAGGATCATAGTCGTCCAAGTATTTGTTGTTTGCTTTACAGTAATGGTGCGACGCCATACTAATTCCTCCACGCAATCCGTTTTCAATCATCTGAATCATTGGTAAATCAGACAATAAATCAATCTGTACTCCAGTAAACTTTAAGAAAGCGTCCCAACTCATCCCGGGCACAGAAATGTAATGCGCAGGATCCAGGCTATAATGTTTTATGCAGGTCTTCCTATAATTTTCAAAGACGTCCGCCAACAAACGTACATCTGCCATCAAGTATGCATCATGATAGTCTCCCATCGTTTTACACTCTAACTTCTGCCACGCATCTTGAGCATGCTGGTAATCAGAACCACTGATTTCCTTTCCTCTGAGACTAGAAAAGAATGCGCCCTTAGGAGGAAGTGAGTCTTCATCAAACCTTTGCCAACTGTTCATGTACTCATAAGGGTAAACGCCCTTTCTAACGAGTGTTGGGTCAAAATATTCTTCCGTTATTGGGCAGGACTTTAAGGACATAGCCAGCGACTCTAATGATCCCATCATGTGCTGCATAGAGTCATAAAAAGACATGTTATTTTAAAGTGAAACACGTGTATTTTTCTGATGACTGTGCAATGCATGACACCCTGAAGGCGTCGGTTACTGCTTTCATTATAAGATGAGAGTCGTAACCTCGCAAGTTGTGAAAGAATATAGGCAGCTTCCATGTCTTTGGTTCAAACTTTAGTTGAAGATTGCATTTACTGTGCGCTGCTCCTCTGAACTTTCCACTAATGTGATCATGGTCTCTTACTGTTGGATTGGCTTCGTCTGATGAGAGGCCTAAACCACAAATCCAACAATGAGTGGCTGAGTCATACTGTTGTTGATCTTCAGGCGTCATTATGATTTTCAGATAAATTCAGATTATTAGAACAATCATTACGCACTTGCTGCATGCGCTGTAAAAATCTTCTAGCCGCATTTGGTCCTCTGTATAATTCTGGCGTTGAATGAGCGCCATCCGACCTGACAATAATAAAGGCAAATGAACAAATCTGATGATTACTCATTAAGACTTTTTTTTCGAAGTTTTTGTGGCGCTGGCCCCTCATAAGGAACAATGAGTGATTCGAAGTCTGCGTAAACAACATATGGAGAATTTTGCATCCGTTTCCAGTTCTTGAAACTAACTTTACTGCCTTCTGGGGGCGTAATTAGTTCTGTATTACAGTCAACTGGGCTACTACAATGTTTCTATGTTCGCTCGCGGCTTGAACAGATGGAATCTTGTTAAACATTTTCTGCAGAATTCTTGCTTAAGTCCTTGCTTTGAAGTATGCCGCAATAATCTACTCATTGTTCGTATCAATGTGTAATGCGGTAGCCCGCTGGTGAAAACATCAGTAGTAAGTCAACATGATTTTTGTTTGGTTCGCCAATTGTTGGACTGTTTTTGGACACTTTAATAGGCTGTAGATTTGTTTCCTCATCCCATGTGTAGACATTAACAGTTATTGGTTTGTTTTGTTCTTCAAACTGATCAATTTGATCTACCTAACGGGGAAAGGATATTCCATCGAAGTAAGATCTTTAAAATGTAAGGGTGATAGTTTAGACACTCTTTCTGCGTTTTTGCGGACTTTGATGCAGCCTTGCGAGAACACACCACATGAAACATTTGTTGTCTGTATTTTGTATGTTTAGAACTGCTCTTTTCGTACCAATGCTGGGGGTAGTGGAATGAAAGGGACCTGCCTACAATCGGTGCATACTTAGACTTTTTTTAATCTGATCTCTAAGACTTCCCCCTCTGACCAACCAGAACCTCTCATTTGGGCTTCTTGGGCGGGCCACATCAAACTGTGTAAGCAGTTCGTCTCCCCAACCCGGGGTGTTAAGTCATTAGAGGAAAGAATAGTCTGCTGTTTAGTCGAGACCCAGACTTCTAGATTTTCTTCATTTATTGTTACATAGTCGATTTTAAAAAAGCTAACATTTTCTTTAACTGGGGGTCTATTGTTAGTTTACCTGGAACTTGAGAAATAGCATGAGCAACACTTGCCTGTACGTTTGCTAGATTAATGACTTCTAAATCAATATCATTCATTGCTCTTGATAAACGCTCTTCCTTAAGCATTCCTTAAAAACAATTCCCCCCGGTCTTCATATATTTTATCCATGCTGAGTTTCTTTTCTAACTCAAAATATTTATTTAAATCAAAAAAATAATTAATCAAAAATCGATGGTCTTTTGTGTTTAGCCCATAAACTAAAGTAAAAAACACCCTTTGGTGTTGTTAATGTGAGCTGTTTAGAGCAGAGTTTAATGTTTCGTTTACGTTTTTTAAACATTCCTTTTTTATTGTTCGGTGTCTGGCGTTGAAAAACTTGTCCTTGCCTTTCTTTGAAGATCAAACTTTTGTCTTTTGAGTCATTAAAATCAGCCTGTAAAACGGCTAAATTCTTCATCCGTGATTTTTGAGTCAGCTAGTGCTTTATTTATTATCAGATGAAAGGAACTAAGTTTAGCTGTTATTAGTTGAACCAGGGGCTGTGTGCTTTTGGAGTTTAGTTTTTATTTTTTGCTAGCAGCACCTACAGCTAATGAGCACAGGCGAGAGCTAAAGACAACCGCCTAGAGGTAAAGCTGGGGTTGTGCCTATGCCCGTTGCTAAGAGGCCAACACTCGTCCCTGTGATGCGGCGCTTATAGTTGATGCTCCAGAAATTAACATAGGTAACAGCATTAAAGACGCAGAATACCTTCGTTTGGCTTTGCTGTTTTTGAAAGGTCCTGCTCTAGTTTTTTGTTGCTTTTGTGTAATGTTTGTTAATCTGAAGGTTTTTACTCAGCAGCAGAAACGACCTTGGAGTCGATGTTCCCTTCTGTAGAGCAGATTTGCCTACAAATCTCTTTTTTAGGTACTTTTGGTAATCCCAAACAGACATGTTTTTTTAAAAAAATGAAAAATAATTTAGTATTCTTATAGTCTAATCTGTTATCTTTAATATTCAGCTGTGTAAAATTAATAAAAACAAATGTACATTAAGTGGTTTATCAACATTTTTTTCTTTCTCAATTTGAATGTTTATTACGTCTAAAAACCTTTTCTCCCACTTCCATGTAACTCATTATCCTCTGTTGACCTTAGGTCAATCCATAAACCGTATTTTGATGTTAAATAATCATCAAGCCTAACACTGTGAAGGGGTAGATCTTTAGACGCAAGGCCCTGCTGTTGGACTTCTACCCCTCCCACCCCCAAACAATTTTCTTATTTCGTCAAAATGCTGATAAGGTCTAACCCCGCTAGCATAGATTTGGTTAGGACTGCCGTCAATCGAACATTGTACTTTCGTTATTTTTGGATTAAAAAACTTTTACTTGCTTTTTGCGAATGGTTCTTCATCTTCACACAGCAATAAAATACCTTTAAGCGATTTCATAGTAGCACTAAGTTTTAAAATTCCATATAGCGTCTGCCTGCTTTTAGGATAGGTTAAATTGATGAGCACTGCTTCGAAATATTTTTACTAATGTGACTTATATTGTTGCAATCAGCCTTGCTAAATTAGAGTTGCTAACAACATCAAACTCAAACGAGATGTCAGAAATGCTGTACTTTGCTTCGGTGTCTGTTGATCTGATACACGTTTGTATTCATTAAAAGTTAGTTCATATGAAAATCTGTCTTGTAATGCTCCTTGAAAGTAGGGGCATGCGCTTTTAACAACCTCAAAATCTAGGGGAAGGAAAAGCGATTTCCATACGCAAAATTTAGAGCTAACCCTTTTTTGTGCTTTTAACATCTGGTGCGAGTTGGGCGTCTATTCTAAGTTTTAGTGCTTCTTCATTGCCGATTCCTTGAAACGCAAGATCTTCCTTTCATTCGCGGTTAGCCATAGTTCAGAATAGGTTAAAAATATGTCTGCATTGTGAAAGAAAATATTTCTTGCCCCTCAAGTTTATAGAAATTTTCTTAACGATTGCCCGCCCAAATTCTGGACAACTGTTCTTTTTGGGTCTGTTGTTGAAGCAAGTTCTACTTTAAAGTAAGTCGGCAGAGCCGGGCACAATCACTTCATCCGCTCCTAGGCTTGGAAAAACTGACAGTAAGAATTTGATCCGCATCAATAGTAGATTGGGTTATTTGGAACAGTAAAATTCCGTTTATTTCCCTTCACGCCAGGGGCTTTTCAGTTTTTTTATGCGGGTCAAGAATCGAGCCATAACTTGTGACATTTTTATAAAACAAAATAAAAAATTTAATTATTTAAAAAAATGGCAGGAATTGGAGGTGAAGAAGATTTGATATTGATCCCGTAGAGACATGGATGAAAGGACCCTTTAACACAGCATCGCTCAGCGCTCTCATTTCATGATGAATTAGTAGAAGGGTGGCAAAGGCGTGAATTAACAGAAAGTAAGGTTAGATCTTATACCCAAAATTTAGAACTAGAACCCCCTAAAACTATATACCCTGATGATTTTAAACTAGAAGATAAAACCCTTTTATTTTTTTAAACGACAAAGGAGAACGTTTTTCCGCTTACGTATAAACGAAACTCATCAAGGTTTGTAAGCGCAGATACAATTAGACAAAAGCTCAGTGCGAGCGAGCGGGATCGCCTTGGCTTTACTAAACCAAAATTAATCCGGACAAAGTTTTCTAAAGTTCAAAACATACAACCCAAATACTCCCAACAGATAACCAAATGCAAAACATGAAACCTGAAGATTTAAGTCAAGCAGCGGGCGAAATAAATCAAGCAATAGAAGCAGAAACTCACTGAAGAAGAAGAAACAGCATTAAAAATATGCACGACCCCCCGCTGCCCACGCAAGAAATACAGGCGCCTATGAGAGACTTTTTTAGCCCTTGATCGTACTTTAAGAACCATCAGAGGCGAATTTAAAAAACAATGTAGCAAAACTAGGTGAACTAGATGAGCATATAAAAAAGAGAAAAAAAAAACTCGTTGAGGCTGACGACTCCATCGTAGGCGTGAGATTAAAAAAAAAATAAGACAAAGCTAAAAGATCTTGAACAAGAAAGATCAGCAAGACTAGAAGTAACGCTACTAACCGAGACCAATTACGAACTCAAGTGAACAGAATAAGAGAAACTATCGAAAAATTTTTATATGAAGACGCAACGCTAGCAGAAAGAATAAAAACACTGTTTAGAGAGCAAGGTGTCACATTAGCGAGCGTTATAACGGCCTTTGGATTGCAATAAGTACACTGGTGATGGCTATAAGGTGGGGGTGGAGGGCAAAGTTCGTGCCTCCATGCCATCTCCTGATAAATCATGGGGAAAAAAAACAACTTTATCATCTTGCGAGTTTATTAAAAAAATTAGCCGGTAAAAAGCTATAGACTCTTTACCAGGTATATTAGGGAGTGTTATTAGCTGGCTTTTTTTACTGCAAGCAAAATTTGTTTGGGTTTATGGCTGAGCACTTATGGGCATTAGTTCTCTTAATAGTTGGGTTAATATTTGTAAAAATAAAACCAAGTAATCTAGGGCAGTTAATCCAATAAAAAGTGTGTCTTTTCATATTCATGGTCATTACTTTTTTTGCGGTCTTCAAAAGGTCTTCGGCTTTGGACCTCGGGGATTGGATGACTTATTCTTGGGGGGCCATCGTGTTTTTTTTTTTGTTTGTAATATTATGGCTCAGAATTTATGTCGTTTTTCCCCCCTTCTGTTCATTGCCTGCTATAATGATTTCAATTTTTGTAGTTTATTATTGTTCCTACCCGGAGTCTGAGGTCAGAAGGCAGCTGTATAAACCAGTGCCAACAGCAAAGTCTACTTTGATCTTGCGTATTTTTAAAACATTTTGGTACCTTTCTATACTTGAATCTAAATCAAAATGTAGAATTAATGGCGTCCTCTAAAATTTTCTAAGTTTGTTTTTGTGCATCCAAACCAGTAGTAGAATCAGTTATGCTCGATCTGCCTGTGCTTGCGAACCTAGCAAACACCAAACGTAAGTAAAGAATAGAGTCGTTTATTCGTTCTATTCCCGCTCCAGTTAGGCCCTTAGAAGTGTCCAAGATAAAAGTTTGTCCATGCTGTTTTATGCTCTTGCTCTATGGACCCGAGGTGAACACCTGTGCCTGAAGAGAAAGATGTGTAAGGAGGATTCCAGTCATAGTTTCTGCACTTTCTGTGCACGCCCCACAAATAAGGGGTGCCTAAGCCATGATTAAGATCCAACTTTTGTCTAAAGTCTGTCTTAACATTAATATTGAATTCGCGACAGATCCTTTCAAAAGCATTCATGTCTATTCGGTTCCTGAATGGATTAAACGTTTTGTCATTTGGTAATGGCGCTTGCAGTTCAGTCAAAATACGTCTGAAGGTGTAATAGAAATGAAATCTGTACACTGACCTCACTAAAGGATCAGGATGATTTAAATGATCAGCATACGACACTCCACACCCAGTTGATGCACAAAACACAGCAAAGTTTAACTGGTTCTGATAAAACTGCATCGGATGACTGAACCACACTTTTGGGATGTAGTCTTTTTTAATAGGGGGGTTAAGATATCTGCTTAATGGAGTACTCACCTTTTTATGAAAGGTGTCAGTCTGGGTCACAGAAATGACAAGAGTATCAGTTGTTATATTTTTAAGATTGTAGTGCGGCCCAACAGAATATTTTGCTTTAGTATTATATTTGAACGCACTCATTTTTATTTCGTTTAAAAAAAATGTTTGTAACAATAACAACCCAAGACCGCCCTTCGTTTTTAGAACATGCTATTGATAACAATTGTGAAACCAAAATGGTCGCACTCCATGAAATATTTTACAAAGTTGTATGGTTTAATATAAGTGAATCCAAGAAGAATAATAAGATTCTAAAAGTTAATAAAGCAGGAGAAAAAGTTAGCCAGTTAACCATATCTGATGGTTATTACGGGTTTTGCTCACTAAAAGAAGCAATGAGTAACTTCAACATTACTCTCAAACTTAACAATGCAAATTTGACAATAATGTTAACATTCAAACCTGAAGAAGAAGTAGTACATTACCTTTTTGATGTAGAGCTAGCTAAAATGTTAGGCTTTGCAGCTGACAATCATAGATTTAGAGTTACACAAAACAAAACTACTTATGAGGGAGAAAGTCCGCTCAATCTTGCATTACATTCATTACTCTATGTTCATTTGGATGAGTTGAGCACTGATGAAAACTTATATGATGGAAGGCCCTCAACTGTTTTAAGAGCTCTTCCGTCGGGGAAAGCTGCATATTGCGATTATGAAATTATACAATTCCCTAATTTACAGTTTAAAAGATTAGTTTATGGGAGGGTCGGATCATTTAATATAAAGATCACAGACAAAGCGGGGAAAGTTGTAAAATGTGATAACCTGCACATTGTTTTGGAAATAAAATAATTAGTTGTTCTAAAAAATGTCGTGGGGGCCAGAAGAACCGGGAGTTACATTGGCGCCTGTAAGGTGTATAACCTTAGAATTAAAAGACCTTGCAGACGTTGCGGACTTTGAACAGAACGGTGAGATAGGCGCTTTGTATGGTTTTGAGTACACTAAAGATGGTGATTATAAACGCAAAGAGGTTAGCGACAACAAAAAGTTTCCTAAACTAGAACAACTGCGCAATCTAGAAGCAAATAATGTTGGCCAGTATGAATATAAAATAGTTCGAAAACCTGACCTCAAATGGCATTTAGAACCATATTTAGAGTGGGAAATAAAATTTGAATTCATAAGCCCATTTACATTTTTTAGCCGTCAAAAAAGTTTCAGAAAAGCATTCAACTCTGGCCCTTTACATGTAAGTCTTATGCCGGACGACAATAGTCGGAAAGAGATTGAAATATCGCCGTATGGGAAAAAACAGTACATCCTCCACAGAAGAGAAACAGTTTTAAAGAAAGCTTCTACAAAATTACAGTTCTTTCCAAGCAGAAAATTAGGAGACACGTTCACAATGATATTTGAAATTTCTGTCTTTAAAGATGTGGAGAGGGATGGGGTTGTGGGCGTTAGTGATGACCTTATAAAAGGAATTAATATTAGCTGGCAAAACTTAGACGTTAAACATCTTAAAGTTACCATCGTCGTTCTTCACAATGGTGAGGATATTAAGGTCATAACAACAAGCAGCAAAATCAATGTTGACTTAAATAGAAACAATTTTACAGAACTGAATTGGATTAATGTTACACATTTAGGCCTCATAGGATTTTATTATACTGAACAGGTTTTGACGGAGAGCATGATAAAAATAATAACTGGATTAGATTAAATTCTGTTATAAAACTATGGAGCAGTTAAACTTTATGACAAAACCCCCTCATTGTTCATTAATTTGTGGGCAAACTGGTTGTGGGAAAACAATATTCGTCCTCAACCTATTACAAACAGTTTATCGTTATAATTTTGCTCATATTGTAATTTTCTGTCCAACGCTTGAATTTAACAAAGCATATTATGATAAAAGGTTTATATGGACAGATGATGACATATATTTAGTTGATCCTAGCAATAAGCTAAGTGAGTGTTTAGAATACTTTTATAA
>CM031598.1:3150053-3165053 GCA_018398815.1 Conus ventricosus
GATCCAGTCCAAGTAAGTCAAGACCAGTCACCTTCAAAGACGTCACTCTGACGAACTGACCATAGGTTTGCAGAAAGTTTCAATATCCTTTCAAGACCCATGACCGTCCCTCTCCTCTCCGCTCCCCCCCCCCTTCCATGCCACCCGTCTCCTTTCTCAGCACTGCCTTCCTGCTTCCTCCCCCCTGAGTCTCCCCCAGAGAACAGAGAAATGGTGTTCTGGCTTCCCACCCGTCTCAATCAAGTTTCGACCGGGCACTCCAGAACACACATTTCTCTTGTTCTCTGACAAGTAAGCTTTAAAATTAATATCCATCACACATATCTCTTTTCACTAACCAAAAATAACGATTATCTACAACCAACCATACAGTGTATGGTTATCCGTTTTTTAATACTAATTTACTAAACGTTTCAGATTTTTAGTTTTTTGCTTAATCCTGTATTTTCTTCCTGATCATTTCAATAACATCATTTTCACGCAAACATTCATCAAATGCATCCTCTGTCTTTCATGAGAAATAAAACTACAGCATTAACTGTTCTCTAAAGTCTTTTAAAACCGAGTTATATTTTTGACTATAAAATCCACACACTTATCCAGCCTGTCTTCCACTAAAGCTAGTTCGACAAAGTGTTTCTCTTTTAACTATGTCTCTTTCGCTGAACAGTCCATCTATAAAAATAGTGACTGGCGTTTCCAACAAACAATATAAAAAAGCGTTCTAGACACCAGTTTATTGCTAGGATTAACTAAAAATATGTATCACAGTCCATATAAACCTTCTCTATCATGATATGCTTTGTTCCATTAAAGTGTTAGGGCAAAAAATCACAATATTATCAAAATTATAACGAAAAACTGATTTGTAACAGGTTGAGGATAAATATTGTTTTTCCCAACGCAGTTTAGTCCACAAATTAATTAACATTGTGATTGGGAGGGTTTTTGTCATTAAGTTTAACTGCTCCATAGTTTTATAATAGTAATTTTAATCTAATCCAGTTATGGTTTTTCTCATGCTCCCTCTGTTTAAAACTTGTTCAGTATAAATAAAATCCTATAAGGTCTTAATGTGTAAGAAAAAATTAATCCACTTTAGTCCTGTAAGACCTTTCTATTTAGACAAATAATAATTTTGTCGCTGGTTTATGACCCTTAATATCCTCACCGTTGTGAATAACAAAGATGGAAACTTTAAAGTTATTACAACGTCGTAAGATTTGCCAGCTAAATAAGAACTCCTTTCATACGATTGTCCACTGACCCCACAGCTTCCCTTTCTTGCCTTATCTTTTAAGACAGAAATTTCATCAATATCATTGTGAACGTGTCTACCTAATTTTGTGCGTGGAAAGAACTGTAATTTTGAAGAAGCTTCCTTTTAGAACCGTTTCTTATCTGTGAGGATGTACTGTTTTTTTCCCATACGGCTTTATTTCAAACTCTTCCGACTAATGTCATCTGCATAAGACTTCCGTGTAAAGGGCCAGAGTTTGAAAAGCTTTTCATGAACTTTTATTGACGGCTAAAAAAGTAAATGGGCTTATGAATACATACTTAATTTCCCATTTCTAAATAAGGTTATAAGTGCCATTTGCGGTCAGTTTTCGAACTATTTTTTATATTCATACTGGCCAACATTAATTGCTTCCTAGATTGCGCAGCTGTTCTAGTTTAAGGAAACTATTTTGCAGCCCAACCTCTTTGCGTTTATAATCACCATCTTTAGTGTACTCAAACCCATTACAAAGCGCCTATACTCACCACTCTGTTCAAAGTCCTGTAACGTCAGCAAGGTCTTATAAAATTCTAAAGTTATAACACCTCACAGGCGCTAATGTAACTCCGGTTCTTCTGGCCCATCGAACATTTTTTAGTACTGTTTTTATTATTTTATTTCCAAAACAATGTGCAGGTTATCACAATGTCGTCATTCCCCTTTTTGTCATTTGATTTTTATACGAAATATCCGACGACCCCACAAACTAATCTTTTAAACTGTAAATAGGGAATTGTATAATTTCATAATCGCAATATGGCCAGCTTTCCCAGATGGAAGAGCTCTTAAAACAGTTGAGTACCTTCCATCATATAAGTTTTCATCAGTGCAACTCAGCACGTCAATGAACATAGAGTACTGAATGTAATGCAAGATCGAGGCGGATTTTCCCCCTCAAAAGTAGTTTCATCTGGCGCAGAACTAAAACTATGAGTTGGCAGATTGCTCGTTGTAAAGCCTAGCATTTTAGCTAGCTCTCTATCAAAATCGAAATTTTGCTTCTATCAGGTTGAATGTTAATATTGATTTTTAGAAAGTTAGCATGTTAATTTAAGAGTAATGTCTAAGTTACTCATGCATCTCTTAAGTGATCAAAACCCGTAATAAACCTTCAGGTAATGTTACTGGTGAACTTCGTTTGTTTCTCCTATCATATTTGTAATCTTATTAATTATTCTTGGATTTGTAAATTAACCCATTTGACTTTGTAAAATATTTCATGAAGCGCAACCATAATTTGGTTTCCATCAATTGTGTATCAATCGCATTGTTTATAAATTCAAAGGGACTGTCTTGAGTTGTTTTTGTTACAAACATTTTTTAAACGAAAATAGAAAAAAATGAGCGCGTTTAAATAAATACAAAAAGCAAAATAATCTGTTGGGCCGCACACAATCTTAAAAATATAGCAACTGGAAAACTCTTGTCATTGCTGAGAACCCCAGACTTCACTTTTTCTCAAAAGGTGAGAAACTCCATTAAGCAGATATCTTAACCCCCAAATAAAAAAGACTACATCGCGAAAGTGTGGTTCATTCATCCGATGCAGTTTATCAGAACCAGTTAAAACTATGCTGTGTTTTGTGCAACAACTGGGTGGTGGAGTGTCCGAAATGCTAATCATTTAAATCATCCTAACCTTTGGTGGAGGCCAGAGAGTAACAATTTCATTTTTATTACCCTTCAGACGTATTTGACTGAACTGCGGGCGCCAATACCAAATGACAAAATCGTTTAATATCCATCAGCTACAGAATAGACATGAAAGGCTTTGAAAGAATCTGTAACGAATTCACATATTAAAGTTAAGACAGACTTTAGACAAAAGGCGGATCTTAATCATGGCTTAGGCCCCCCTTATTTGTGGGGCGTGCACAGAAAGAATAACAATGACTGGAATCCTCCTACACATCTTTCACTCCGGTCACAGGTGTTCACCTTGGGTCCATAGAGCAAGAGCATAAAACAGCATGGACACCATTATCTTAGACATATCTGATGGCTTAACTAAAGCGTGAGAGAACAAAAAACGATCTCTAATTCGTACTTACGTTTGTTGTTTGCTTAGGTTCGCAAGCACAGACTATTTCGAACATAACAGAACCTTCAACTGGCTTTGATGCACAAAAACAATACTTAGCAAATTTAGAGGACGCCATTAATTCTACAGAGTTGAAATTAACTTTCCAAGTTAAAAAGGTACCAAAATGTTTTACAATACCAAGATCAAAAGTAACTTTGCTGTTGGCACTAGGTTTTAAACATGCTTGCCTCTGACCTCAGACACCAGTAGGAACAAAAAAAAACTTCAACAAATGAACTCCTTGAGGCAGGTAATGACCAGAAGGTTGGGAAAAACGACATAAAATTCTGAGCCGTAAATATTACAAACAATAAAAAAAAAACAACCGTCAAGAACAAAGGTCAACCAATCCCCGAGGTCCAAAGCCCAAAGACTGTTTAAGACGTGGACTTTGTTCGTGATGACCATGAAAAGAAAAGACAGCACTTGTTATTTGGATTAACTGTCCTAGGATTTACTTGGTCTTTATCTTACTAAATAGTAACCCGACTATTAAGAGAACTAATGCCCAAAAGTGCTCGCCAAAAAGCCAACTACTTTGCCTGCAGTAGACAAAAGCCAGCTAATAACACTCCCTAATATACTGGCCAAAGAGTCTATAGCTTTATCACAAATATTTTAATAAACTCGCAAGATGATCAAGCTGTTTTTTACCCATGATTTATCAGGCGATGGCGATGGAGGCACAGAACTTTGCCCCTCCGCCACCGCCCGAAATAGCCATCAACCAACGTACTTATATTGCAATCCTAAGGCCGTTATAAAACGATCGCTAATGTGACCAATAACCCTGCATCACTAAACAGGTGTTCTTATCGTTCTGCGAGCGTTGTGTCTTCATAAAAATATTTTCGATAGTTATCTCTTATTCTGATTCACTTGATTCGTAAATGGTCTCGGTTCGTAGACGCCGCTTTTAGTATTTTTGCTCTTTCTTTTTCAAGAACTTAGTCTAAGTTCTATTCTTTCTTTAATCATCACAGCCAAAGTGGCGTCGTCAGTCCTCAGCGAGTTTTTTTTCTTTTTCTCTTTTTATATGCTCATCTATTTTACTTAGTTTGCTAATAGTCAGTTAAATTCACCTCTAATTTTTCTACATTCCATTAAATAGCCCTAAATTCTTGATGGGGTATTGGGGATCATTAATTGTTTTTTAAATGCTGTTTTCTGAAAAACTGGTTCTGCTTCTTCTATTTACATTTGTTGTTTTGTGTCCGCTGCTGGAAATAATTTTGAAGTTCTTATGTTTTGGGGACCTGTTGGGAGTTCTTGTTGCATGTTATTTTGAAGGGTAATCAACTGCTTCTCTATCTAATTTTGGTGGTTCAGCTGCTTCCCTAACTAATTTTGGTGTTCAGCTGCTTTTCCTCTTTAATTTTGGTTGGTTGGTTTTAGGAAATGCCAAGGCGATTTAAAGATCTTTTTGTCTTAAGCCTTTGGTTAATTGTACTTAACACCAACAAACCTATGAATGGTCCTCGTTTATCAGTAAGACTGAAAAACGTTTTTCCTCGATTGTCTATAAAATACAATGGTCCCTCATAATCTAGTTTCAGAATCATCAGGGCTATAAATTGAGGAGGTTCTTGACCTAAATACTATAAATGATATGACCTTAGGTTTTGTTATTAGATGCAACAGTTGAGGCTGTTGAGTGATGCTGCATCAAAGGAGTCATTTCATCCATGTTGTCTGAAGGATCACTAATATCATAATCTTCATCTTCAACCCGCCATGTTTTTAAATATTAACTTTATTATTTTGTTTTTACATAAAAAGAGGACACAAGTATATGGCTCGATTTCTTGACCCGAATAGAAACTGAAAGAACCCCATGGCGTGAAGGGAAATAAACGGAATATTTCTGTTTCCAAATAATCCATCTAAAATTATGGCGGATCAAATTTCCCCACCATCCTGTAAATTTCCAGACCTAGGAGCGGATGAATTTGATTGTGCCCGCTCTGCACGGCTTACTTTCAAAATAGAAAACTCGCTTTCAACAACAGACTTCCACCAAACAGTATTGGTCCAGAATCTGGGGCGGGCAATCTTAAGAAAATTTCTATAAAACTGAGTGGAGAAGATGTATTTTCTTTTACACAATGCAGACATATTTTTAACCTATTCGATCTATGGCTTAACCGCGAAAGAAAGTGAAGATCTTGCGTTTCAAGGAATTGGTAAAGAAGAAGCAACTAAAACTTAGAAATAGGCGCCGAACACGCACCAGATGCTAAAAGCAGCAAAAATGCTTTAGCTGTAAGTTATGCGTTTTGAAATCGCTTTTCATTCCCTAGATTTGATTTTGTTAAAAGCGCATGCCCCATACCTTCAAGGAAGCATTAACAGACAGATTGGCAACAACTAACTTTAATTGACTACAAAACGTGTTATCAGATCAACAGACACCGAAGCAAAGTACACGAGCCATTTCTGACATCTCGTTAAGTTTGATGTTGTTAGCAACTCTAATTTAGCAAGGCTGCATATGGGCACCAATATGATCAAATTAGTAATATATTACTAAAACGTGCGTCATGCATTCACATATCATCTAAAAGCAGGGCAGACGCAATAAGGAATTTTATTTTAGTGTCACAGCAAAAATCGCTTAAAAAGGTTATTTTTATTGCTGTGTGAAGATGAAGAACCATTCCAAGATCAAGTGAAAAGTTTTTATCCAAAAATAACGAAAGTGGCAATGAACAATGATGGTAGTCCTAACCAAATCTAGCGAGTCGGACAGTAGAGGCTTATCATCATTTGACGAACTAAAAAACTGTTTGGGGTGGGAGGGGTATACGCCCACAGCAGACCTTGCGTCTAAAGATCAACACCTTCACATTGTTAGCTTTGACGATTATTAACAACAAAATACGGTTTATATGGATGACCAAAGGTCAACATGAGTGATAATCATTTGCTGGGAATGGAGAATCGGTTAATGACTTAAACAAATCAAATTGAGAAAGAAAAGAAGCCGATAAACCACCTAATGTACATTTGTTTTTGGGGGGGGTGGGTTTAATTGATACACAGCTGAATATTGCAAAGAACAATTAGACCAAATAGAATACTAAATTATTTTTTACCTTTTTAAAAAAAGCATGCCTACTAAGCATATCCAAAAATGCCTACAACCGCCAGAGTCCCGCCAGAAGAAGGGATAGTAGAAAAACCTGACATAAAAACCTTCAGATTAACAGAACATTAACCACAAATGCAGCAAGTACTAGAGCAGACCTTTCAAATACAGCAAAACCATACGAAGGTATTCTGCCTGCCTTTAATGCTGTTTCCTACTGTTAATACTGGAGCTTCAAACTATAAGCGCCCGCATCAATCAGGAACGAGTGTTGGCCTTTTAAGCATCAGGCATAGGCACACCCTCAGCTTTTACCTCTAGGCGGTTTAGACTTTAGCTCTTGGCCTGTGTTCATTAGCTGTAGTGCTGCTAGCAAAAAATACAAAACTAAAAACACCAAAAGCACACAGTTTGCTATGGTTCCAACTACAAACAGCTAAACTTAGTTCCTTTAGAATCAGATAATAAATAAAGGCACTAGCTGCCTCAAACCTCACGATGAAGAATTTAGTCGTTTACAGGCTGATTTTAATGACTACACAAGACAAAAGATTGATCTTCAAAGACAGGCGAGGACTAATAGTTTTTTTCTCAACAGCAGACGGCCGAGCAGATAAAAAAGGAATGCCTTAAAAAAGAAAACGAAACATAAACTCTGCTCTAAACAGCTCACAATAACAACGCAAAGGGTGTTTTAATACTATAGTTAATAGAGTCTAAACACAAAAAGACCAACGATTTTGATTAATTATTTTTGATTTAAATAAAATATTATGAGTAGAAAAGAAACTCAGCATGGATAAGATATATGAAGACCGGACGAATTGTTTGAAAGCAATGCAGAAGATTTATACGAGCACTGAATGAAAGTATTTGAGAAGTCATTAAATCCAGTCAAAGCGTACGGGCAAGTGTTGCTCATGCAATTTTCTCAAGTTCCCGGTAAACTGACAATAGCCCCGCCAGTTAAAGTAATGTAGCCTGTATTTAAATGACTATGAAACAATAAATAAGAAACCTAGAAAGTCTGGTCTCGACTAAACAACAGACTATTCTTTCTCAAATGACTTAACACCCTGATGGGCAGACCCACTGCTTACACAGTTTGATGTGGCTGCTGAAACGCCAAAATGAGAGGCGCTGGTTGGACCAGAGGGCGAAGTCTTAGAGATCAGATTAAAACAGTCTAAGTATGCACCGATTGTAGCAGGTCTTACATTCCACTACCTCCAGCATTAGTTGCAAAAAAAGCATTCTAAACATAAAAAATACAGACGACACACAAATGTTTCCATTGTGGTGTGTTCACGCAAGGCTGCTTACGTCCGCCAAAAACGCAGAGAGAGTGTCTAACTAATGGGATTACATTAATGATCTTAAACTTTAGTGGAATATCCTATCCTGTTAGCGAATTCCATGATCATTTTGAAGAACAAAACAAACCAATAACTGTTTAATGTCTACACATTGGGATGTAAGAAACAATCTACAGCCCATCCAGAGTGTGCCAGAACAGCCCAACAATTGGCGAAATCCAGACAAAAATTCATTTGACTTTCCTGCTGAAGTTTTCAACCGCTACCGCATTACACATTGATACACACAATGAGTAGAATATTGGCGCATAACTACAAAAAATTTATGGCAAACAAGAATTCTTAGAAAAATGTTTAACAAGAATTCCAATCGTAAAAGCGCCGAGTGAACATAAGAAACATTGTATCGCCCAGTTGTCTGTAATACAGAACTAATTTTTTTTTTTTTTTTTTTTTTTTTTTTTTTTGTTTTTTTTTATTATTTTTTTTTTTTTTTTTTTACCCGCCCCCAGAAGGAAAAAGTTAGTTTTAAAGAACTGGAAACGATGCAAAATTTCCATTACTATTTACGCATACTTTGAATCATACATTGTTCCTTTATGAATGGGCCGGCGCCATCAAAAACTTCGAAAAAACATCCTAATGAGTAATCTCATCAGATTTGTTCATTAGCCTTCATTATTGTATAGGTGGAAGGCGCTCATTCAACCCAGAATAATACAGAGGGCCAGATGCGCTAGAAGATTTTACAGCGCATGCAGCAAGTGCGTAACGATTGTTCTAATAATCTGATTTATCTGAAATCATAAATGAAGCCTGAAGACCAACAGCAAGTATACCTCAGCACACTTTGTTGGAATTGCGGTTTTAGAGAACCACTCATCAGACGAAGCCTAATCCAAACATTAAGGACCAAGACCACATATCGGGAAGTTCAGAGGAGTCACACATAGTAAATGCAAATCTCAATTAAAGTAAGAACCAAAGACATGGAACGCCTGTATTCTATCATAACATGCGGGCTATGCCTCCCACGCTAATAATGAAAGCAGTGGGTCGATGCCTTTTAGGGTGTCTTGCAATGCAACAGGTCATCAGAAAAGTACATGTGTTTTTCACTTTATAAAATAACAAGAGTCATTTTATGACTCCTATGCAACACCTTATGAGGTTCGTTAGAGGTCCACTTGCTATGTCCTTAAATTCCTGCCCAATTACGGAAGACTATTTTGACTCAACTCTCGTTAGAAAGGGTGTTTAACCCTTATGAGTACATGAACAGTTGGGAAAATTACTGACGAAGACTCACTTCCGCCTAAGGCGCGGTTCATTCTATTCTTAGAGGAAAGGACACAGTGATTCTGATTACCAGCATGCCTCAAGAAGCAAGGCAGCAGTAAGGAGAGTAAAACAATTGGGAGACTAACAGAGTTCATCTTGATGGTGATACATGTTGATGG
This sequence comes from Conus ventricosus, assembly GCA_018398815.1. Classification (NCBI taxonomy): domain Eukaryota; kingdom Metazoa; phylum Mollusca; class Gastropoda; order Neogastropoda; family Conidae; genus Conus; species Conus ventricosus. Next base: position 3,159,283 of record CM031598.1, read on the forward strand.
CGGACGTCTATTGAAAATAAAGGAAGACCTGCATGAAACATTATAGCCTGGAGTTTCCAGCGCCTTACATTCTGTGCCCGGGATGGTTTGGGACGCATTCTTAAAATATACTGAGTACAGATTTGTATTTATTGACTAACCTACCAATGATTTCAATGATTTGAAAACGGATTGGCGTGGGGAATTAGTATGGCGTCACATCATTACTGAAAAGTCAAACAACAAATACTTGACGATTATGATCTCAAGTAACAGCCTAAACTACCTCATTATTTAGAACGCAAACAATCTGTATGGATGTGGCTATGCGCAATCGCATGCCATTACGAGTAACTTTCAGAATGTACACAGGTGGCGGTACAAATAATCTTAAAAAGCATTAAAAGTGGTTGAGTGCAGTTGACGCCGGGTCAACATCGCGGATACAATTCTAAGAAGTTGACTAGACTAATCCTCAAACTCCATGACCTGCATATTGACTATCCATTAGCAGCAGAAAGTCTAAAGATAAATTCCAAGAGAGCCGCCTAAACTCTGTCCTAAAACTTTCGAGGTCAAAAAAAATTATGTCTGTCATTACAGACTTCTACAATTTTATTTAAGACAACGGTTTGAAGTTGACCAGCTGTTCATCGTAAAATTGCTTTTGATCAAGAACAGTTCAGTAAACCATAGAATCATGAAGAACACTGATCTCAGAACTAAATCCACAGATGCCACAGACAAAAGACTTTCAATGCTGATGAACAACAGTTGTTTCGGAAAAGACCAAAGAGAATCCGCACAAACGCAAAGACGTCAGAATGGCCACCAGAGAGACCGAAGCATTACTGACTTCTAAACCAAATTAACAGACATCAGAAGATTTTCAAGATCAGCTTTGTATAATGATGAAAAACATAAGTCAAATTAGACCAGCCTGTATTTATTTGGGTTTACTGTTTTTAGAATTATCAAGATTTTGATGTTAGAATTTCTATTATGACTACTTTAAACTCCTCGTATCCAGAGTCCAGAGTACTTTAGACACAGTTCAGACAGTTTATGTTAAAGATATCCCTCCTGAATGACATCTATAAAGCCATGCATTAGAAGTATCGAAAGGCACTCGGATGGTACGAACACATACCGCTTACCCTTAAAATCGCCTTTTGCAATTCCATATACTAATAAGAAGGTTTTAGGCAAGATGAAGGATGAAAAACTGGAAAGGTAATAAAGGAGTTGTTTGTTTAAGGTCGAAAATGTAACAGTAATATCGAGCCAGGAAAAACTAATCAAAAAAAGCCAAGGAAATATTCCCGCAGTGTTGTGCATTCGAGCATATCACATGACAACTTACAAAGAAGCATTGTTTTGAACAAAAGACTTTTCATCCAATGACAACGTAAAACAACCTCTAATCTACATGAAAATCAACACAACAGTTGTAAACAAAGAAGTCCATTATATAGAACAAACACAAAACGTGAGATTTGTTATCCAGAGTTTTCATATGCAATGGACATAGAGAACCCGTAAAATTAATTAAATCGGAACAGTTTCTTGGTGGGATTATCATGCAGTTCTTCTTTCACAAAAGATCTTGAGAGCTGTTGTTTGGTTTGTGCCAGTTTCTCCGTAAATAAACACGGGGCGGAATTCATCTTTACAATTCTTTATTATTTCATACGGAACAACACATTCCAAACTGGATCTGTTGCCCTGATGGCGAGAGACCCCCTTCTGCTTCCCCCTGTAAATAAAAGTAACTTACTTTAAACCAAACGGTAATAGTTTGCTGGATGAAGACTCTCCTTCAGCAACATTTATTGTTTTTGTTTTGATTGCTTGACTGGTTTAGTCCTTTAAATTCTTCATTATTCATTGCACGTAGAACTGAGGGCAGTCTCTAACCCATTCTGTGTTGCGAGAATTGTCAATAAGCTCTCTGTGATACTGGTAGGAAAAAAGTCTTTCGCTAACTGTTCGTTAAAGTTTTCAACCAAAGCCTGTGATCGTGAACTCCTGGAATGCCTCTTTTAATGGTAACTCTATGTTTTAACAATAATTGATTCACTTGACCTTTAAATTCTTTTCCATCATCAACTTGAATCATGCGAGGGTAAGTTAAAGACCTCGTTGGTATATCAGTTGTAATAGCGACAGCAACAGCAGAGGCACTCTTTTGTGTTAAAGGTTCCGCATCTTTGTATCTTGAAGCTATGTCAATGACTGTAAGTGCGTACTTAAATCGTTTCGCCTAATCGTATCAGAGGGTAAATATAGAAGATCCATTTGATGGGTGTCGTTGGAGTTGTATTGACAAAGTGTGGTCTCTGTAATTCGTCTAGGTGCAGGTAAATAAATTGCCAAATCGCTTGTTTAGATAACCATTCTTTTGCTGTTTGTTCACTGACACCCGCTGCTTCGCTAGCTTTTTAATTGCTGTGATTCCCTTCCAATATCCTTTGGTGAATAATAGATTTTGTTCATTTTTTATTCAGCTGATATTATGCGCAACAAAATACACGACGGTCCATGCCAAAGACAATAAACGTGATTTCTTGCATCTTTTGTTTTTCTGATGGATGAATAAAAGTCGCTGAATTTGGTGGGGGCAATGTCTCGATTGCTTGCCTGTTACAAGATAATATTCTTTTATTGCTTGATCAGCGTCTTTAAATGTGTAAGCTGCATGTCCCTGTTTTTTCAGTTTGTTATTAATAAAATCTAACTGCTCAATTCTCTGCTTTTCATAGTTATCTTGTGCTGCGCTAGTTGCTCCACAGCTTTGTTATGTCTTTTTCTCTCATCGTCATCCCGCAGTTTACTAAACGCATAATTACTTCCGCTAAAAGCAAGCGCATTAACCACAGCACCGCCAATCATCATTACGAGTGAAGCCATTTTTATAAATGTATTTTTTTTTACATATAATACTGTCTGGAATTATTCCCTGCTTAACTAAGAATCTTTCGTAGCAAATGAAGCTGTAATAATAGCAATCAGCTTTGCTGAGTCTTCAAAGTCTAGTTTTGCCAAGATCTGCCGGTTTTATTTTAACAGGCTTTACCAAGCATTGTGTATCCTACACTAGCCTCCAATAATGGCAGAATGGTAATACAAGGTTGGCAATAGTTTTTTCGGCGCTCATTTTAAAAAATAAAATAATTAAATTAATAAAAAAAACATGAACAGCGATGATCTACTACTACAGCTACAGGGTGCCTAAACCTTCCTGAACTACAAAAGAAGAAGTTGATGATCAAGCTATTATGCCCAAAAAGGAAAGGTTGTATTCTTTGGCAGCATGTGGGAAAACAAAACAGTTCCTCGGAACTGAATTCAGCATAGAACAGATTCAACAATGTCCCCGCAAGACATTATAAAGTATCATAACAGTATGAAGCGCAGCTGGGGTCGAGAATGGTAAAAAGTGTAGGACAAACGGTTCTTAGTTTGTACACTAAACTAGTCAGTAGATTTGCGCCTATTGATTCTGAACAAGATCTTACGTATGATTTAACGCAAGATCCAGTTTTTAACAAAGTCATTAGAGTCTCTAAGCTGTGATTTATATTACAGATTTGGAACATGAGTATCGCCGTTAATCATGGATTAATTACTTTAATCATATAGATTTTATTTCCCTTCAAAATGAACGAGTCGGAAAATCAGCAGAATCAGGAAACATTGAATCAGAAAACACTGAATCAAGTCGAGAAAGTGACCATAAACATCCTGGGCGTGTTGCAGCAGGAAAAGAGTAGCAGAGTTAAACAGACAAAGAAAATTAAAGTACAATCACAGAATGAAACATAACACCGCCAACGCCAACAGTTGATCCAATGCCAGCTCCAAAACAAGAGCAAGTTAATTTAAGGGCGCCAAAGTCTTCATGGAATATTGAACTTAAAACTGTTGCCATTTTTGGCGCCATTGCGCTGCTGGGGGCAGTTATTACGGTTATAAAATATATAAACCAATGCAACAAAAACAAAAGCAGCCAAAAAAATCTGAACCACTAAATACAGAAGAAGACAACAGCACGTCAGCACCACCAATAACAAAAAATCATTTTGATCCATTTAAAATGCAATAATATTTTAAGAACTTAAATTTAAATTTTTGATAAAACATGGCGGATTATTATTTGTTTAAAATGATGGAGTCAATAAATAAAGACATGGGGTCTATAAAAGACATTTCCATAGACCAGAATTGTAATCAATGCGGTTGCTTAGATGTAAGAACTTCATTAAGATCTATGCTAACCAATCTCACACCAAGGGCGTTAAGCAAGACATCCTCAACGATGACGCGTTTTTTTGAGGCATGTGTGTACTATATTAGACATCTACTATTTAAGAAAAAACATAGATTGTATTGTTTTTTGATAATTATAAGATAAACTTGAATAAGAACTTAGTTGTACTTAAAGACAACTTAATTACAATCTTGAGGTAACTTAATTAAGAACTTAATTAAGAACTTAATTAAGAACTTAATTAAGAACTTAATTAAGAACTTGAGGATGACTTAAGTAAGAACTTAGAAGTGACTTAAGTGTGTGCATGCATGGGGTGGGGGGTGGGTAGGGTGTGGGGGGGTGTGCATGCTGGGGTGGGGGTGGCATGCGTGGGTGGGGGTGTGCATGCGTGGGTAGGACAAAACACACAAACACCAACAAACAAACAAGAATAAAACTACTAGGGCCACTTCCTTGCTTTGTGACTAAACAGTTTGTACCCGCAGCGCAACCTCAATCAACTAGGCCAAGTGATCACATAGGTCGTTTGCCTAGTTTGCCGCTGAGCTTTGCAGGTGCTGCCGCGCTTTGCAGTCAAGCGATCATATATGATCACTTGGCCTATTTGCCTGCCAAGCTTTGCAGGTGCTCCGTGCTGACGTCATTGGCGGCAAGCGATCACATAGGGTCGTTTGGCCTAGTTTGCTGTGCTCCTCTTTTCTCAACCAGGCTTGCAACTGGCACGCAGACGCGCACGAATGGCTACACACTACTCCTCTCCATACTGGTAAATGTACTAAGACCTGCCTAACCCTATCTAGTTCGTTTGCCAGAACATTCGAAAATCGTTATTCAGTTGCATAAGTTTAATAAGGTTTGGCGTTTGCTACACACTTCATTTATACTGTTTCCTAGCTTGTGAAATTTAGGATAGTTATAAAAACACACAGAAAGTTGAATGAGTTTCCTAGAATATGAATCAGCCATGTTCACCTGCGTCTTGAGAAATGAACGCCATGTTTGTAGCGTTTTTGTTTTTTAAACATGACTTTAGCTGTTTCAAGCCAGCGACCAACAATCAACGCGTGATGAATTGTTTTGCTTTGGCCGACTTTCAACAATGCAGAGCCATTTATTAGATAAGGAACCATCTCATTAATAGTCAAACACGTATTAAAACTGCTACATCTTGTTCAGCAATATTTCTTTCATTTCCTTGAACCAACAAACCTTTAAGATAGTCGTTCATTTCCAAAGTTAGCTTCACCTAATTCTTTTCGACAAATACTCTAACATACAGGTAAAGTAAAACTTGTGGTCTTGAATAGCACAAACCTGTTCTTCAGTAACGTTTTAGCCATTTTAAAATAAAACACAACTAAAACACAGTGGCCATACCGAGCGCAGTCAAAACACAACCTTCTCGTTCGGCAGTCCGGAAAAACAATGGCGAAACCAGCCGGCTCACGTGACAGCCTCAATGTCGACGTAGCACTCGAGAATGTTCCAAACATTTGCTGATGCAATCATGTGCAAGTTA
>CM031598.1:3175053-3192553 GCA_018398815.1 Conus ventricosus
CCAGCACTGTCAACCCATTATCCTACATTCTCCGCCGTGTAGTCTACATAATCTACATTTCAGTCAACCCATTATCCTACATTCTCCGCCGTGTAGTCTACATAATCTACATTTCAGTCAACCCATTATCCTACATTCTCCGCCGTGTAGTCTACATAATCTACATTTCAGTCAACCCATTATCCTACATTCTCCGCCATGTAGTCTACATAATCTACATTTCAGTCAACCCATTATCCTACATTCTCCGCCATGTAGTCTACATAATCTACATTTCAGTCAACCCATTATCCTACATTCTCCGCCGTGTAGTCTACATAATCTACATTTCAGTCAACCCATTATCCTACATTCTCCGCCATGTAGTCTACATAATCTACATTTCAGTCAACCCATTATCCTACATTCTCCGCCATGTAGTCTACATAATCTACATTTGTCTAACTGGTCAAGCTTCAGCCTTGACTGTGCACCATTTAGCCTATACCGTTAACACCTTAGCTTACGCTGTCAACACTTCAGTCTATGCTGTCAAAATAGTAGCCTGAGTTTAGTCTACATTGTCAACCATTAAGCTTGCATTGTCAATATCTTATCCTGCTTTGTCAACATTTTAGCCTACAATGTCAACAGTTTAGCCTACATTGTCCACTATTAAGTCTACATTGTCAACACCTCACTCTATATTGTCAACGCCTTAGCCAACATTGTCAACACATAAACTTACATTGTCGACCACTTAGCCCACATTATCAACTCATTAGCTTACACCGTCAATACATTAACCTAGTTTGTAAATACAGTATCCTACATTGTTAGTCTTTTAGCCTGCATGCATCGTTTATGTCTTGGAATACACTGACCACAGCATAGGCTACAGTGACCACAGCATAGGCTACAGTGACCACAACATAGCCTACAGTGACCACAGCATAGCTCACGGTGACCACATCATAGGCTACAGTGACCACAGCATAGCATACAGTGACCACAGCATAGCTCAGACCTACAGTGATCACAGCATAGTTCACGTTGACCACAGCATAGTCTCAGTGACCACAGCATAGCCAACAGTGACTACAGGATAGGCTACAGTGACCACAGCATAGCCAACAGTGACCACAGGATAGGCTACAGTGACCACAGCATAGCCTACAGTGACCACAGCAAAGCCTACAGTGACCACAGCGTAGCCTACAGTGACCACAGCATAGGCTACAGTGACCACAGCATAGGCTCACGGTGACCACATCATAGGCTACAGTGACCACAGCATAGCCTACAGTGACCACAGCATAGGCTACAATGACCACAGCATAGCTCACGGTGACCACAGCATAGGCTACAGTGACCACAGCATAGGCTCACGGTGACCACATCATAGGCTACAGTGACCACAGCATAGGCTACAGTGACCACAGCATAGGCTACAATGACCACAGCATAGCTCACGGTGACCACAGCATAGGCTACAATGACCACAGCATATCTCACAGTGACCACAGCATAGGCACCACTGACCACAGCATAGCTCACAGTGACCACAACATAGCCTACACTGACCACAGCATAGCTCACGGTGACCACAGCATAGGCTACAATGACCACAGCATAGCTCACAGTGACCACAGCATAGCCTACACTGACCACAGCATAGCTCACGGTGACCACAGCATAGGCTACAATGACCACAGCATAGCTCACAGTGACCACAACATAGCCTACACTGACCACAGCATAGCTCATGGTGACCACAATATATCCTATAGTGACCACAGCACAGCCTACATGGTCCGCCTCTACTGTCTGTGTCTGATCCTATAGTTTCTGTTCAGTTCTTAGCCTATAGTATTCATCTCTCAGCCAGAACTGTCCACCTTCTAGCTCACACTGTCCACCTTGTACCTCACACTGTCCACCTACTCAGTCTGCGTTGTAGCCTAAATTCTGAGTCAGAAACGAAACGTAGCAATCTGACCAAACGCCAACAAACAAACAAAATGAAACAAACAAACAAAAAAACATCAAGGAAATAGCAACAACAAAACTAACAACAATAACAACAAAGAAAGGAAGAATCATCGAAAGTCAAAAGGAAAAATGTGAAACAGAAGTTATAGAAGCTGCTTAGTTCCTCCCGTGTTCTGTCAATCGGTAAAATAAAAAATGCTAGACTCCCAATCAGTGTGAGGGATATCCCGGACGACTTAATCAATGATCTAATTTTGTACATGCTGTTCTTACAAAAGAGTACAGAGGACGAATTCTGATGTCGTCTTCGGCAAATACCTGGATATAAAGGACACAGGGATGGTCTGATTCCTCAGCCACTTCTTTCAGTACGCATGATGTTGGACAATGTGTGTGTGTGTGTGTGTGTGTGTGTGTGTGTGTGTGTGTGTGTGTGTGTGTGTGTGTGTGTGTGTGTGTGTGTGTGTGTGTGTGTGGAGGGGGGGGGGGTTGGTTGTGGGTGTGGATGAAGGAGAGAGACAGACAGAGACACACAGAGAGAGAGAGAGAGAGAGAGAGAGAGAGAGAGAGAGAGAGAGAGAGAGAGAGAGAGAGAGAGAGAGAGACAGACAGACAGACAGACAGACAGACAGACACAGCACACACACACATGCACACACACACACACACACACACACACACACACACACACACACACACACACACACACACACACACACACAGAGAGAGAGAGAGAGAGAGAGAGAGAGAGAGAGAGAGAGAGAGAGAGAGAGAGCGAGAGAGAGCGAGAGAGAGAGAGAGAGAGAGAGAGAGAGAGGAGAGAGAGAGAGAGAGAGAGAGAGAGAGAGAGAGAGAGAGAGAGATGCAGACGGATAGAGCAGAAGACGTACAGACCGACCCACCGACCGGCAGACCGACTGACAGACAGACAGAGATAACGATAATTTATTCAAGAAAAGGCCACTGCCCCATTTGAAGGGGATGAGTAATAATCAAGCATAATTAAACTAGGTATTCTATGTTTCAAAACGGAGTGACTGAGGGCGGAAAATGAAGCAAAATTGAGAAAGAGAGGGGGTTAGTTACCGCCAAGGACATAGACAAAGTACAGGACAAGACACAAAAGGTATTTTATCATAAATATAAACATTCACAACATAGATACAAAGCAAGATTCCTTGTAATATTATAATTTATTGATAGAAGACAAAATGACTTGATATATTATAATTTATTGCTAGAAGACAAAATGACTTGAAAAGTGCTGGACTTCGATAATACTTTAATGGAATAAACCTTTGTCGCAGATCTGCCAGCAGATGTGCCAGCACAGGGCATAAGAATACAAAATGAAGTTGACCTTGCCTTCCAGATTTACACAATGGACACAACACATCCCCTTCTGTCTGGACATTGCATCTGTGACGATGCGCAGCAATCAGATTTACACAATGGACACAACACATCCCCTTCTGTCTGGACATTGCCTCTGTGACGATGCGCAGCAATACCCGAAACATCAAACCTGAATTTTGTCAGTTCAGACCTGATAAATCTAGTCGTGTTCACAGACATTTCCGAGAGAGAGAGAGAGAGAGAGAGAGAGAGAGAGAGAGAGAGAAGAGAGAGAGAGAGAGAGAGAGAGAGAGAGAGAGAGAGAGAGAGAGAGATGGAGGTGGTGGTCAGACGTCACAACAGTTATGACAACCTCCCACGAGCAGAGATAAAGGGGAAGACAACTGTGTGTGGCATTCAGGCAGCGGACTGGACTCCTCAGACAACTGAAGTCTCTTCACCCCCGGTCCTGGCACCATCGGCGGTTCATTTCAGAGCACGGCCACCATCACCTCTGCAGTGCCAGAGCAAGGCGCGCGCTGTCCATCAAAGCTGACTGACAACATGATCCTTCCCTCGGCGAGAGGCGGAGGAGAGAGATGCTGGCTGTTCAGCGCGGCCTTTGATGGCCTTGCCCGCGTCCCGTCCTCATCATAAAGCGATTGGTTGATAATGATCTGGACTGGCTGCCTGTCAGCGCTCTGGACATTTAGCCTCTATAGACATTGATATACGTCTTTGGTGAAGAACCAGTTTTGCCATCCATGAAACTAATCACCAGGTATTTCCTTCTTGCTCCCAGTACAGCCATTCTGTACACTAATCCGCCATGTAGTGTCAAAACTACATACCCGATTCAAATATATGACTGATTTGTTCATATGTCCACTGGCAAATGATTCGTGAACTACGGCTTACACTTACAAAGTCTTTAAAGTCATTTTCCTGATTTGCACTCTACATCACTTTCCAGATATCCCCCTCCCTTCCCAACTTTCCAGATATCCCCCTCCCTTCCCAACTTTCCAGATATCCCCCTCTCTTCCCAACTTTCCAGATATCCCCCTCCCTTCCCAACTTTCCAGATACCCCCCTCCCTTCCCAACTTTCCAGATATCCCCCTCCCTTCCCAACTTTCCAGATATCCCCCTCCCTTCCCAACTTTCCAGATATCCCCCTCCCTTCCCAACTTTCCAGATACCCCCCTCCCTTCCCAACTTCCTTTGTTGTCATAGCATTCTACTCTACATCACTTTCCAGATATACCCCTTCCTTCCAAACTTTCCAGATGTCCCCCTCCCTTCCCAACTTCCTTTGTTGTCATAGCATTCGACTCTACATCACTTTCCAGATATACCCCTCCCTTCCAAACTTTCCAGATATACCCCTCCCTTCCCAACTTTCCAGATATCCCCCTCCCTTCCCAACTTTCCAGATATACCCCTCCCTTCCCAACTTTCCAGATATCCCCCTCCCTTCCCAACTTTCCAGATACCCTTCCTTCCCAACTTTCCAGATATCCCCCTCCCTTCCAACTTTCCAGATATCCCCTTCCTTCCCAACGTCCTTTGTTGTCATAACATTCTCATTTGAAAATCATCATTTCAATGACATGCCTACGGTCAGGTCCATGTTGAACTGGACTACACACAACATTCCTTCCTTCCCTCACGGGCCTTCCTTCCCTCACGGGCCTTCCTTCCCTCACGGGCCTTCCTTCCCTCATGGTTCCTTCCCTCACGGGCCTTCCTTCCCTCACGGCCCTTCCTTCCCTCACGGGCCTTCCTTCCCTCACGGACCTTCCTTCCCTCACGGCCCTTCCTTCCCTCACGGGCCTTCCTTCCCTCACGGGCCTTCCTTCCCTCACGGGCCTTCCTTCCCTCACGGGCCTTCCTTCCCTCACGGGCCTTCCTTCCCAATTCACTGATTTACCCATACATTGATCCCTGTCTTATGCCTCTGCCTTCGGAATCAGCCTCTTTTCTGACACCGTGCACCTCTTAGCCTTCACTGAACACATCTTAGCCTTCATTGAACACCACTTAGCCTTCATTGAACACCTCTTAGCCTTCATTGAACACCTCTTAGCCTTCATTGAACAACTCTTAGCCTTCATTTAACACCTCTTAGCCTTCACAGAACACCTCTTAGCCTTCACTGAACACATCTTAGCCTTCAATGAACACACCTTAGCCTTCACTGAACACACCTTAGCCTTCATTGAACACACCTTAGCCTTCATTGAACACCTCTTAGCCTTCATTGAACGCCTCTTAGCCTTCACTGAAACACCTCTTAGCCTTCACTGAACACACCTTAGCCTTCACTGAACACACCTTAGCCTTCATTGAACACCTCTTAGCCTTCATTGAACACCTCTTAGCCTTCACTGAACACCTCTTAGCCTTCATTGAACACATCTTAGCCTTCATTGAACACACCTTAGCCTTCGCCTTCACTGAACACCTCTTAGCCTTCATTGAACACCTCATAGCCTTCATTGAACACCTCTTAGCCTTCATTGAACACCTCTTAGCCTTCATGGAACACATCTCAGCCTTCATTGAACACCTCTTAGCCTTCATTGAACACATCTCAGCCTTCATTGAACACCTCTTAGCCTTCATTGAACACACCTTAGCCTTCACTGAACACACCTTAGCCTTCACTGAACACCTCTTAGCCTTCATTGAACACACCTTAGCCTTCAATGAACACACCTTAGCCTTCACTGAACACATCTTTAGCCTTCACTGAACACATCTTAGCCTTCATTGAACACACCTTAGCCTTCACTGAACACACCTTAGCCTTCATTGAACACCTCTTAGCCTTCATTGAACACACCTTAGCCTTCACTGAACACACCTTAGCCTTCATTGAACACACCTTAGCCTTCACTGAACACACCATAGCCTCACTGAACACACCTTAGCCTTCACTGAGCACCTCTTAGCCTTCATTGAACACATCTTAGCCTTCATTGAACACATCTTAGCCGTCATTGAACACACCTTAGCCTTCATTGAACACACCTTAGCCTTCAATGAACACACCTTAGCCTTCACTGAACACATCTTAGCCTTCACTGAACACATCTTAGCCTTCATTGAACACACCTTAGCCTTCACTGAACACACCTTAGCCTTCATTGAACACCTCTTAGCCTTCATTGAACACACCTTAGCCTTCACTGAACACAACTTAGCCTTCATTGAACACACCTTAGCCTTCACTGAACACACCATAGCCTTCACTGAACACACCTTAGCCTTCACTGAGCACCTCTTAGCCTTCATTGAACACATCTTAGCCTTCATTGAACACATCTTAGCCTTCATTGAACACACCTTAGCCTTCATTGAACACCTCTTAGCCTTCATTGAACACCTCTTAGCCTTCATTGAACACATCTTAGCCTATATTCTTCTTCCTAAAATACTGGTTAACTCAAAAACGAGTAGGTCACCAGCGCGCATGTTAAAAAGTAAAATAAAATAGCATAAAGTAGTGCGACTCAGACTGTTGGCCCCTGGAGCAAATTTGGCAACAAGGGGTCACACTCGATATTCAAGAAGTTAAAAGCAATGGCCAAATTCAGGCCCAGGTAACAGTAAAATATCTGGGGAAGTTAAAATAGAAAATCGTCAATATGCAGATCTCAAAACTGTCGTATCAATTTGTTTTTTTTAAATGAGATTGCATTTGTGGCAATCTTGATGGCACCCGGCAGTGAGTTCCACAGCCGTACAGAACTAGGATAAAATGAATGTAAGTGGCTGTCAATATTTGATGCAGGTATGGTATAACATTGACCGCCACTCCTGGTGCTACTTTTATTCAATACTAGTTGTTCCATTGGAATATCAATTACTTTAGCTCTGCCTTTGAAGAAGATGTTAAGTTTGATAAAAGCTCTTCTCTCTTCTAAGGGTTTCCATTCTAATTTCCTCATGTTCTTCCTAGTATTCCCCTTTTCTCTGATGTGGTTCCCTGTTACGAACCGTGCTGCTCTCTTCTGAATCTTTTCGAGGTTATCAATGTCCTTTAGATGGTAAGGATCCCAAACTGAGCAACCATATTCCAGTACTGGTCTAACCAGTGTTTTGTAGCAGTCGTCTTTAACCTTTTGGGGGCAGTCATTGATATTCCTGTATAAGAAAGCTAAGATGTCATTTGCTTTCTTACATACTAAATTGTAGTGTTCTTTCCATTTGAGACGACTATCTATAATCACGCCTAAATATTTTGCAGCATTAGTTTCTTTAAGAATAGTATTATGGATAGAATAATCTGATCTAATTGGTGAGCGTTTGTTACATATACGCAACACTTGGCACTTTTGGAGATGAAATTCCATTTTCCAAGTTCTTTCCCACTCTTGTAAAGCGTTTAGATCTTCTTGTAGAATGCGTGTATCATTCTTGCTTCTGATTGTTCTATATACTAAGCTGTCATCTGCATAAAGCCTTATAGTAGTTCCAGGAGAGAGATTTCTACTTATGTCATTTATATAAATTAAGAAAAACAAGGGCCCCAGAACAGTTCCCTGTGATACACCTGACAAGACTGGTTTACAATGGGATGACGACCCTTCCACAACAACTTTCTGCGTTCTCCCAACGAGGAATGATCTAGCCCATTTTAGCAAAGAACCGCCAATGCCGATGTGTTCTAATTTAAGCAGCAGGCCCTCATGGTCAACCTTATCAAAGGCTTTAGAAAAGTCTAATAAAATTGCATCTATTTGCTGTCTGTTGTTAAGACAGTTATTAAAATCATTGAGAGTTGTTATAAGTTGAGTCTCACAACTCCTTCGCTGTCTAAAACCATGCTGGGCGTTATTTAAGAAGTCATATTTGTCAAGATGGTCCATTATGCTACTATATATTATGTGTTCAAGTAGTTTTGCTGATATGGATGTAAGAGATACAGGTCTATAGTTCTCTGCTTTTGTTTTGTCACCCTTTTTGAATAAGGGAACAATGCTCGCATCTCGCCACTCATCAGGTATTACTCCCTGGTCCAGTGAAGCTTGGTAAAGTAGTTGGTATGCCTCACTCAATTCATTGGCACATAATTTTAAGAGCTTGCCAGGAACGCCATCGGGACCAGTAGCTTTGTTTTCATTGATGTTGGTCAGTAACTTAAATACTCCTGCTTCGTTTACTTTGATGTTTTGCATTTCAGGGAGTTTATCATCATCCTTTAGTCTAACGTTAATTAAAGGTTTGGGATTTGAGAAAACTGAACAAAACTGCTTGTTTAGTAAATTTGCGTTCCCTTCAGGGTCCTGTATTAGGTTATTCTGGTTGTTTCTCAGGTCTGGAATCCCAATGTTGTCCTGTCTCTTACTCCTTATGTAAGACCATAATTTCTTGTTTTGATGATCACCTTCTGAAATCATCGAATTAACATAATTGGAGTGAGCAAGCCTACATTTTCTCTGACACCTTCTCTTAATATGTTTATACCTAACCAGTAATCTTTCTGAATTAGGATGTAGTTGCAATTTCTTAAAGAAACGATGTTTCCTTCTCAACAAACGTTAAGTTTTTGTAGTAATCCATGGCTGGTGGTTCTTGCTTGAAGTTATTTTAGTAGGTATGTTGTCATCCATAATAAATTCCAAGTTAGTTTTTATACACTTCCAAAGGTCACTGACATTATCTTTAACACTATGGGACCTCAAAAAAAGACGACTGAAATCATGAGTATCCCTGCGCAATTTTGGTAAATCTGCTTGGTTCCAGAGTCTATTGTCTATTGTGCGTGAGAAGCGAAGCGTTGCAGTTAATCCAGTCAATCGACGATCTTACCACCTAAAAAAAGTTTCACCAAAGTTAATGGGATCTGTGAAATTATTATTTTTAATATTCGGTGATTTTTTTTTCTCAGCTAGGAAATAGATCAGCATAAACATATCCTGAAACATCAAATCAATGTGATAGCTTTGCTATGACTAATTCTTATCAGGCGTGGGTAATAACATTTTGGAATGGGTTCCTAAGAATGTTTTTTTTCCAGGAACTGACTGACGATGCAAAGCGGCTAGCTGACAGCGTGAAGCCCTAACCTGGTAGGGGGGTTCGTGGTCATGATCCCCCTCCCTCCGATGAATTAAATCAAAAGAAGTCGGGTGCAGTCGGGTGCAGTCTGAGTTAAAGAATTATCACTGTACACCCGACCAAAGAATTATCGCTGTACACCCGACCAAGAATTATCGCTGTACACCCGACCAAAGAATTATCGCTGTACACCCGACCAAGAATTATCGCTGTACACCCGACCAAAGAATTATCGCTGTACACCCGACCAAAGAATTATCGCTGTACACCCGACCAAAATGATATTCAGGAAGACATGAAAAATGTAAAAAGAAACAGTAACAACAACAACAAAAGTGACTCATATATAGGGCGAACATTCGGTGGTACCATGAAGAAAACCAAACAGAGAGTTCGTGATTAACAGATTTTTATAAATGAGTTCACTTCAAACAGTATTATGACCTACAGCGTTGAAAACTTTGTGATGTCCTTAATGTCCTTTTAAAGACCTTTTGTAGGGGGAAGGGATGGGCAGAACCCTGACACCCCCTCCCCACCCCACCCCCTCCCCATCGCCCTTTTCACTCGGATGTGTAGGACACCTGCTGTTCTGATTTGTAATTACCAGTTTCTTTCAACTTGCAAATTCAGGCAAAACATTTTTGGTGATATGAAGTTATGAGAGAATGAGAGGTTAGGTAGCTGCGGGGAGAGAGAGAGAGAGAGAGAGAGAGAGAGAGAGAGAGAGAGAGAGAGAGAGAGAGAGAGAGAGAGAGAGAGAGAAGAGAGAGAGAGAGAGAGAGAGAGAGAGAGAGCGAGAGAGAGAGAGAGAGAGGTGGTGGTGATGGTGGTGGAGGTGAGGGTCAAGCGTGGCTGGGCCAAGGAAGAAGTTATGACAACCTCCCACGGGCAGAGTAAAGCCACAACTGACGGGCGGCATTCAGGAACGGGACAGCACTGCTCAGACACTTGTATTCTCTGGAACCCGATCGGGCAGCGTCAGCCTTCCGCTTCAGAGCTGGCAGACCTCACCTCTGGCTCCCGACTGGCCAAAGAGGGGCTGTCCATCACACGATGCCTTGTGCAGATGACAACAGGATCCTTTGCACGGCGGGAGGCGGAGGAGAGAGATGCCGGCTGTTTGATGGCCTTGCCCCCTTCCTCATCTTAAAGCGATTGCTTGATAATGATCTGGGCCTGGCTGCCCGTCACCACGCCAGCGGCAACACTATCCATCATTCTGCCTCTGGCTAAAAGACAGGTCCTCCTCCCTCCGCCCCAACGGAAAGACACAGTTTTACGGACCGTGAGGTCATTCATGCTCTCTCTCTCTCTCTCTCTCTCTCTCTCTCTCTCTCTCCTTGCCTCGCTCCACAGCGTCCATTCACAGACGTTGCCGACTTGTTCACTAAGTCTCCACATATCTCTCTTCTGATTTTGTGGACACAGTCATATTTATAAAGCGTATCACTTCTGGTCATACGTCCATGTGTGGAGGATGACATTTTTTTTCGTCTGGCATTGGCACATCTGTTTAGTTCTGTCTGACTTTTTGTTCACCCTTGACCATTTTTGGTAATAATGCTGATGACGGATTGTTATTTTGTTCTTCTTACCATCCTCTGTCATCATTGCTCGTTTTCCTGTAATGCCAGTCCCGTGACAAAAATCCAATCCCCGATCTCTTTTTCTGTTCCTTGTCGTCTCTTCACTTCTGTTTATCCTGTCTCCGGTATTAAAACATCCATTATTAGCAAAGATTGATGACTTCTGTAATGCTTTCAATCGATTTGAATTCTAACCCATAGCATAAAAAGCAAGGTGAATTTCTCTTTCATTGTTTTTGTTCTGCCTTTTCTTCAGTCAATTTAAATGTCTGTCTTAATCGCTGAAGACCCTTGTGTCGAAATGTGTTGCGTCTGTCATGCACTTTGTTCGTTCCGTTTGTCTGGTGGGCTAGTGTCATGCACTTTGTTCGTTCCGTTTGTCTGGTGGGCTAGTGTCATGCACTTTGTTCGTTCCGTTTGTTTGGTGGGCTAGTGTCATGCACTTTGTTCGTTCCGTTTGTCTGGTGGGCTAGTGTCATGCACTTTGTTCGTTCCGTTTGTCTGGTGGGCTAGTGTCATGCACTTTGTTCGTTCCGTTTGTCTGGTGGCTAGTTATCCTCTTCCTCTATGTCCCAGCTGCAATTACTCAACGTTTGACCTGCCATGTAACTGACTTTTTAATACATGGCCATTTGAACAAACCAGATTTCAGATAATGATAATCCTCCTCCTCCTCCTCTCTCTCTCCTCTCTCTCTCTCTCTCTCTCTCTCCTCTCTCTCTCTCCTCTCTCTCTCTCTCTCTCTCTCTCTCTCTTCTCTTCTCTCTCTCTCTGTGTGTGTGTGTGTGTGTGTGTGTGTGTGTGTGTGTGTGTGTGTGTGTGTGTGTGTGTGTGTGTGTGTGTGTGTGTGTGTAGGGTGTGCCTGTGTGTGTGTGTGTGTGTGTGTGTGTGTGTGTGTGTGTGTGTGTGTGTGTGTGTGTGTGTGTGTGTGTGTGTGTGTGTGTGTGTGTGTGTGTGTGTGTGTGTGAGGGTGTGCCTGCGTTCGTGCGGATTTGATAATCTGATGGAAAACGATTGCCAAGAGTACATGTCACAATGTGCTGATGGGATGGGATGGTGGTGGTAACAGTGGCGGTGGTGGTAACAGTGGCGGTGGTGGTGGTAATAGTGGCGGCGGTGGTGGTGATAGTGCGGTGGGGGTGGTAACAGTGGCGGCGGTGGTGGTAATAGTGGCGGTGGGGGTGGTACTAGTAGAGGTGGGATGGGATGGTGGTGGTAATAGTGGCGGTGGTGGTAATAGTGGCGGTGGTGGTGGTAATAGTGGCGGTGGTGGTGGTAATAGTGGCGGTGGGGGTGGTAATAGTGGCGGTGTCTAATTATTACAGTGCAATCTGATCAGCCCTGCTCGCTAGCCCTGTTACTACTTAAAAAGCGTTATCACTACAGAGAAGTCGCACCACTACTTGGCCACCTTACGACCAACGGGTAGACTTCACTAATGAGTGGCCGTACTGCTCCCGTGTAGCCTGGCCACTTCTGTCTACACATCACGAGTAAACTCATCACCACAGGGTAGTCTGAGTTCCATTTTGCGGTGCTACCAACGTAGCCTTATCTCCACAGTTGTAGCGCTATCAAAATACAATGTAACCTTGTTACTGCTGACGGCACACTAACGTAGCCTTATCTCCACAGTTGTAGCGCTATCAAAACTACAATGTAACCTTGTTACTGCTGACGGCACACTAACGTAGCCTTATCTCCACAGTTGTAGCGCTATCAAAACTACAATAATAATAATGATAATGGTTTCTTATATAGCGCTTAATCAAACGAATTTCTCTAAGCGCTTTACAAAGTCATACTACATTCACTCTTCTCATATACAATAGTACACCCTACACCTAGTTACAGATACTATTACTACAATAACAAACAAATCCTAATCCTACGAGTGTAACATTCACTTATTTTTCAAGTATCACTGCAAACACTTAATCCTATAACGTTCAGTCATACAACAAATACATGTAATGGAGAACATACACATACACTACATTTGAAAAGGCCCAGACGGCTATGAGTTAGGTTGTCCCCCCCCCCACCCCCCCTACCCCCACCCCCACACAGCATTGATTAATTATGAGAAAATAGATGGGTTTTAAGTTTAGACTTGAAAGAAGGGATAGAATCTGAATGTCTGAGAGAGTCTGGCAGTCTGTTCCACGTCGCTGGAGCTTGAAAAGAGAAGGATCTTTCACCAGTAGTACCGCTGACGGCATACTAACGTAGCCTTATCTCCACAGTTGTAGCCCTATCAAAAATACAATGTAACCTTGTTACCACTGACGGCATACAGCAAAATACTCACAGAACGACATTCTGTGTGAGACATCATTCTGTTAAATGCGGGTCTTGGATTTGTCGTGTCAACACCGGGCAATAGTACCTCGGCCATCATACAAACACAAACGAGGGCCAGGATGGAGAGGGACAAGGGGCAACGTGAGGTGGATGGAGGCGGGGAGGAGGCGGGGGCGAGAAGCCAATGGGTATGAGGAAGGAAGGGAGCGGGGTTGGGGTGGGGGTGGAGAAAGAAGAAAAAAAAAGCCCTTGAGTGGCAACAGTAAAAGTTGTAGCAGCATTTAGTAAAAAGCAACAGAAGCGGAAGTAGCAACACCACTTGCAGAAATCAGACATTGTATGCAGCAGCAACAGCAACAACAGCAGCAACATCAGCAGCAACAACAGCAGCAACATCAGCAGTTGCACAGACACATCAGCAGCAACAGTGGCAGCTTTAACTGTGAACTGCGGTCTTAGCATGTACCAATCGCACGGAAGTTCACAGAATTGGGCCGATCACGTGACCCGGCACGTCTATTGAGTTCTATACATGAAAGAGGTAGATGTGGCAGACAATGCCGAAGTTGAACCAACCTAGTCTGTGAGTCACAAAGACAATGCCGAAGTTGAACCAACCTAGTCTGTGAGTCACAAAGACAATGCCGAAGTTGAACCAACCTAGTCTGTGAGTCACAAAGACAATGCCGAAGTTGAACCAACCTAGTCTGTGAGTCACAAAGACAATGCCGAAGTTGAACCAACCTAGTCTGTGAGTCACAAAGACAATGCCGAAGTTGAACCAACCTAGCCTGTGAGTCACAAAGACAATGCCGAAGTTGAACCAACCTAACCTCTGAGTCACAAAGACAATGCCGAAGTTGAACCAACCTAGTCTGTGAGTCACAAAGACAATGCCGAAGTTGAACCAACCTAGCCTGTGAGTCACAAAGACAATGCCGAAGTTGAACCAACCTAGTCTGTGAGTCACAAAGACAATGCCGAAGTTGAACCAACCTAGTCTGTGAGTCACAAAGACAATGCCGAAGTTGAACCAACCTAGCCTGTGAGTCACAAAGACAATGCCGAAGTTGAACCAACCTAACCTCTGAGTCACAAAGACAATGACGAAGTTGAACCAACCTAGTCTGTGAGTCACAAAGACAATGCAGAAGTTGAACCAACCTAGCCTGTGAGTCACAAAGACAATGCCGAAGTTGAACCAATCTAGCCTGTGAGTGAAAGACAATGCCGAAGTTGAACCAACCTAGCCTGTGAGTCACAAAGACAATGCCGAAGTTGAACCAACCTAGCCTGTGAGTCACAAAGACAATGCCGAAGTTGAACCAACCTAGTCTGTGAGTCACAAAGACAACGCCGAAGTTGAACCAACCTAGCTTTTGAGTCACAAAGACAATGCCGAAGTTGAACCAACCTAGTCTGTGAGTCACCTAATTACCACTGGAAATCTAGCTGATCTCGGATACTGACAAGCTAAATGGTGTCTTTGAAGCCTTGGGGAGTCTAAAGAGAAATCTGTTCAAATCATGAACCACCGTTATCCCCCCCTCCCCCACCCCCGAACACACACCCACATACAGCATCGTACTCTGACTGGTGCATGAAAAGCTTAGACCTGTCACTCTCGAGCAGCTAAAGCCACAGTTTGAAACACCATGGAGCAGCTAAAGCCACAGTCTGAAACACCATGGAGCAGCTAAAGCCACAGTCTGAAACACCATGGAGCAGCTAAAGCCACAGTCTGAAACACCATGGAGCAGCTAAAGCCACAGTCTGAAACACCATGGAGCAGCTAAAGCCACAGTCTGAAACACCATGGAGCAGCTAAAGCCACAGTCTGAAACACCATGGAGCAGCTAAAGCCACAGTCTGAAACACCATGGAGCAGCTAAAGCCACAGTCTGAAAGACCATGGAGCAGCTAAAGCCACAGTCTGAAACACCATGGAGCAGCTAAAGCCACAGTCTGAAACACCATGGAGCAGCTAAAGCCACAGTTTGAAACACCATGGAGCAGCTAAAGCCACAGTCTGAAACACCATCGTATAACAGCCATTCCCGTCTTTTTACCCAAAGATACCTGAAAAAAATGCACGCCTGCAAACGTTCAGAAGACCGGACAGAACAGCGTGAGGAGATCAAGACAGAGTGGGGAAAGATGGGACGAACGGCGGGAAAAAAGGCGAAGAAATGAGGAGGGAAGGGAAGGTAGGCAGACGGGAGGAGGGTGGGCGGGGTGGGATGGGATGGGTGTTATGAAGGTGTACAGCGGAAGGGAGATAACTCCATGGCGCGTGCCCTCCAGATGATCCCGATGATCTGGCTGTCCTAACCTCTCTCTTCACCCGGCCCCTGGGTCAACCCCCTGATGCCTCAGTGCGCCGGCAACGGTGCGGAAGGGAGATGTGGGAGAGATGGAGGAGGAGGTGGAGGATGACGGGGCAGGAGGAGGAGGAGAACGAGGGACGGACTTTGAGAGAGAGAGAGAGAGAGAGAGAGAGAGAGAGAGGAGAGAGAGAGAGAGAGAGAGAGAGAGAGAGAGAGAGAGAGAGTACTCTGGACATCAATTTGAATGCGTGCGTGCGTGCGTGCGTGTGTGTGTGTGTGTGTGTGTGTGTGTGTGTGTGTGTGTGTGTGTGTGTGTGTGTGTGTGTGTGTGTGTGTGTGTGTGTGTGTGTGTGTGAATTATTAAAGCGCGCACGCACAAACGCACGCTCAGCTCTTCTGTGTTTTCTTCTTTTTTTGTGCTTGTTAATTATCTCTCGTTATACGCACACGCATGTGCGTGTGTGTTTGATCGCAAATCTAACTTTCCCTTTTCAATAATGAACACTTCCTGGTTAAATGTCAAGCTCTTTACTTTGTTCTTAAACTCTGTTTTTTTTTTTTCGCCTATGTACTTTCTACGTTTCTTATTGAGGAAAATCTCTCTTGAACATAATAACTGTAATACAAATAAGAAAATGTCGGTACATACACCCAGAACTCAGGTCGCAACGCGTACATATGTAAAGGAAATCACGCATGATCAAAAGAACGGAATGATAAAGATGAAATATAAAATAACTGATACACCTGGAACGCAAAGAAATAGTAAAAGCAAGAAGGGAAAGTGAGAGAGGAAAAAAAGAAAGAAATAAAGCCGATGGGTTTGTTAGACCCCTTGCACTGTTATTTATTATTCTCATCCCGTTTCTTGACCTTGGCCGCGGGTAATTTATTTTTGTTGGTATCCCTCCCTCTCTCCCCTTCCTGCCGCTCGGTAGCGGACAACGGACTGACACATACAAGAGTTAAATATTTACAGTGCCGTAGGACTTGGGTACGTGGGGAAGTTAATCGGAGCGGTGGGAGGGGAGGGGGAGGGGGGGGGGAATCTATGGGTGTACACTCGTGTCTAAAGACGACACTAGCTGTTTCCCTCGGGGAAATAACTATCATCCATGAGGAGAATAGCTGACAGATGGAAGACAGTTATTGTCTTAAGATCACAACTACTTTCCTAAGGATCACAATTGTTTCCTGTTTTCCTGAACAGAGTAACCGTTTTCCTTATTCTCCTTGGGGATCACAATTCTTTTCGCTAGTTTCATTGGGATAATAACTGTTACCCCTGTTTTCCTGAGGACAGTAACTATTTTCTTTATTCTCCTTGAGCATCACAATTTTCATTGGGATCATAACCGTTATCCTTGTGTTCCTGAGGAGAGTGACTATTTTCCGTATTCTCCTTGAGCATCACAATTTCCCCTTATTTTCATTGGGATCATAACCGTTATCCTTGTGTTCCTGTGGACATCAGGTATTTCACAAGAACACAAAAGCGTCCTTAGCGGGAAAAACAGCTATGCTCGCTGTTCATAAAGAGAAGGGCGGGAAAAACAGCTATGCTCGCTGTTCATAAAGAGAAGGGCGGGAAAAACAGCTATACACGCTGTTCATAAAGAGAAGGGCGGGAAAAAAAACAGCTATGCTCGCTGTTCATAAAGAGAAGGGCGGGAAAAACAGCTATACACGCTGTTCATACAGAGAAGGGCGGGAAAAAACAGCTATACACGCTGTTCATAAAGAGAAGGGCGGGAAAAACAGCTATACACGCTGTTCATAAAGAGAAGGGCGAATGGAGTCAGCAAAATGAGGAAAATAGTTGTGATTCCTATGATCATAATTGTTCTCGTAATTTTGTCGTTTTTTCTCAAGGATAATAACTCTTTTCCCGCAGAAATGGGGAAAA
>CM031598.1:3195053-3238329 GCA_018398815.1 Conus ventricosus
ATTAGATTGTTCGTCTATGTATTTGTCTGACTTTATTCAAGTTTAAAAGGCTGTGCCAGTCTTGAATAAAAGTTACACTGTGTTAGGTTTCCTTATGGGAGCAAAACATACCCCACTTGTTTACTGTTTATTGATAAATTTAGTTAAATTGAATCCCCCCTCTCCCCTTATTTGGACGTAATGTTATGACAGAATAGCTCATATTTTTGCTTCCTGTGAAATTGAGGTAAAATTTTTTGGTGACAGACATTTTTTGGGCATGCGATGATAAAGTGAAATTTAATGTTCTGTTACATTCACATCTGTACAGAATCTATGCTCTCTGCGAGTATATTCTTTCCTGCCTAGTTCACAACCTCTTCTTCAAACAACGCAAAGAAATCGAGATAAACATTCTGACCGCCATTTTCGCCATAATTTTTAAGATTCAAAATTTAGAAAAAGAGGGGTCAGTTACCGCCAAGGACATAGACAAAGTACAGGACATGACCCAGTGCATTCGACCTTTTGGGTCTTCTTCATGAAAAAACAAATCACATTTAGGACAGGGGAAAACGAGAACGAGAAACCACTTATCTTCGCAAAATTCAGCGCACGACCAAAATGGCCGCCGGACGGTTTCCACTGTCCTAATGTTTTTTGTTTTTGCCTGTTTCACTGTCCAAACGTTATTTGTTTTTGCCTGTTTTCACTGTCCTAAACGTTATTTGTTTTTGCCTGTTTTCCACTGTCCTAAACGTTATTTTTTTGCCTGTTTTCCACTGTCATAAACGTTTTTTGGGTTTTTTGCTTGACGAAGACCTAACCCAGGTCGAAAATGCATTGTGTCTTGTCCTGTACTTTGTTATGTCTAGTCCTTGGGGGGTAACTAAACCCCCCTTTTTCTAAATTTTGCTTCATTTTCCGCCCTCATCACTCCGTTTGAAACTTTAATTCAAAGATTCAGTTCACTAAAGCCTGCCTGTAACTGACTTCATTTTTCGGGCTATTGAGGTATGCTTTCATCCACGCGTATTGACAGTTTGTCTTTAGCAAGATTATGCAAACACCATATTGATTTCAACAAAAATTTGGGGAAAACTGAACATGGCTGGGGGACGAATCAATTGAAATTTGGGGGTGCGAATCCTTTGGGGCCGATCGGTTTTAAAAGCGGAAGGGGGGGGGGGGGGGGGGGGGGGGTGGGGGGGGGGGGGGGGGGGGGGGGGGGGGGGGGGGAATCCAAATCTGTTTGATCTTGGCAAGTCTGCGCACGCCCATGTCTTGGTTGTAGATGTTTCTTTTGACTTCATTCCAAATTATCCACAGGGGGGCGTGGCTGGGATACGGAAACCGAGAGAAATCCATTTGTGGAGAACAAGAATACTTTGAAATATTTCGACAGATTGACTCACATCACGTAAAGGGGTCAACACCAGTACATGACTCACTTCGGGGGCTTAACTAATACTGAATGCTGACTTCCTCTGTTAACACTTACAAGAAAAAGGGGGCGAACAACACCACAAAAACACCATGCACAAAGTTCCAAAATAATAACGATGATTGGAACTCTGCATGGAAGGTATCACTGCAAGAGCTCGAGTTCAGCGAGAGTGACCCCCCGTTTTAAAGGACAGATGCCGCGGGTTTGGGCACGCCCAGAGCAATTTTTGCCCCATACGTTACATATCATCCCAAACAGAGCTCGATACGTTACACAACAGCCAATCAAGAGAGATACGTTAGCACAACGTCCAATCAGAGAGAGATACGTTAGCACAACAGTCCAATCAGAGCTCCATACTTAGCACAACAGTCCAATCAAGCTCGATACTTAGCATAACAGTCCAATCAGAGCTCCATACGTTTGCATAACAGTCCAATCAGAGCCGATACGTTAGCCAAACATCCAATCAGAGAGAGATACGTTAGCACAACATCCAATAGAGAGAGATACGTTAGCATAACATCCAATCAAGCTCGATACGTTTGCATAACAGTCCAATCAGACTCGATACGTTAGCACAACAGTCCAATCAAGCTCGATACTTTGCACAACATCCAATCAGAAAAGATACGTTAGCACAACAGTCCAATCAGAGAGAGATACTTAGCACAACATCCAATCAGAGCTCGATACGTTAGCACAACAGTCCAATCAGAGCTCCAACGTTACATAACAGTCCAATCAAGCTCGAAACGTTAGCATAACATCCAATCAGAGCTCGATACGTTAGCATAACATCCAACCAGAGCTCCATACTTTTGCAAATAGTCCAATCAGAGCTCCATACGTTAGCAAACGTCCAATCAGAAACTCGATACGTTAGCATAACAGGCCAATCAGAAGAGATACGTTAGCATAACAGTCCAATCGAGCTCGATACGTTAGCATAAAAAGTCCAATCAGAGCTCCATACGTTAGCATAACAGTCCAATCAAACTCCATACGTTAGCATAACAGTCCAATCAGAGCTCCATACTTAGCATAACATCCAATCAGAGAGAGATACGTTAGCATAACAGTCAATCAGAGCTCCATACGTTAGCACAACATCCAATCCGAGCCCATACGTTAGCATAAAAAGTCCAATCAGACTCCAACGTACATAACAGTCCAATCAGAGCTCCATACTTAGCACAACAGCCAATCAGAGCTCCATACGTTAGGGAAACAGTCCAAACAGAGCTCCATACTTACATAACAGTCCCAATCAAGCTCGATAACGTTAGCATAAACAGTCCAATCAGAGCTCCAAACGTTAGCATAACAGTCCAATCAGGCTCCATACGTTAGCATAACAGTCCAATCAAGCTCGATACTTAGCATAACATCCAATCAGAGCTCCATACGTTAGCATAACAGTCCAATCAGAGCTCGATACGTTAGCATAACAGTCCAATCAGAGCTCCATACGTTTACATAACATCCAATCAAGCTCCATACGTTACATAACAGTCCAATCAGAGCTCGATACGTTAGCATAACATCCAATCAGAGCTCCACATGCAAGCAAAACATCCAATCAGAGCTCCATACGTTAGCATAACAGTCCAATCAAGCTCCACACGTTAGCATAACAGCCCAACAGAGCCATACGTTAGCAAAACATCCCCAAACAGAGCTCCACACTTAGCAAACAGTCTAACCAGAGCTCCATACGTTAGCATAACATCCAATCAGAGCTCGATACGTTAGCATAACCCTCCAATCAGAGCCCACACGTTACATAACATCCAACCAAGCCCACACGCAAGCATAACAGTCCAATCAAGAGAAAAACGCCGAAACGTGGGGTGAAAACGGCCCCAACAGACGGGCGATGTCGCAATCGTTTCCTGGCGTTTCTTTCCAATTTAAGTATGGACTCTCTAGATCCAGCCGCTGGACCAAAACAAGTTTGGACCCCTCTAGATCCAGTTGCTGGGCCAATCAAATATTTGGGCTCTCTAGATCCAGTTGCTGGACCAATCAAATATTGGACTCTCTAGATCCAGTTGCTGGGCCAATCAAATATTTGGGAAACTCTAGATCCATTTGCTAGACCCGCCAACAGAAAACAGTACTCCCTGTGCAACGACAAGACTGACATTATCTCCCCTGACTTTTGACTCCCTGTGCAACGACAAGACTGACATTATCTTCCCTGACTTCTGTCTCCCTGTGCAACGACAAAACTGACATTAATCTCCCCTGACTTTTGTCTCCCTGTCAACAAGACTGACATTATCTCCCCTGACTTTTGTCTCCATGTGCAACAAGACTGACATTAAACTCCCCCGACTTTTGTCTCCCTGTGCAACGACAAAAACTGACATTATCTCCCCTGACTTTTGTCTCCCTGTGCAACGACAAGACTGACATTATCTCCCCACTTTGTCTCCCGTGCAACGACAAGACTGACATTATCCCCCCCTGACTTCTGTCTCCCTGTGCAACGACAAGACTGACATTATCTCCCCCCTGACTTTTGACTCCCTGTGCAACGACAAGACTGACATTATCTCCCCTACTTTGACTCCCTGTGCAACGACAAGACTGACATTATCTCCCCTGACTTTTGTCTCCCTGTGCAACAAGACTGGGCATTATCTTCCCCCGACTTTTGTCTCCCTGTGCAACAAGACTGACATTATCTCCCCTGACTTTGACTCCCTGTGCAACGAGAAGTGACATTATCTCCCCTGACTTTTGACTCCCCTGTGCAACGACAAGACTGACATTAACTCCCCTGACTTTTGACTCCCTGTGCAACGACAAGACTGACATTACTCCCCTGACTTTTGTCTCCCGTGCAAAGACAAGACTGACATTTTCCTCCCCTGACTTTTGTCTCCCTGTGCAACGACAAGCTGACATATCTCCCCCTGACTTTTGTCTCCCTGTGCAACGAGAATGACATTATCTCCCCTGACTTTTTCTCCCTGTGGGAACGACAAGACTGACAATACTCCCCTACTTTTTTCTCCCTGTGCAACGACAAGACTGACATTATCTCCCCTGACTTTGTCTCCCTGTGCAACGACAAGACTGACATTATCTCCCCTGACTTTTGTCTCCCTTGCAACGACAAGACCTGACATATCTCCCCCTGACTTTTTTCTCCCTGTGCAACGAGAAGTGACATTAACTCCCCTGAATTTTTTACTCCCCGTGCAACGACAAACGACATTATCTTCCCTGACTTTTGTCTTCCCGTGCAACGACAAGACTGACATTATCTTCCCCTGACTTTTGACTGCCTGTTGCAACAAGACTGACATTATCTCCCCTGACTTTTTCTCCCTGTCAACAAGAACTGACATTATCTTCCCTACCTTTTCTCCCTGTGCAACAAGACTGACATTATCTTCCCTGACTTTTGTCTCCCTGTGCAACAAGACGGGCATTATCTCCCCTGACTTCTGACTCCCTGTGCAACGACAAGACTGACATTACTCTCCTGACTTTTGTCTCCCTGTGCAACAAACTGACATTATCTTCCCTGACTTTTGTCTCCCTGTTCAACGACAAGACTGACATTATCTCCCCTGACTTTTGTCTCCCTGTGCAAAAGACAAAACTGACATTATCTTCCCCTGACTTTTTGTCTCCCTGTGCAACGACAAACTGACAGTATCTCCCCCTGACTTTTGTCTCCCTGTGCAACGACAAGACTGACATTTTCTTCCCTGACTTTGACTCCCTGTGCAACGACAAGACTGACATTATCTTCCCCTGACTTTTGACTCCTTGCAACGACAAGACTGACATTATCTTCCCCTGACTTTTCCGCCTCGGAATAGGTCTCATGAGGGTTTTCATCACAAGGAAGGTTACAGAACTCGGCCCGTCACGTGGCCCCACTCAAACAGTAATCTATGTTAAATAAAAGAGACAAAAAGAGACAGAGATGAAGAAAACAAACAAAATGAACAAACGGACAACAACGATTGCACAACTTATTGCCAATGCAGCCTTTTTTGGTTTAAAATCCATCGTCTTCAATACAAGACAAGCTAAACGTTGTCTTTATGGTTAATTGCCAATGCAGCCTTTTCCTGGGTTTAAAATCCACTCAGTCTTAAATACAAGACAAGCTAAACGTTGTCTTTATGGCTTATTGCCAATGCAGCCTTTTCTTGGTTTAAAATCCACTCAGTCTTCAATACAAGACAAGTTAAACGTTGTTTTTTATGGCTTATTGCCAATGCAGAGCCTTTCCTTGGGTTAAAATCCACTCAGTCTTCAGTACAAGACAAGTTAAACGTTGTCTTTAATGGCTTATTGCCAATGCAGCCTTTCCTTGGGTTTAAAATCCACTCAGTCTTCAGTACAAGACAAGCTAAACGTTGTCTTTATGGCCTAGGATATGGGTCAAGCGATTAGGATAAGAAAACTTGTTCTGAACGTGTTCGCTGATATTTTTTTTTCTCTCATGCACATTAACCAACGACCTCTTTTTCGTGCATGAAATGACGGGAATTGGCCACTGGCACACTTTCCTACAGTGTGACGCAATAACGCTGACATAAAAAAAAGCTGACAACTAATGACGTATTTAGGCAAAAAAATGTGCACGGTTATGTGTTGTGTGATAGTCGTAAACAAGTGTCCCTTTCTATATGCAGACATGCAGATAGTCTTCCCTTTTTAGTCGCCAATAAAGTCAGAGGACTGTGTTGTGTGACTTTGTGAATATCTCAAGCTAAAAAAGAAAAAAAATCCATTACTTGCCATAAACCCATAAACACTATGACATATAAAACCAGACAAATGCAAGGAAGCACCGGTATGTCTAACTGAGCAACGATGCCAGATATCTGTACGCACTAGCTACAAATTAAAGCATGGACACCAGGAAACAAATCTGAAAAAAAAAACATCTAGTAAGCAATCAATCAATTTTTCCAGTCATAAAAGGGTCAGACCATCAAGTGCTGTTATGTCAGTTCTGAAAACGAACCAGGGACAGGTGGAAACGAAAAGGATATGGGGAAAATTGTAAAAAAAAAAAGAAAAAAAAAGAAAGGGAACATGTAGAACAAAAAATCAAGAAGAATCAAAACAAACAAACAAACAAACAAAGAAGAAGAAGAAGAAGAAGAAGAAGAAGAAGAAGAAGAAGAAGAAGAAAAAAAAGAAAAGAATTCTCGGTGAACGGCATGGAACTGAACCCCCCCCCCCCCCCCGACCCCCCCCCGCCCTCTTCCCTTCCTTCCTCTCCCCACCCTCCAGACTTCCCTTCCTTCTTCCCACCTCCCCAAAGCATTAGGCAAAAGTGCTCTTGTCTTTAACTGCTAATATGCATTTTTGAATGTAACGAATCTTTATTCCATCATTCATTCATTTATTCCTTTCCATTATTAATCATTTATTTACGTATTGTTTTTCTTCCTTCGGTTTATTTTTTCTGGTTGTACTCTTTTCAGCAAACTGTGTTTTTGGTCCACTGAGCACTCACACC
Organism: Conus ventricosus; assembly: GCA_018398815.1. Lineage (NCBI taxonomy): Eukaryota > Metazoa > Mollusca > Gastropoda > Neogastropoda > Conidae > Conus > Conus ventricosus. Next base: position 3,201,983 of record CM031598.1, read on the forward strand.
ACATTGGAAAGAATGCTGTGTACTTTCACAACTGACTCTTTCCTAATCACTCAGACTCCCCCCTTTTTTAACCCTTTCCCCCCTTTTAAAAGGAAAACAATTGTTTTGCCGGGTTGGTTGGGCCTAAAACGGGGAAGGTTAAACCCGTTTTTCCCTGGTTTCCCGGGGGGACAAAAAAATTTTTTCTTTTCGCTGGGGTTTTTCCTTTTTTGGAAAAATTTTTAACCTTGTTACCCCTTTTTTGGTTTGCCCCGGGGGAAACAGTAACTTTTTCTTTTTCTCCTTGAGCTTCAAAATTTTTCATGGGACCAAAAACCGGGTTACCTTGTTTCCGGGGGAAAGTACTTTTTCCGAAACCCTTGGGGGCATCAAAATTTTCCCCCCTTATTTTCTTTGGGGATCATAACCTTACCCTTTGGGGTTCCGGGGACATGGGGATTTCAAAAAACACAAAAGCGCCCTTTTGGGGGAAAAACATTTAGGCTCCTTTTCATAAAAAAAGGGGCAAAAACCTATCCGCTGTTCTAAAGAGAGGGGGGGAAAAAACAGCTACCCCCCGTTCATAAAGAAAGGGGGGGAAAAAAAACCACCAATCTCGCTTTTTTCATAAAGAAAGGGGGGAAAAAAACAGCAAAATACACCGGTTCATACAGAAAAGGGGGAAAAACAGCTAACACGTTTTCATAAAGAAAAAGGGGGGGAAAAAACACTAAAACACGCTGTTCAAAAAAGGGGGGCCGAAGGGAGCCCAGCAAAATAAAAAAAATTTTTGTGTTTCCTATAAATCAAATTTTTCTCGAAATTTTGGGTCTTTTTTTCCCCAAAGGTTTCTAACCCTTTCCCCCGAAATGGGGAAAATATTTTGGATCGTTAAGATTATACCGGTAATAATGTTTTCGGGAAATGGGGGAAACATTTTGGGGGTTTTTGGGAAAAGGGGGAAAAAACGGCATCATCCAAAAAAAAACCCATTTTTTAATCCCAGGGTGACGGGTCACCCTTTTTCCCTAAGAATGAACCCTTTTTTTCAGGGTTTACAGCTTTTCCCCCTCTTCAAAGCAATATGCCCCCAAAATGGGATCTTTTTAACCGTCTTTTTGGGAAACTAAAAAACCTTAACATTTTGGAAGGTATGGCAAGGAAATGGGCCTCCCGCATTTTTAAAACTCCCCAAACTCTTTAACACCCAAAACAAAAGGGATAAGGGAAACCCACGGATTTAAAAGGGTAATCAGAAGGGAGGAGGGGACGCCCCCCTTTTTCTTAAAGGTTTTCCGGCCCTCTTGATCTTAACTTGCCCTCTCCTTTTCTCCTCCTCTCCTCTCTTTTCTCTCTCTCTCTCCTCTCCCCTTCTCCCCTTCTCCTCTCTTCTCTCCCTCCTCCCCCTCTTTTCCCCTCTCTCTCCCTCTCCTCTTCTCCTGTCCATGTCCCCCCCCCTCCTTTTTTTCCCCCTTTTTTTTGGGGGGGATTTTTGGGTCCCCCCTTTCCCCACCCCGCCCCTCCCCCCCCCTCTCTCTCTGGGTTTTCTGGGTCCTGCCCTGTGTTTCGTCTATCTCGGGCCGCTGTCTGTTTATTTTTCCTCCCCACCTGTTTCGCTTCCCCCTGGGCCCCCCTTGAATTTTAAAAAATTTGGCCTTGCTTTTACGTCGAAGGGGCGAAACCCTTCGAAAAGATTTTAAATTTGAAAAAGGTGCCCGCCCGGGCACGCGCCGTGCCCCACACACAAAAACCAACACACACAACACACACCCCACCACACACAAAACCACACACACACCACACACACACACAAATATATAATATAAAATATTTATATATAATATAATTAAAATAATATAAATAATATATAAAAGATTTATATATTTTAAATAATATATAAAATAAAAAAGAAATCCAAAGGGGGGGGGCCCGTCCCCTTTTTTCCCTTCCTTTTTTTTTCTAAAATTTTTGGGGGCTTTCACCCATCAAAACCGGGGGGAGGGGGGAAAGGGGAAAACAAAGCTTGCTCTTTGTCTTGGGGGGGAAGAAATGGGGAAAAAGGGCACCATACTTTTTTTGGGTTTTGGTTTTGGGGTTGTTTGTTGGGTGTTTTTTGGGGGTGTTGGGGGGGGGGGGTTTTTGTTTTAAATATAAAACCCCACGCACGCACCACCCCCAAACGCTCCCATAAGAAACGCCCCCATAAGGGAATACACGAACGCCCCCAAAAGTAATATATAATATAAAAACACGCCCGCACGCACGCACGCACCCCCAAACCACGCCACACCACCCACACCCCCCAACCACACACACACCCACACACCCACACACACACCCCCACACACCCACCAAAACCCCAGAACGACGTATGAAAGGACGGTATGAAAAAAAGCAAAGGCTGTGACGTTTTCAAACGAAGGGGGCTTTTCATGGGAAAATTTTTCCCCTCAAACAAAATTTTAACAAAAAGTCTCGTGACTCCCACAGAATCGCCCTCACTACCTTTACAGACTAGCCCAATGACCCCGGTTTAATAGTGCCCTTCAAAACTAAAACCCAAAAGTTTTAAAAAGGGTACATTCAAAAACCCAAACAAAAAAGGGAAAAGGACCGGGGGGCCCCATTTTTTAAAACCAACGAGAAAGGGGGGCCGGGGAACCCCAGGTATACAATACACAAAAAAAAGGGACATTTCCAATGGGGATAAAAAGAACAAATGAAAAACCCAAATCCTGAAACGCTAAGAACCCCGAAAAGATTTTCCGTGTGGCGGCACACACTCCGCCACCCTGACAGCCCCAGGTTTTATAGAACGGGAATCCCCCAAGCAAAGGCTCAAAACTGCCCCCACATTTTTTATTATTTGCATAAGTCTTTATTTTTTTACAGCAACTTTTTTCCTCCCCACACTTTCTTTTTGGTTGCATTTACTACCCCCGCGGGCTGCTTGGGGGTGCAGGGGATTTTTTTTGAAACCCAGGGTGGGGAGAACACCACAGTATTATGGACTGTTTTGTCCATTTTAAAGGGCCGGACGCAAAAACAACCACCGGGTCCCCCCTGAGGAGTCCCGACCCAGGGGCAAAAGGGCCTGGGAGCAGCAATACAAAAATATCTCCCCAAAAAAAGGGTTGGCGAGGTTCCCTTTGCACGGGTAAAGTTTTTCATATTTTAAACCATATAAAAAATTTTTTTTAAAATTTGGGGGCCCCATTTTCCCCTCCATCCCCAAACTCCCCTCTCCCCCCCCCCCCAATCCAAACTTGCCGGGTCTTTAAACTATAAAACCATTCTTTTGTTGCCTGCGTTTGGGGGTTTTTCCCCCCCCCACTATTAAGTTGTTCTCAGGGTTTTTGGGCGGGGGACTTTTAATTCGGGGTTAAAAAGGCGTGCCATTTTGGAAAAAAAGGGTTACGGGGGGTTTTGGGGGTTTCCTTAAAGGGGAGAAAAACCCAACCCCACTTGTTTACGGTTTATTAAAAAAATTTTTATTTAAATTAAAAATCCCCCCCCCTCCCCTTTTTTGGGGACGAAATTTTAATGACAGAAAGCTCAATTTTCTTCCGGGGAAAATTGAAAAAAAATTTTTTTGGTGACAGATTTTTTTTGGGCAGGGCGATGAAAAAGGGAAAAATTTTAATTTCCCTTTACTTTCACATCTGTACAGAATCATGTTTCTCTGCGAGTATTTTTTTCCTCCTTTTTCAAAAACCTCTTTTCAAACAACGAAAAAAAAATCGAGAAAAACATCTAAACCGCCATTTTCGCCAAATTTTTAGTTTCAAAAAGAAAAAAGGGGGGTCATTTTACCCCCAAAGGGCTTTTAGACAAAGTACAGGAAGACCCAGTGCATTCGACCTTTTGGGTCTTTTCAGGAAAAAACAAATCACATTAGGACATGAAAAAAAAAAAAACGAAAAAGGGGGGAAAACCACTTAAAGTTTTGTTTTTTCCGCCACGCCAAAATTTTTTGGGCCCCTTTTTTCACGGCCCCTAAAGGTTATTTTTTTTTTTGCCTGTTTTCCACGCCAAAGGGTATTTTTTTTGGCCGTTTTCACGGGCCAAAAACTTTTTTGGGTTTTGTTGGGCCTGGTTTCATTTTTTTGCCCTTTAAATTTTAAGGTTTTCCCGGTTTTCCCCCCTTCTAAATTTTTGGTTTTTTCCGGCCCTCATCAATCCGTTTTGCCTATTTTTTGTTCCATTCATGGCCCCCGTAACGCCCCCTTCATTTTTTGGTGGGTGGGGTTGGTTTTTCACCCACCCGTTTTGAATTTTTTTAAGAAAGTTTCCCAAACCCCTAATTGGATTTTCCAAAAAAATTGAGGGGGGGTTTTTGGCGGTTTGGCTAATTGAATTTTGTTTTGGAAGTTTGGCCACCATTTAAAAAAAGGGGGGGGGGGGGGGGGGGGGGGGGGGTTTGGGGGGGGGGGGGGGGGGGGGGGGGGGGGGGGGGGGGGGGGGGGGGGGGGGGGGAACCAAACCTTTTGATTTTGGGAAAGGGGTCCCCGCCGCCCAGGGTTTTGGGTTTGGTTTTTTTCTTTTGACTCATTAAAAATTTAAACCCAAGGCGGGGCGGGGATACGGAAACCGGAGAAATCCATTGGGGGGAGAACAAAGAAAACTTTAAAAATATTTCACAGATTGACCCACACGGGGGAAGTAAAACACCATTTAACAGGACTCACCGGGGGCTTAACAAATACTGAAGGCTGACTTCCTCGGGTGAACATTTACAAGAAAAAGGGGCGAACAACACCACAAAAACACCCCTGCAAAAATTTTCCAAAATAATAACGATTTTGGGAACTCTCAGGGAATATCACTCCCAAATCCTCGAGTTCAGCGAAGTGCCCCCCCCCTTTTTCCAAGGACAAGGCCGCTGGTGGCACGCCCAGAGCAAGGGTTCCTCCTTACTTTACATAAAACCAATAAACTCGAACTTTTCAAACAGCCAACAAAGAAACTTCACAACGTCCAATCAAAAAAGATACGTTAGCACAACATCCAATCAGAGTTTAAAACCGTTACACAACATAAAAATTAAGCTCGAAATTAGCATAACATCCAATCAGACTCCATACTTTAGCAAACAGTCCAATCAACCGATACGTTACACAACATCCAATCAGAAAAAGATACGTTACACAACATCCAATAAAGAGAATGGGTTTACATAACAGTCCAATAAAAAGCCGATACTTAGCATAACATCCCAATAAAGCTCGAACTTTGCACAACCCCCAATCAACTCGAACTTAGCACAACACCCAACCAGAAAGATCTTACACAACAGCCCAAATCAGAGAGAGAAAAACTTAGAAAAAACACCCAAAATCAGAGCCGAACTTTAGCACCGTCCAATCAAGCTCCAAACTTACAAAACCCAGCCCCAACAGAGCTCGAAACTTTAGCATAACATTCCAATCAGGGGCTCGAACGTACATAACATCCAAAAAACCCAATTTTAGCATAATATCCAATCAGACCCATAGGGTTAAAAAACCCTCCAATCAAAACTCGAACTTTACCTAACCAACAAAAAGGAGAACTTGGCAAACAGTCCAATCAGAGCCGAAAACTTTTGGCATAACATCCAATCAGAGCTCCAAAACTTAGCATAACACCCCAATCAGACCCCAAAACGTTTACATAACAGTCCAATCAGAGTTTCCCAAAACTTAGCATAACATCCAATCAGAGAGAGATACTTTAACAAAAACAGCCCAATCAGAGCTCCATACGTTAGCACAACCCAACCCGCCTACTTTACCCAAAAAACAGCCCAAAACAGACCCCAACTTACCAACAGCCAACAAGCCCATACTTTAAGAAACAACACCAATCAAGCTCCATACGTTACCCAAAAACAGCCCCAAACAACCCATACTTACATAACAGCCAAATCAAGCTCGAAAACGTTGAAAAAAAAAGGCCCCAACAAGCCCCAAACTTTAGCATAAAAATCCAACCCAGAGCCCCCATACTTAGCATAACCCCCCCAATCAGAGCCGATACTTTACATAACTCCCAATCAACTCCATACTTCAAAACAGTCCAATCAGAGCTCGAACGACATAACAGTCCAACAAGCCCCATACTTTACAAAAACCAACAAGCTCCATACTTTACATAACGCCCCTTTCAGAGCTCGATACTTTAGCAAAACATCCAATCAAGCTCCACAGGGCAAAAAAACCCACCCAACCCGACTCCAACGTTAGCAAACCCCCAAAACAAGCCCCACGTTAGCAAAAAACCCGCCCAAAAAGGCCATACTTTTACAAACACCAAAACGGGCTCCACACTTGGGCAAAACAGTCAACCCAAAGCCCATACGTTAGCAAACAGTCCAATCAGAGCTCGATGGGGTTAGCATAACAGTCCAATAAAAGAGCTCCACACTTTTAGCATAACATTCCAAACCCAAGCTCCACACCAAGCATAACATTTCCAATAAAGGGGAAAAAAAACCCCGGGGAAAACGGGGTAAAAGGGGCGCAACAAGGGGCGATGCGCAACTTTTCCGGCGTTTTTTTTCCATCAAGAAATTGGACTCTCAATTTCCAGCCCGGGCCAAATCAAGTTTGGCCTCTCAACCATTTGGCGCCCAAATAAAAAATTAATTGGACTCCTAAAATCCATTTTGGGGGGAAACCAATCAAATATTGGACTCTCTAGATCCATTGCGGGAACCAAAAAAAATTGGAATCTCAGATCCATTCCAACCCCCTCAACAAAAACATGACTCCCGGCAACGACAAACGGACTTTATCCCCCCTCCCTTTGACTCCCTTGCAACACAAACTGCCCTTACTCCCCTGATTTCCTGTCTCCCTGTGCAAGGGAAAAAAGGGGGGACATTTCCCCCGATTTTTGGGCCCCCGGGTAAAACAAGACGGACATTATCTCCCCACTTTTGTCCCATGTGCAACAAACGGACATATCCCCCCTCCTTTGGGGTCTCCCCTGGCAACGAAAAAGACAAACATTACCCCCTGACTTTTGTCCCCCGGGAAACGACAAGAGGGACATTCTCCCCTGATTTTGGGGCCCCGGGCAACCAAGACTGACATTATCCCCCCTGACTTCGGTCCCCTGTGCAACGACAAGACTGACTTACCCCCCCGACTTTTAAAACCCCCCGGTGAAACAAACAAAAACTACATTACTCCCCTATTTTTTGGACTCCCGGGCAACACAAACGGCCTTATCTCCCCTACTTTTGTCTCCCGGGGCCCAACAAAAAACTGACAATCCCCCCTACTTTTGCCCCCTTCCCCCGGGCAAAAAAAGACTGACATTACTCCCCTGACTTTTTAAACTCCCGGTAAAACGAAAAGGACTTACCCCCGACTTTGATTTCCCCTGTCAACGAAAAAGACGACTTAAACCCCCCTGATTTTTAAACTCCCGGTGCAACGACAAGACTGCCTTTTACTCCCCTACTTTGGCCCCGGGGCCAACGACAAGACGACTTTCCCCTCCCCTATTTTTGGCCCTCCCTGGAAAACGCCCAAGACTGACATTTTTCCTCCCCCGACTTTTGTTTTCCCCGGGAAACAAAGAATTGACAATCTCCCCGACTTTTTCCCCCTGTGCAACGACAAAAACTGAAAATATTCCCCTACTTTTCTCCCTGGGCAACGACAAGACTGACATTACTCCCCGATTTTTTCCCCCCGGGCAACGACAAGACGGACATTATTTTCCCCTGACTTTTGTCTCCTTCCCAAAACGACAAACTACTTTATCCCCCCCGGATTTTTGGCCCCCCCGGGGCCCGGGAAAGTACTTTAACTCCCTTTTTTTGACCCCGTGAAACACAAACGGACTTTATTTTCCCTGATTTTTGGGTTTTCCCTGTGCAACGAAAAGACAAACTTTATTTTCCCCCTGACTTTGACGGCCGGGGGCAACAAGACAAACATTATCCCCCCTACTTTTGGCCCCCCTGTGCAAAAAAGACTGACTTTATCCCCCTAACCTTTCCCCCCGTGCAACAAGACTGACTGAACCCCTGTTTTTGGCCCCGTCAACAAAAACGGTTTTTACCTCCCCTGACCTGCCTCCCTTTTGCAACGCCCCAAGACTACTTTACTCTCCAAAATTTTTGCCCCGTGCAACAAAACCTGACAATTTTCCCCGGACGGGGGCCCCTTTTCAACGACAAACTGACATTATTTTCCCCTGATTTTTGGCCCCCGGAAAACGAAAAGACTACATTATCTTCCCCGACTTTTGGTCCCCCCTGGGGCAACCAAACTGACGACCCCCCCTGACTTTTGTCCCCGTGAAAACGAAAAAGACGGACTTTTATCTTCCCGGTTTTGGGATCCCTTGAAAACGACAAACGACAATTTTCCCCTGTTTTTGGGACTCCCGGGCAAGGGACAAACTGACTTTATTTCCCCAAAAATTTTCCGCCTGGGAATGGGTCTCTTTGGGGGCTCATCCCGGGAAAGGGGTTCCAGAACTCGGCCCGCACGTCCCCACTCAAAAAAGTAATCATTTAAAAATAAAAGAAACAAAAAAAAGGACAGAGAGGAAGAAAACAAAAAAATTAACAAACGACAAAAAAGTTTGGAAACAATTTTTATTGCCAAGCACCCCTTTCCCTTGGGTTAAAAATCCCCCTTCAATACAAGAAAAAGCAAACGGGGGTTTTTAAAGGTTATTCCCAAAATGCACCCTTTTTCCGGGTTTAAAATCCACTCATCTTCAAAAAAGACAAGCTAAACGTTGTCTTTATGGCTTAAGGGCCAAGCACCTTTTTGGGGGGGTTTTAAAAAATCCACCAGTTTTAAATTTACAAGACAATTAAATTTGTCTTTAGGGCTTATTCCAATGAAACCCCCTTCCCCTGGGAAAAAATTTCCCCACCCAGCTTCGGGAAAAAACCCGGGAAAAACCCTTTGGTCTTTAGGGCTTTTTTTGCCAATGCCCTTTCCGGGGTTTAAAATCCACCAGTCCCCAACAAACAACCCAAACTTTGTCTTTTCCCGGATAGGGGCCCAACAAATTAGGATAAAAAAATTTGTTCTGAACGTGTTCGCTGATATTTTTTTTCTCTCATGCACTTTAAACCAACAACCTCTTTTTCGGCTGAAATAAAGAATTGGAAAGGCACTTTTTTCCACAGTGTGCCCAAAAAAACCGGGAAAAAAAAAAAACTAAACAACTAATGACGAAATTTGGGGCCCAAAAAAAATGTGCAGGGTTTTTATGTTTTGGTTTTGATAGTCGTAAACAATTTTCCCTTTGCAATCAACAGGCAATATTTTCCCTTTTCTAGGGGCCAAATAAATCAGGGGACTGTGTTGTGTGCTTTGTGAATATCCTCAAGCTAAAAAAGAAAAAAAACCCAACTGCCATAAACCCTAAAACTATGACATAAAAAAACCGAAAAATGCAGGAAGCCCGTATTCTAACGGGGGGAAACGATCCAAATCGGGGACCACTACACAAAAAAGCAGGACACCAGGAAACAAATCTAAAAAAAAAAAACTTCTATAAGCAATCAACCCAAATTTGGGTTCCAGCCCAAAGGATCAGACCATAAAAAGTGCGGGGAAATGCATTTTCGGAAAACAAACCGGGTAAAAGGTTTAAACGAAAAAGGGAAAGGGGGGAAAATTTGTAAAAAAAAAAAAGAAAAAAAAAAAAGGGAACAGGTAGAAACAAAAAACAAGAAAAAAACAAAACAAAAAACCCAAACAAACAAGAAGACGAAAAGAAGAAAAGAAGAAAAAGAAAAGAAAAAAAAAAAAAAAAAAAACTGGGTAAAACGGCAGGGGAACGGCCCCCCCCCCCCCCCCCGGACCCCCCCCTCCGCCCTCTTCCCTCCTTTCCCCCTCCCCCACCCTCCAATTTCCCTTTCCCCCGCTTCCCACCCCCCCAAAGCATTGGGCAAAAGTCCTTGTTTTTAACTAAAAATCCCATTTTTGGGAAGGGAACGAATCTTTATTCCATCACACCCAATTTATTCCTTTCCTTAAAATCATTTATTTACGTATTGTTTTTCTTTCCGGTTTATTTTTCTGGTTGTACTCTTTTTCCAAAAACTTTTTTTTCGGGGCCACTGACACCACCCATTTTTGGGAAAAAAATCTTTTTGTATTTTTCAGCAAACTAAAACCCCTTTCCAACCCACTCAACTCCACCACTTTTGGGAAAAAAACTTGCACAGGGCACCATCTCCGCCCTTTTCCCCCGGGGGCCCTTTCCCTTTGGGCGCCCTTCATTTTTCGTCCTCTTTTTTTGGGAACGCCGCCATGGTCGCGAACTCCAACTGACTGGGTTTTCCAGTTTTTTTTTCCCATTTTTTTAAGCGATTTAATTATTCAACTATTTATCATTTACATTTTCCCGGTGTAACGCAAAAACCCCCCGATGTGGCCACTGGTGGTGGGCGGACCCGTGATGGATTTCCCGGGGATTGCGCCCCACTGCCGGTCTGTGATCACTGCCCCCCTTGTCACACCCCCCCTTTTCATCTGCACCCCCGGGGTCACACCCCTCCGGGTACTCTGCACCCCCCCCAGGACACACCCCTCTCGGCATCATCGCAACCTCCTTGTCCCACCCCTCTCTGTACACTGAAACCCTCCCAGGACACACCCCTCTGTATCAATCACCCTCCCAGGACACACTCCCCTGGTACATCGAAACCCCCCCATGACACATTTCCTCTCTGAATCATCTGCACCCTCCCATGTCCACTCCTCTTTAAATCATATGCACCCCCCCCATGAACACTCCTCTCGGATCATCGGCACCCCCCAAAGCAAAACTCCGCCCCTAATATGCACCCCCCCCATGACCCACCCCCTCTCTGTATCACGGCAACCCCCCATGCCCAAACTCCCCCGGGATAAACGGCACCCCCCCTGTCACCTCCCCGAGCAAATGCCCCCCCAGGACACACCCCCTCCGGTATCACGGCACCCTCCCATGGCCCACTCCTCTCGGGAATCAAAGGGCACCCCCCATAAACACACCCTCCTGTACTCTCACCCTCCCAGGAACACTTTTCCCGGCCACTGCCCCTCCCTTGACAAAACTCCCTCGTATCATCTGAAACCCTCCTGTGTCACACTCCCCTCTGTACACCGCACCCCCCCATGCCCCAAAACCCTCTCCTGGTATCACTCACCCCCCTTGTCCCTCCCCCGGAACACGCAAACCCCCCAGAAAACACTCCCTCTGTAAAATCTACCCCCCGGGGCCCACATTCCCTCGGACATCTGCACCCCCCATGACACCCCCGGGGGGGTTCATCGGAAAACCCCCCCATGACCACTCCTCCTGATCATCTCCCCCTTTCCCATGACCACCCCCTCCTGTATAAAATGCACCCCCCAAGACACACTCCCCCGGGAAACCTTTTCCGGGTGGCCGGCCAACCTTTTTGATGCACCCGGGGGGAAAAAAAAACCCCCCCCCCCCGCCCTCCTACCCACCCCTTTCATCCTCCCTTCCCTTCTCCCACCCCCACCCCCCTCCACCCCTTCCTCCTCCCCCTTTGGGGAAACTTTGTCTGGTGATTTTGGTCCGATTTTGCCTTTGAAAAGGCTTTGCCCCCCCCCCCCCCCCCCCCCCCCACCCCTTCCCTTTCGATGGGCCTCACCCGGGTTTCGTTTTTCTGCCCGCCCAACCCCCCCCCTCCACACCCAGGAGCCGACCACTCCTCAATCCAAAACGAAACCTTTTTTTAGGGTACAGCATGGTGTGCGTGCGTGCGTGGGGTGCGGGCGGGCGGGGTATGTGTGTGCCCACCTTCCCAGGGTTTTTTGGGAGGGGTTTATTCCCCCAAACCCGGGTTCGTCCTAAACCCTCCCCCCCCCCCCCCCCCCCCCCTCCTCAAAACGGGCCAAAAGGGGGTAAAAAGGGGTTCGTCAGCCAGTCGGGGTCGTCGGGCGCCAGCAGTCCCCAATGACTTTACAACGGGTATAGCCCTGAACCCCCCCCCCCCCCCCCCCCCCTTTTCCTCCCGAAAAGACCCTGAACACTACTGCGCCCATGTAAAAGATTGGGAAATTCCCGGGTTGTGTTTCAGCACACGGGGGGTCTTTTTTAAAAGTCCGACCCTCCTTTTTTTTTTGGGGGTTTTTACTTTGGAAAAGACTTTTTTTTGGCCCAAAAGAGGGCCCCGGAACCCCCCAACAAATGGGGTTTGGGGAGGCTGTGCCTCATGCTTTTCTTTTTTTTTGTACGCAGCGGAAGGGATACAAATTACTTTGGGGAAAGGAAAGAAAAAAAAAAGACGGTCACTTTCTGAAAAACCCCCATGAATCCCTTTGTTTTTTTGGGGAACGGGCCCAGACCAGTGCAGTCTACGTCCTTTTTCTTTCAAAATGGTTCTACAGTATTTTTAAAAATGCTCTTTTTTTTTTAATCCTTAAACCTCTATGAAAAAATGTTTGGCGCTTACGAAGCCTTAAAAATTTGTGCAAGAAAATTTTTAATTTAAAAAAATAAATTTTCGTTTGCCGCACGCATAACTTTTATTGCTTCAATTTTTTTTTACTTTGCAATTGAAGACATTTTCGGGGCCTTTAAAAGGGCTGACGGATGACATTGGGGCCCATCGTTTTTTGAACCCACACCCAAAAAAACGATGACGGGAAATGAATATTGTTCCTTTTTATTTATTGATTTATTTGTTTTATCTCAAAAACCGGGCTAAACAACCCGGACCCTCACATAAAAAGCGAAAGGCATAATCCCCAGTCTAAATTTTCTGACAAACCCGGAACCCCCCCAAAACAGAAAGAAAAATTTCCCGGGCCAGACCCCCGAAACAGGGAAAACATTGGGAACACACCCCCAAAAACACCCCAAGGGGAATTATTTAAGGGGGTTTCTTAAATTGAAAGCGGCATTTTCCATTTTCCCCAAAAACCACCCTTTAATTCCCCCGGGGGTTTTCAGCAACAATCAACACACAAAAAACTTTTTACAAATCAAGGAAAGAAACCCCCCGTTTTTCCCACGGGCCCAACAGATGATCTTTTTCCTAAATTTTAAAAAGGTCAAGCCAAAATCAAAGAGGCAAACACAGGGGGGGGAAAGGGGAAACGCCAGGCTGACGTCAGGCTTTTCGACTGCCCTGCAACCCAGGCTTATCCAACCCCGTGTTAAACCTTCGGGTCTCTGTTTAAAAGGGGGTTCGGGAAACCCTGGGGGGACAACCCCTTTTGGGCCCGGGCCCCCACGGGCACGGGGCCCGGGAAAACGGGGGGGGCACCTCGATAAAAAGCGAACACTAAGGGAGATAAACTCCCGGGCAGTTTTTCGAAAAATCGTCTAAAACTTTGGTTTTTGACTGAAGAGGGAAAAAAAACCCAAAAACAAACAAAAAAAAAACCCCAATGGGAAAATTACATTTTTGGGGGCGAATAAGGGGTATCCTTTAAACGCAAAAAGTACCCGGCGCTTTAAACTAACCCGGCTTTATTTCGCGGGGGATAGGGGGGGGAGTTTCACCAACCAGGGCAGAGGGAGTAACGCAGCCAAAAATCAGAAAATTGAACCGGATGCATCCCCCCGGGGCCAAACCAACCGATGCTTACTTTTTGGGGAAACAGGGGACACTTCAACAATGGGAACATTCCAGAATTTTTTGGGGCCTTTTTTGGGGGTTTTCCTTTAAACCCCCCTCCTCCATCACCCCCCCTCTCTCTCTCCCCTTTTTCCCCTCTCCCCCGCTCGCCCCTTCGTTTTCCCCCTCTCTCTCTTCTCTCCTCTCTCCCCCTTCTCCTCTCCTCTCTCTCTTTTCCCTCTCTCCTCTCTCTCAAAACAAACGCATATTTAAACCCGGTTAAAAAAAATTTTCAAGCGGGGCTGAAGATTTATTTCACTAAAACTGGTTGCTTTTTGGAGCAACCCAACCCCACGTGAGGGGATTAACATTCTAAAGTCTTCTAAACTGGCGGATATTTTAAAGAGAGAGAGAGAGAAAAGAGAGAGAAGAAAGAAAAGAGAGGAAAGAAAAGAGGGGGTGAAAAAGAGAGAGAGAGAGAGAGGAGAGAGAAAAGAGAGAAAAAGGAAAGAAAGAAAGAACGGAGAGAGAGAGACAAAAGGGGGAAACAAAAAACCAGAAGAAAGAGAGAAGAGGGGGGAAAAGAAGAAAAGGGAGGGAGAGGGGAAAAAAGAGGGGAGAAAGAAGAGGAGAGAGAGGAAAAAAAAAGAGAGAAGAGGAGAGGAGAAGGAGAGAGAGAGAGGAAAACGAGAAGGCAGAGCCCCTCCAAAAAGAGAAAAAACCCAAAAGAGAGCCCAGAAGAAAGAGACGACAGACAGACAGACAAAGAATTTCAGACAGACAAAAACCAAAACAGAGAAAACCATTGAAAAAAGGGGCACACACACACAAAACAAACAACACCCCCCCAAAACCCACCACACCACACACCCCAAACACACAACACACCCCAACACACAAAACACACACAGACTGACAAAAAAACCAAAGAGAGAAAAGAGAAGAGTAAAAACGGAGAGAGAGAAGGAAAAGAGAGAGAGAGAAGAGAGAGAGAGGAGAGAGAGAGAAGAGAGAGAAAAAAGAGACAGACACAGGGGAAAAGAGAGAGAGAGGGGAGAGAAGAGAGAGAGGGAGAGAGGGGAAAAGACAGACAGACAGACGACGACACAAGGGTTTTTATCTTCAAGCCCCTGTCCGGGGATAGCGGGCAGTGGGAGGGGGGTGATGAGAGCCCAAACATTTCCGGGCCCACCCCCGGGGGCCCTGTTTACGGCCTAAATTCTCTCTGCTGATCATTTTTAAACAGGGGAAGTGAAATCCCATGCTTTTTTTTTGGTTTTTCAAACAGTAAAGGGCCATGCTTTGGGGGTTTTCAAACAGTGAAATGCCCAGCTTGGTTTGGTTTCAAAAGGGAAAATGCCAGCTTTTTTTGGTTTCTACATGAAATGCCATGCTTTTTTGGTTTTTTTACAGTGAAATCCCAATAGAGAACAAAAAGGCGCGTTCAACCACTTGCTTCTCCACCACATTTTGGGGGCAAAGTGACCAAAAACCCCCCAAATTCCCCTGCTCTAAAATTTAACCAAAAAAATAACGACCCAACAAAAAAACATACTGTGCGGGGTTAAATCCGTTTTTTAATACTAATTTACTAAACTTTCAAAAAGTACGTAAAAAATACCAAAACTGAACACGCCCCCCAAAAGGGAAGGGAGGACAAGGGGGCCCCGGGCCTGAACGCGCTTCATATACAAAAGGGTTTCCTTTCCCCAAAGGTTTTTCTTTTCAGGGCGGTTTTTCAACCGACCCCCCTTTTCGGGTTGGCATAATTTTTTAATTGCTGGGGCCCCGGCCTCCCGGCCCAAAATTTTGGGTGTTTTTTTTCCCCCCAGGGGACCCTAATTTAAAAAATTTTTGAAGGGGCAAAATTTTTTAAACGGGTTAAAGTTTAAATTGTGGGGAAGACAGGGAATCACTCCCAATTTTAAATTTTAAAACCCCACACACACACACACACAACAAACCCCCCTAAAATTGCAAACACACACATACACACTTGAACCCCACACCAAAACCACAACACCCCACACAACCCCTCACACAAAAGGGGGCCCACACACACAGAGACAGAGCCCAGGGGCACAAAACCACACCCCAACACACGGGCTAAAAAATCAATACTGCCGCACCTCCTCTACCCCCCTCCTCGTCACCCCCTCCCCTGCCTACATTAAAAATCGAAATTTTTAAACGTTCGGGGCCCCCTCCCGCGCGGGGTCGCTGTCTGGCCTGACACCCTTTACCATTTTAAACTAGCCCCGGCCCCTACAGGGCAAGGGGGCCCACACATTTTTCCGACATCGGACGAGCAGGAACGGTTTTCTTGGGGCGTGGGGGGGGTTTTTTTTAATAAACCCGGTTTACTGAAAACAAATTCTTTTCTTAAAATTTGTTGGCTTGTTTTTAAGACAATATTGTTGACAAAGAACCTATTTTTAATTCGGGTTTTGGGGTACGAGAGATTGTTCGAAAGGGGCCGAAGCAAAACAAAACCCCTCACCTTATTTTGAACGCTAAAGCCATTTTAAAAAACATGGTTTATTTCTTAAGGCGGGTAAAACGGGTGATTCGTAAATTTAAACAAATTTTTCGGCCTCCCAAGTAAAAAAGGGTTTTTCATTTGGGATTTGACTTGATTGATTTTTTAAAATACAGATTTAGTGGTTTTATTTGCAAGCTGATCTTGATTAAAAGGGGTTTTTCTTTTCACTTTTCTAATTCCAACCAGTTTAAACTGCCCTTTAATGTCCCTTTTTGCAACTGAAAGGCGATTTTCGAAGGGGTTTCCAAACAAACTAGATAGGCTAGGCAACCTTTTGACAAACACTGTAAGGGGGGGAGTAAATGTTGGCCAGCACATCTTCAAAATAATGGGGTTAAAAAATACAATTCTGGATGTACTAAAACTGGCATTTGAGCGGGCCCTAAAAGCGGGGGACAGGGAATGAAGGGGTGTAACCTGAGGGGGACCGCAAACAGGGCAAAAAACCCTAGTGACCCCTTGCCGCCAATACGTCAGCACTTGCAAAGCCGGGCAAACAGGTCAAACGAAACCCCAGGGGGTCGTCTTTCAGCCCCCGCGCACTTTTGCTTTGCACCAAACCCTAAAAAAACCCCCCGCTCCGCATGAACGGGAAACAAAAAAAAGATCCTTTCGTCAGTGAAGAAACGGGTTCCCCCGCCAGCAAAGCTCAGGGGAAACGAGGCCCAAAAAACCCATGTGTCACTTGGGGGTTTATTGAGGTTTCGCGCGGGGCCCCAGCCCGGTAGTTCTACTTTTTTGTTTTTTTTTGGGGGGGTGTTTTTTGGGGGCCGGGGCCCCCCGCAAAGCACTCCCGCCCACCCCCCCCCCTGGGCTGGGTATTTTTTTTTGGGGTTTGGGGGTTTTTTGTTTTGGGCCTCCCCACGCATGCACTCCCCCCCCCCCCACGCACGGGACGGCCCCCCACCCCCACCCCACCCCACCTGCCCCACCAACCCTCCACAAAATTTTACTTAACATTTTCAAGTCTTCCCCAAGTCACCCCAAGTCATTCTCAAGTCCCCTTTTTTTCCCCCCAAGTCCAAAACCTCAAGGCCCTTCACAAGTTCGTACTTTAAATCATTCTCCAATCCTTCCCAAGTTTTTACTTAAGTTTTTCTCAAATCATTTACAATCATCCCCAAATCATTCACAAGTTCTTAAAGGGGAAGGTTTTTAAGGGGAAGTTTTTAAACAAGTTGTTTTCCAAAATTATCCTCAATTTTACTTAAGTTAACCTAAAACTTGTTTTTATCTTAAAAAGAAAAGGGGTAAAAAAGGAAAACCCCACCCTCAAAAAACGCTCCCTCGTTGGGGGATGTCTTGCTCCCGCGTTTTCTGCATAGATCTTAATGAAGGGCTGCAACCGGGGGGGGGAAAACCCAAAACCCCATTGATTACAATTCTGGTCTATGGGAAAAATCTTTTATAGACCCAAAAGGGCCCTTTTTTTAATTTACAAAACCCTCATTTTTAAAAACGCCATGATCTTTTTTATTAAAAAAAATTTAAAAAAAGGTTTTTTAAAAAATTATTCCCTCAAATGGACCAAAAAGACCCTTTTTTTTGGCGGTTTTTTTCATGCATTGGGGTTCGCTTCTTATTTTTTGGGGGATTTTTTGGCTCTTTTTTTTGCCACGTTGGGTTTTTAATTTTTTAAAAACCCTAATAAACCCCCCCCCAACAGCAGCAAGGGGCCAAAAATGGGGAACAGTTTTAAGTTTTAATAAATTTCCCTGAAGACCTTTTGCGGGTAGCGGGGGCACTGGGGGGTTTTTTTAGCGGGCATTGAATCAACTTGTTTCCCCGCCCGCGGCGGTTTTGTTTTCATGAGCTGTTTAAAATTAATTTTTTTTTCTGTTCCCCCCGGGTAATTTTTTCCTGTTTAACCACGGGCCCCCATGAGATTCTTTTCCCCTAGTCCCCACCTGGGCATGTTTTCTGCTGATTTTTTGGGGGCTTTTTTTCCCACCGATTCGGGTTTTGAAAGATTTTTCTACCCCTTTTGGGAAGGGGAAAAAAATCTTTTAAGATTAAAATTAAAAATCCCATGATTTAAAGGGGAAAAAAAATGTTCCAAATCTAAATAAATCACAGCCAGAGGGCTCTAATTCTTTTTTAAAACGGATCTTGCGTTAAAAACAACAAGATCTTGGCAAATCAATGGGGCAAATCACTGACTAGTTTTTTGTACAAACTAAGACCCCTTTGCCCCACAAATTTTTTAAACCCTTCTCGACCCCAGCCGCCTTTAACCGGGTTTTGGGTACTTTTTAATTCTTGGGGGCGACATCTTTGAATTTTTCTATGCTGAATTCATTCCGAAAGGGAAATGTTTTTTTTTTTCCCCCACATGCGGGCCCAAAAATAAAAAGCCTTTCCTTTTTAAAGGGATAAAGCTTGACTTTAACTTTGGGCATTCATAAGTTTAGGGAAAGGGTTTTTGGGGCCCCCCTGTAACTGTAGTAATCTTTACTGTTCAGGTTTTTTTTTAAATTTTAATTATTTATTTTAAAAAAAAGACACCGAAAAAACTTTGCCAAACCTTTTATAAACCCTTCCCGGGTTTTTTGGGGGGGAAATAAATGTAGGGTACCCCAAAGCTTGGTAAAAGCCTGTTAAAATTAAACCAGCAGATCTTTGGGAAACTAGACTTTTAGGGTTCAGCAAAGCTGATTCACATTTCAGCTTCGGTTGCCACGAAAGTTTTTTAGTCAAGCAAGGGAAAACCAGACAAAAAATAGGTAAAAAAAAAAAATACATTTATAAAAAATGGGTCCAACGCAATAATGAAAGGGGGCGGGTTGGGGTTTCGCTTGCTTTTCGGAAGTAATTTCGTTTTGTAAACTGCGGGGGACGGCGAGAGAAAAGACATAAAAAACGGAAAAAACTAGCAGCGCACAAGACCCTATAAAACCGAGACTTGCATTAGATTTTTTTTAATGACACACGGAAAAAAAAGGGGGAAGGGACTTACACATTTTTAAAAAAGGTTTTACCAACAATAAAAAAAAATTAAATATAACAGGCAAACCGGCCAGACATTCCCCCCCCCAAAATTCTGCTTTTTCAACCATCAGAAAAACCAAAAAAATTCAAAAAATCGCGTTTTTTTCGTTGGGATGACCGTTGTGTATTTTTTTGCACATAATATTGGGTGAGTAAAAAAAAGAACAAAAAACATTTTTTCCCCAAAGATATTGGGAAGGGGAAAACAGCAATTTAAAAAACTAAGCCAAGCGGCAAGTCAGGAACAAACCCCAAAAGGGAAGGTTATCTAAACAAAAATTTTGGGGAAAAATTTTTTTACCGCCCCTAACGAAACAAGAAACCCAAATTTGTTAATACAAATCCCCAAAAGACCCCATCAAATGGTCCTATATTTACCCTCTGAAAAGGGTTAGACAAAAAAATTTAAAAAACCCCTTACTCCATTTACATAGCCTTTAAATACAAAGATGCGGAACCATTAAAACAAAAGAGTGCTTCTGCTGTTTCTGTCGCCATACAACAAAAATACCCAAAGAGGCCCCCCTAACATATCCTCGCATGATTCAAATTTGTTATGGAAAAGAATTTTAAAGGTCAATGAAACAATAATTTTTAAAACATAGAGTTACCATTAAAAAAGGCATTCCGGGGGTTACAGATCACAGGTTTTGTTGAAAACTTTTCAAAAAGAGCCGAAAGACTTTTCTCCTTTCCCAAAAACAGAGGGGCTGATTGACAATTCCCCGCAAACAGAATGGGGTTTGAAGACTGCCCCCCCATTTTTCGCACAAAAGAATAAGAAAAATTTAAAGGGGTTAAAAAAACCCAAAAAAATCAAAAGAAAACAATAAATTTGCTGAAGACTCCATACACCCACAAAATATTCCGTTTTGGGGGAAAAAGGACCTTTTTTTACCGGGGGAACAGAAGGGGGCCTCCAAACAGGGGGAACCGATCCAATTTGGAGTATTGACCCCTATGAAAAAAAAAAAAATTGTAAAGATAAAACCCCCGGGTTTTTTTACGAGAAAAAGACACCAAAAAAACCCAGCCCTCAAAGATCTTTTGGGAAAGAAAACTGCAGATAAATTCCGCCAAAACATTCCGCTTTAAATTTAAATTTTCGGGTTTTCCCATGCCCGATTGCATTGAAAACCCGGGTTAACCCAAAAACCCGGGTTTTGTTTTGGTTTCCATCTAATACCTTTTTTTGTTAAAAACTGTTGGGGTTATCCCCATGTTTAATTTTAAAACCAGTTTTTCGTTTTCATGATGAAAAGCTTAAATGCAAACAATCCTTTAGTTGGCATGGAAAATTTTAAATCACAACGGGTGCGAGAAAAATTTCCCTTTGGGTTTTTTAATGGTTTTTTTTTTCCTGGCTCGAAATACTGTAACATTTTTGGGCCTTAAACCCCACTACTCCTTGATCACCTTTCCAGATAATTCCTCCCAACCCTTTTTTAAAAACCCTTCTTGTTAGTAATTTTCACAAAGGGGGAATCTTTTGGGTAATCAATGTACATACCCTCAGCTCGCCCCTTTTCTACTTTTAAAATTCCCCTGTCTTTATAGATGTCTTTATGGGAACTATAACAAAACAAACTTTTAAACTGTTAAAGGACTCGGGGCCTGGGTACGAAGTTTAAAGTATCATAAAGAAACTCTAACATCAAAAGCTTTGATAAATTTTTAAAACTAAAACCCAAAAAATAAGGCCGGGGCTAATGGAAATTTCTTTTTTTTCACAATATGCCAAAAAGCTGATCATGAAACTTTTGAATTCCCCGATAATTTGGTTTTGAAGGTTACTTTAATTTCTTCGTTCCGTTTGGGGACTAATCTGACATCTTTGCGCTTTGCCCATTTCTCCAATCTTGGGCCCCAAAACACTGTTTTTTCATCAAATTTAAAAAGCTTTTTGAAGCATCTGTGGGGTTTATTTTTGGGGATCATGTTCTTCCCTGATGTATGGCTTTCATGAACGTTTTTGATCAAAACAATTTTGCAAAGGGGAAAAGCTGCAACTTCAAACCATGTCTTTTAAAAAAAATTGGGAAAGTCTGTAATGACAGACATAATTTTTTTTCCCCGAAAATTTCACAAGTTTTGGGGGCTCTCTTTGGGGGCGTCCCAGAAATTTCTGCTGCTAAAGGAAGTCCTTTTCAGGGGCATGGAGTTTCCTTAGGATATTTTAATCAACTTCTAGAATGAAACCACGCGGTTTATCAGGGGTTTAAAATGCCCCCCAACCCTTTAAAAGCCTTTTTTTAAAATTATTCTACCTGTGTACATTTTAAATTGGGGGGGGAAAAGGAACGATTGCGCCAACCCCTCCATACCCGATTTTTTTTGCATCTAAATACATGAATTTGGTTTTCCCTTTTTCTTGGATTTATAATATCCAATATTTGTTGGGGTTTTCTTTTCAGTAAGTGCGAACCCCAAATATTTCCCCCCCCGCAACCCCCCTTTTTAACTTTTAATCATTTGGAAATTTTGACAAAAAATCAATCTGTAAATCCAGTAAACTTTTAAAAAAGGCCCAAACCCTCCCGGGTGCAGAAAAATAAAAAAAGGCCCCCCCCAGGAATTTTAAACGGAATGTTTTTATGAGGGCCTTTTTTAATTTTTTTAAAGACGGGCCGCCACAAACATACATCTCCCCAAGTAGGAGGCATGATAGTCTCCCCTCTTTAAAAACAACCCCTGCCCCGCACTTTGGGGGCAGGCCGGGTAATCGGAAACACTGGGGGTTCCCCTTTTCCCCCTAAGACTAGAAAAGAAAGCGCCTTTAGGGGGAAGTGTACTTTTCGTCAAAAAACCTTTTCCCCAAAGGGGCATGGTTCATAAGGGGAAACAAAACCCTTTTTGGGGCAAGAGTTGGGTCAAAATTCTTCCGGGGGTTGGGCAGGACTTTTAAAACAAGCCAAGGCCCCTAATGATCCCCCTCAGTGTTGCATAGGTTTAAAAAAGACAAGTTTAAATTTTAAAATTTAAACACATGTACTTTTTTTGATGACCTGTTTCCAAAGCATCTACCCTGAAGGGGCGGTTTCTGCTTGCATTATAAGGGAGAGTCCCTAACCCGCAAGTTTGAAAGAAAATGGGCCTTCCAGGGCCTTGGTTTTTAAACTTTTGTTTAAGATTTCATTTGTTAGCGCTGCACCTCTAAACTTCCCACGAAGGGGATCATGGGCTCCTTTCTGTGGGGTTTTCATCTTGGGCCCTTTGCCTAAACCCCCAAAAACCAACAATGTGGGCTGAGGCAACTGTTGTTGGGGGCTTTTTTAAAGGGCATCATGATTCCCGAAAATTTAATATTAGAAAAAATCATTACGGGACGGGGGCAGGCGGTTTTTTAAAAATGTGGTTTTGCAGCTTTTGGGCCTCTATATAATTCGGGTTTTGAAAAAACGCCCACCCCCAAACCCAAAATAAGAAGGCAAAGAACAAAACGAGGGTTACTCAAAGACGGTTTTTTTCAATTTTTTTTTGGGCTGGGGCCCCTTTATAAGGAAAAATAAGCACCAAGTCGGGGTAAACTACGTTATGGGCTTTTTGCAGCCGGTCCAGGGGCGTAAAACTAACTTTAAAAACCGGGGGGGGGGTTAGTTATTCTTTCCCTTTCAGTCTACAAACTTTACAATTTTTTCTTATGGTTTTCCCTTTTCGGCTTGGGAAAAGATGGGGATTCTTTTTAACTTTTCGCAGAATCTTTTTATTTTTAAAGCTTTGAAGAGGGGCCCAAAAATCACCCATTTTTGCGTACAATTGTAATGCGGCAGCCCCCCCCTGGGAAAACTTTTGTAGTAATCAACTTTATTTTTGGGCTGGCTCGCCAAACGTTTTAAATGTTCTTTACACTTTTTTTGGGGGGCCCCAAAACTTTTCCTCATTTCCCCGGGGGAGAAAATTAAATTTTGGTTTTGTTTTGTTTCCCTTTAAACTGATCAAAAGAACCCACGCTAACGGGAAAAGGGAAATTTTCCCCAAAATTAAGAACCTTTATGTAAGGGGGATATTAGACACTCCTCTGCGGGTTTTCGGGCTAAGCAGCCTGCAAAACACACCACATAAAACATTTTTTTGTCGTATCTTTTTTGTTTAGAACTGCTTTTTTGGGGACAAAAGTTGGGGGTAAATGGGAAAGTGAAACTTTGGGCCCAAAAATCGGGGCATACTTAGACTGTTTTAATCTGGCTCTAGGACCCTTTTGCCCTCTGACCAACCAAGCCTCTCATTTTGGGGTTTTTCACACACGTCAAACTGGGGAAAACATTCTCCCGCCCAACCCGGGGGTTAAGTCATTACAGAAAGAAAAAGTCCCCCTGTTTAGTTGGGGAAAACCCCAAACCCAGTTTTCTTTTTTAGGGGACATAGGCGATTAAAACAGCAACATTACTTTAACTGGCGGGGCTATTGGTTTTGTTTTTTCCCTTGGGAAAAATTTAAAATTTTCCCGAGCAACACTTTCCTTAAAGTTTTTTCGGGTCAATTTACTGCTAAAACAATATTTTTCAGGGCTCTTTTAAAAATTTTTTTCACCTTTTAAAAAATTCGTCTTTTCCTTCATATAACTGCCTTTGAGGCCCCTTTCAAAACCCAAAAAATTTATTTTAAAAAAAAAAAAATTAACCCAATAAAACAATATGGGGGGTCTGTTTGGGGCTTTGGGCCAAAACTAAAAATTTAAACCCCCCTTTGGCTTGTTAATGTTGACGGGTTTTGAGCAGAGTTTAAGGGGCGGGTTTTCTTTTTTTTAAGCTTTTTTTTTTTTCTGTCGGGGCTGGGTGTTTTAAAAAACTTGCCCTCGCCTTTCTTTAAGACAAACTTTTGTCTTTTGAGTCATCAAAATCCGGGCCCTTTAAAAGATTAAAAACTTCATCCGGGGGTTTGGGGTTTAGCAACGCCCTTTTTTTATTAAACAGCTTGAAAACCCAATTTAGCTGGTAAATTTTTGAACCTTTGGGGGGGGCCGGGGGGGGGGGTTTTTTTTTATTTTTTTGCTGGCACAAACCAAAACAATGGGAAAACAACCGAGAGCTAAAACAAACCTCCTAGAGGGAAAGCTGCAAAAAGCGCCATGCCAAGGGTAAGAGGACCTACACTCGTTTTTTCGATAGAGCACTTTTAGTCAAGCTCCATAAATTAAAAAGGTTTAAAAATTAAAGACAGCGAATACCTTCGGGGGGGTTTTTCCCGATTTGGGGAAAAGGGCCCCCGCTCTATTTTTGGTTTGGGATTTGGAAGTTTGTTTAAACTGAAGGTTTTTTTTCTTTAGGGGCTATAACACAAAATTCCTTCTTCTCTTCTTTTTGGGGGGCGCTGTAGGCACCCTTTGGATAAACCTGAACAACATGCTTTTACAAATGAAAAAAAAAATTTTTATATAAAAAAGTCTTAAACGCATCCCCCCTAAGCAGGGCATAAAAAAAAAAAACAAAATTTCATTAAGTGGTTTTAATTTGCTTCTTTTTTTTTTTCTCAATTTGAATGTTTCGGCTTAAAACCCCCTCCCCCCCACTTTCCCTCAACTTTATTATCCCTGGGTTACCTTAGGGCAATCCATAAACCAATTTTGATGGTTTAAAAAATCATCAAGCCCCAACACCCGGGAAGGGGGGGATCTTAGACGCAAGGGCTGCTGTTGGGCTTTGGCCCCCCCACCCCCAAACAAAAATTTTCCTTTTTTCGTCAAAATAGATAAGGTCTAAGTCCCCTAAACATAATTTGGTTAGGGCTGCCCTCAAATTTTACAGTGTACTTTCGGTTTATTTTTGGGGGTTAAAAAACTTTTTTCCCCTTTTCTCTTCGAATGTTCTTTATCTTCACAAAAAGCAATAAAATACCGTTAAGGGGGATCTTACTGGGGGGACACTAAAACGAAAATTCCATATAGCCCTCTGGCCCCCGCTTTTAGGGTATGTCGAATTTATGGCAAAGGGTTTTGTAATATTAAAATTCCCGACTTTATTGAAACCCCAAAACCTTTCAAATTTTAAATTTTCTAACAACGGCAAAAATCTAACGCGATGTCAAAATGCTGTACTTTGCTTCGGGGTCTGTTTTAATTTTATAACACGTTGGGGATTCATTAAAAAATTAATTTTAACCAAACTGTCTTGGGAAGGGCCCCTTAAAAATAGGTGCATGCGCTTTAACAACTCAAAATCAGGGGAATGGAAAAGCGATTTCCATTTCCCCTTAAATTACAGCGAAACCTTTTTGCTGCTTTTTGCACCTGAGGGGAGTTTTGGGGGCCTATTCTAAGTTTTTGGTTTGGGGGTCTTCATTACCAAATTTCCTTTAAACGCAAGATCTTTCCCTTTTTCATTCGCGGTTAGCCCCAAATCAAATAGTTAAAAATTGTCTGCCCTTTTTAAAAGAAAATACCTTGCCCCTCAAATTTTTTCAGAAAAATTTTTCCTTTAACGATTGCCCGGCCCAAATTCTGGACAACCGTTTTCCCCCCTTGGGGCTGTTTTGAATCGAGCGCTATTTTGGGAAAATAAGGGCGCCAACCTGGCACAAACCCAAACATCCGCTCCCCGTCTGGAAATCAAAAAGTAAGAATTTATCTGCTCAATAGTAATTGGGGTTATTTGGAACAGTAATATTCCCCTTTTTTTTCCCCTTTATGCCAAGGGGGTTCCCTTTACTTTCTATAAAGGGGTTTAAAAATCGAGCCAAAATGCTTTTCCAATTTTTAAAACAAAATAAAAAGTTTAATTTTTTTAAAAACATGGGGAGGAATTTAAGGGAAGGGAAGGGTTAGAATTTTTGATCCTAGACAACAAAGGGAAAGAAAGGGCTCCTTTTACACGCATCGCTCACGGCCACAATTTCGGGGTGAATTTAAAAGAAAATACCGTCGGAGCATTTTAACCAAAAATTTTTGGGGGAGAACCTCCCAAATTTTTAGACCCCAAAAAATTGGGGAAACAAGAAGGGGCAAATTTTTATGTAAAAAAACGATCAAGGGGAAATTGGGTTTGCTTAAAAACAAACCAACCCCTCAAAGGTTTTTTTGCCGTGGTTCAATTAGAAATAAACCATGTGAAAGATCAAAACGCCTTGGGATTGCTAACCGAAATTAAAAGGGGGAAGGGAGGGCTAAACTTTAAAACACACTGGCCCGGGAACCTTTCCCCAAAAAATAACCAAATACAAAAAAGGGGAAATAAAGAATTTAAAACAATCACGGTGAAATTTAAAAAAATGTAATGAACAAATTCCGGGGGGGTTTTAAAAAAAAAACAGTTAAAGACCATAAAAAACCCTTGCCCGGGGGTGGGGGGGGGGGGGGGTTTGGGGGAAGAAATAGCGGCCCTTGATCCGCTTTAAAAACCATCAGAGGCGAATTTAAAAAAACAATTTAGAAAACTAGGTAACTAATGAGCATATAAAAAAGAGAAAAAGAAAAACCCCTGAGGCGATGCGCCAAATTTGGCCGAATTAAAAAAGAATACCCAAAGAAATAAAAAAATCTTGAACAAGAAGATCAGCAAGACTAGAATTTCCCGACTACTAACCAGACCAATTTACGAACTCAAGTGAAAGAAAAAGGGAAAATACGAAAAAATTTTATATAAGACACACCCTTTTGCAAAAAATACGAACGCTGTTTAAGACATGGAGTTTACATTTGCCAAAACTTATAAGGGTTTTGGATTTGGAAAAAAATACCTGGTAAAGGCTATTAAACAAGCGTTGGGGGAGGGGAAAATTCAGTGCCCCCCCCCCCCATCGCCCCCATCGCCGGCCCCGATAAATCGTGGGGAAAAAAAAAAGCTTTTACATCTTTCTTTATTAAAAAAATTAGCCATAAAAAACATAGACTCTTTACCGGGAATTAAGGGGGTATTTTTAGCTGGGTTTTGTTTTACCCAAACCCAAAATAGTTGGCTTTTTTGGCCGGCACTTTTTTTGGGGTTTGGGCTCTTAATATTTGGGTTTAAAATTTATAAGATAAAGGCCAAGTAATCCAAGCCGGTTAAACCCAAAACAAGCGCTGTCTTTTTTATATTCAGGGGCTGATCTTCAAAGGCTTTTTGGGGGGTTTGGGGTTGGGGGTTTAATTTACTTATTCTTGGGGTTTTTTTTTTGTTTTTAATAACCCAACCCCGAATTTTTGGGGGGGTTTTTTCCCCAAACCCTTTTGTTCCCTTGCCTCATAAAAATTTTCAAATTTTTATAGTTTATTTTTTATCCTACCCCGGAAGTCTAAGGGCAAAAGGCAGCATGGAAAAAACCAAAGGGCCCAACCCGCAAAGGCTACTTTCGATCTTGCGTATTGTAAAAAATTTTGGTACCTTTTTAAAAACTTTAAGGTAAATCAAATGTAAAATTAATGCGTCCTCTAAATTTTCTAATATTGTTTTTTTTCTCAAAGCCCTAGAAGGATTTAGGTTTCTCGATCCTTTTCCTGTCTTGCGAACCTAGCCCAAAACCAAACCTAAAACCCAATTTTAAAGGGTTTTCGTTTTTTAATTTCCCCCTCTGTTAGGGCCCCTTTGAATGTTCCCAAAATAAATGTTTTTCCATGCTGTTTTTTTTCTCTTGCTGTAGGGGGCCCCGGCCAACCTTGTGCCCAAAAAAGAAAGATTTAAAAGGATGCCAGTCAAATTTATAAATTTTTGTGCGTGCCCCCGAAAATAAAGGTCGCCTAGACCATGATTTTGACCCCAAATTTTTTTCTAAAGTCTGCCTCGGGCCCTTTTATGAATTCGTTACAAATCCTTTCAAAGCCTTCATGGCTATTTTTCTGATTGGGTTTAAAAGGGTTTTTCCTTTGGGAATGGGGCTTGCAATTTAGTTTAAAAAACGTCAAAAAGGGGTAATAGAAAAAAGAATCTGTACCCCTGGGCCTACCAAAGGTCATGGGGATTTAAAAAAAATCAGCAACGACCTCCCCACCCAGTTATGCGCAAAACACACAAAGTTTTAAATGGGTTTTATAAAAAACCAAACAGATACTTTAAAACCCCGCTTTTTTGATGCGTCTTTTCAATAGGGGGTTTTTTTTTAAAATATCTCTTTAAAGGGGGTACTCACCTTTTTATGAAAAAAGGGAGCTGGGGCCCCAGCAATGTCAAAAATATCTGGCTATAATTTTTTTAAAATTGGGTTTGTGCGGGCCCCCAAAAGAATATTTTGCGCCAGTATATTTGGGGAAAACACCAAAATTTTTAATTGGTTTTTAAAAAAAGTTTTAACAATAACAACTCAAGACCGTCCTTTTGTTTTTTAGAACAAGCTATTGTTTAAAAAATTGGGGGGGCCAAAACGGGGCGCGCTCCATGAAATATTTTCCAAATTTTATGGTTTTTTTTAAGCCCCAAAACCCAAAGGGGAATAATAAGGTTCAAAAGTTAACAGAAACAAAGGGGCTAAAATAGCCAGTTAACAATCCCCGAAAGGTTTTTACGGGGAATTCTCACTAAAAAAGCAATGATAACCTTTTTACATTACTCCAAACTTTAAAAATCAAATTTTAAAAACCAATTTTAACATTTAAGCTTTAAAAGAAGAAACAAACTTACTTTTTTTTAAGAAAGCTAGCAAAATGTTTGCCCTTTTCAACGGGAATTTACCCACTCCCCTAGTTTAAATTTCTGGGCCCGACAAAAAAACTTATGAGGGGGAAAAACCGCTCGATCTTTTCATTACATTTATTACCTAAAGTTTTATTTTGGAAAAACTGGGACTGGGGGAAAACTTTTATGATGGAAGGCCCTCAACCGTTTTAAGACCCCCCTTCCGTCAGGGGAAAAACGCATATTGCGATTAAAGAAATTAAACAATTCCCTAAATTTTCAGTTTAAAAGATTAGTTTGTGGGAGGGTTGGATCATTTTTTAAAAATTGCAGACAAAACAAGGGGAAAATCGTGAAAAAGGGGATAACCTGCCCCCTTTTTTTGGAAATAAAATAATACTTTTCAAAAAAAAAAATGTGCGGGGGCCGAAAACAGGGGTTACATTTGCGCCGTTAAAGGGGTTTTTAAAATTTAGAAATTTAAAAACCTTGAGACGTTACAGACTTTTAAAAGAAAGGTAAATGGCCCCTTTTTAGGGGTTGAGTAAACTAAAGAGGGGATTATAAACGCAAAGAGGGTTTGGGGACAACCCAAAAAATTTCCTAAACTAGAACAACTCCCCAATCAGAAGCAAAAAATTTTTGGGCATAGGAAAAAAAAATGTTCGAAAGCCTTTAAACCCCAATTGGCACTTTTGAACCCTATTTTGAATGGGACATAAAAAATTTTAATTTATAAGCCCATTTACATTTTTTGGCCGGCAAAAAAATTTCAGAAAAGCATTCAACTCAGGCCCCTTTCATTAATCTTAAGCCCAAAGCAATAGTCAAAAAAAAATTGAAATAAAGCCGTAGGGAAAAAACAGTACATCCTCCCCCAAAAAGAGAAACGTTTTTTAAAAAATGCTTTTACAAAATTACAGTTCATGCCGCAAAAAAATTGGGGAAAACGTTCACAAAGATATTGGGAAAATTTTTGTCTTAAAAGAGGGAAAGAGGGATGGGGGTTTGGGCCCCTTTGAAAGTCCTTTTAAAAAGGGTTCCAATTTGCTGGCAAAACTTTTACGTGACAGGCCCTTTAAATTTCGTCCGGTTTGTTTTTCACAAAGGGGAGGGTATTAAGGGCAAAAGCACCCAAACAACAAAATCAATATTTTCTAAATAAAACAATCTTACAGCACTGAATGGGTTAACTTTCACATTTAGGCCTCATAGATTTTTTATACGAACAAAATTTTAAAAAGAGGGCATGATAAAAACAATAACCGGTTAGATTAATTCTGTTATAAAACTATGGAGCAATTAAACTTTAGACAAAAAAACCCCCATTGCTCATTAATTTTGGGGGGCAGAAATGGGTTTTTGGGAAAAAAAATATTTTTCCAGACCATTTTCAAACAGTTTATCGTTTTTAAAATTTTAATCAATTGTGGTTTTTTTGTCCCCAAAACCCTTTAAAAGGAAAAAAAAGCATATCTTTAAAAGAAGGTTTATATGGACAGATGATAACATTTTTTAGTTGATCCCCGCAATAAACAAATGTGTTTGAACATTTTATAACCCGTTTGAAGGGAAACCGACACTTTTTTAAATTTTAAAACTGTTCGGCAGAAAAAAAACCTAGTTAAAAAGAAACCCTTTGGGCAAAATACTTTTACGGAAGGGATGCAGGGGAAAATGGGGTGGATTTTATGCCAAAAAAATAACTCCGTTTTTTAAAAACTTTAAAAGAACATTAAAACCCGTATGTTATTTCCATGAAAAACAAAAGACTCATTTTAAGAATGTTTTCGCGAAAATGATGTTAAATTTAAAACCTTTGGGAAAAAAACAAGGGTTAAACAAAAAAATGAAATCTGAAAAGTTTTTTAAATTAGTTTTTAAAAAAAAGATAAAACCCCGGCCCCCAGTATTTGTTTGTAGGGGCGTTATTTTTGGTTACTTTTTCAGAGAACAGGGAAAAGGCGGCTTTTAAGGGGCCCCTTTTTGCCCAAAAAAGTGGGGGGGTAACAAGTGAGTCCTGAAACCGCCCTTTTTCCTGTTTTTCCCCCCATGCTTTTTTTTGGTTTTTACAGGAAATGCCCCGCTTTGTTTTGGTTTTTTACATTTAAATGCCAAAGCTTTTTTTGGTTTTTTACAGGAAAATGCCATGCTTGTTTGGTTTCCCCAAAAAGGGAAATGCCATGCTTTGGGTTTTGGGGTTTTTACCCGGGGAAAAGCCCCTTTTTTGGTTTTTCAACCGTAATTTGAGGGGAGGATAGGTGCCCCCGGGGGGGGGGGGGGGGGGGGGGGCCCCTTTCTTTTTCTCTCCTTTCCCTTCCCTTTAACCCCTGTGTTGTGTGTGTGGGTGTGGTGTTTTGTTGGGGGTGTGTGTGTGTGTGTGTGTGTGTGTGTCGTGCGTGCGTCGTCTGCCCTGGGGTGCGTGTGTGTGTGTGGGTGTGGGGTTTTGGGGGTGTGTTTGTGTGTGGTGGGGGGTGTTTCGTGCGTGCGTTCGGGCGGGCGTGCTGCGTGCGGGCGCGGTTTTCTGTATGTTGGGGTTTTTGTGTGGGTGTGTGTGGGTGGGTGTGTTTTGGGGGTGTGGGGGTGGTGTGTGTTTTGGTGTGTGTGTGTGGGGTGGGCCGGGGGCGCGCGGGGTGGAAATGATGTTACTGAAAGAAGAGAGAAGAGAGAGGAGAAAGGGGAGAGAAAAGAGAGAAGGGGAGAAGAGAGAGGAGAAGAAAGAGAGAGAGAGAGAGAGAGTTTAAAAAATGAATGAAAATTTAAACTTTAGCTTTTATTTCCCAAAATTGCCTCGGCATCCCATATCTGCATCTTCATGGGGTTCATGACGTACGGGAAATTTCCTGTTTTAAATTTAAATTAACTTTTAAATTTTCCTGCAATGTAAAAGCCAGAAAATGCACCCGCTACCCCAAAATCGTAAACATGTGCACGATACCCACAAAGGGCATAGAAGAAGAAGAGAGAAAAGAGAGAGAGAGAGAGGGGAGAGAAAAGAAGAGAGAGAGAGAGAGAGAGAAAGAGAAAGGGAAACATACAAACCAAACAGACAGACAACAGCCCAACCCCGACAAACAGACAACAGACAAAATAGAGATATTAAAAAAATGGGAGCAAAAGAACAGGGGAATTAAGAGGAAAAAACCCCAAAAAAACAAAAAACACAACAAAAACAAGACTAAAAAAGTCGGTGAAACCAAAAAAATCAATCCTCTTCACAAGCAAAGCAAAACCAAAAACAAAACAAGGCCAAAACAAGGCAAAGCCGGCAAAGCAAAACAAAAAAAAGCCAAAGCAAGGCAAAGCAAGGGAAAGCAAGGGAACATTCATGAAGACCCCATGAATGACATGTTGCGTTTGACTGACCAGACCAGTGCAGTCTTACGTCATCAGTTCTGTTCAAATGGTGTCTACAGTATGTTCAATGCTTCATTTCTTGTAATTCATTAAACTCTCTATGAAGAATGTTTGCTGCTTTATCGAAGTCCATAAAATTGTGCAAGATAATTTAATTACAAATAAATATCGTGTTGCTCGACACGCTAGTATACTTATTGCTTTCAATTTTTCTTTACTTTGCAATTTGAGAGACATTTTCGTTTCCTTTAAGGCTGACGGTGATGATCATTCGGCCATCGTTTTTTTTAATCTCCACACCCAAAAATACGATGACAGGAAATGAATATTGTTCCTTTTTATTTATTGATTTATTTGTTGTTTATCTCATAACTTGCTGACGAACCGGACCCTCACATCATGCTGAAATGCATAATCCCCAGTGTCTCAACTTGCTGACGAACCGGACCCTCACATCATGCTGAAATGCATAATCCCGTGTCTCAGATTCCGACAACAGTGTAACATTTGTGAACACTACCCAGCCAAACACTACCAAGGGAAGTTATTTAATGGGTTCTTGAATTGAAAGCGGCATTTTCCATTTTTCTCTGTAGAAAATCCAGCCCTAATATGGCCCTCCGTGTTCAGCTGAACAATCAACTACACGAAGAGACTTGTTTACAAATCAAGGAAAGATAACGCCCGTCTTTCCACTGGCAACAGAGTGATCTTTTCTCAGTTTAAAGGTCAAGCCAATAGATCAAGAGAGGCAAACACACGATGTGAAGGGCACGCCAGGCTGACGATCAGGCTGTCGACTGTCTGCAACACAGGGCTAGCATTTCAACCTCGTGTTGACCTTCTGTGTCTCTGATTGAACTGTTCAGGTAACTGAGGGGACAACACGCTTTGCCCGTGCCACCACAGGCATCTGGCCCATGAAAACGGCGGGGTCACTCTCGATGAAAGCGAACACTAACGTAGATTAACTCCCTTGCAGATTTTCGAACATCGTCTATTAACATTGATTTGACTGGAGATGGGAAAAAAAACCCAAAAACAAACAATAAAAAACCACAATGGGGAGAAATTACATTATAGGCGAATAAGCGGTATGCCTTATCGCACAAAGTACCCGGGCGCGTTACACCGGCTTTATTTCGCTGTGATATGGGCGGGAGTTTCACCAACCTTTGTCAGATGAGTAACGCAGCCAGCATATCAGAAATATTGAACCTGATGCATCTTCCAGGCCAAACATCCGATGCTTACGTATTGGTTACAGGGGACACTTCAACAATAGGAGCATTCCAGAATTCTTTGGACATTTTGAGGGTCTGCCTTTTAATAACCCCTCCTCCATCATCCCCACCTCTCTCTCTCTCTTTCCTTCTCTCTCTCTACTCTCTCTCTCTCTCCTCTCTCTCTCTCTCTCTCCTCTCTCTTCTCATCTCTCTCTCTCTCTCTCTCTCTCTGCTCTCTCATCTCTCTCTCTATCATAACGCATATTTCAACATCGGTTTGAAAAAAAATCATGCGAGGTCTGAAGATTTATTTTCATCTAAAATGGTTGCTTATGAGCAGACAACGTCAGCGTGATTGTTTATGTAAACTATTCTAAAGTCATCTGGACTGGCGGTATATGTTCAGAGAGGAGAGAGAGAGAGAGAGAGAGAGAGAGAGAGAGAGAGAGAGAGAGAGAGAGATGGAGAGAGAGAGAGAGAGAGAGAGAGAAGAGAGAGAGAGAGAGATGAGAGAGAGAGACGAGAGAGAGAGAGACAGACAGACAGACAGACAGACAGACAGAGACAGAGAGAGACAGAGAGAGAGACAGACAGAAACAGACAGAGAGAGAGAGAGAGGAGAGAGAGAAGAGAGAGAGGAGAGAGAGAGGAGAGAGAAGAGAGAGTGAGAGAGAAAGAGAGAGAGAGAAGAGAGAGAGAGAGAGAGAGACAGAGAGAGGCAGAGACACAGAGAGACACGAGAGAGACAGAGAAAGAGACAGACAGACAGACAGACAGAAGACAGACAGGACAGACAGACAGACAGAGAAAACCACTTGACTTAAGGGCACACACACACACACATACAACACACCACTCACACACACACACACACACACACCACACACACACACACACACACACACACACACACACACAGACTGACAGAAAACAAAGAGAGATAGAGAGAGAGTGAAACGGAGAGAGAGTAGAGAGAAAGAGAGAGAGAGAGAGAGAGAGAGAGAGAGGAGAGAGAGAGAGAAGGAGAGAGAGGAGACAGACACATGGAGAGAGAGAGAGAGAGATGAATGAGAGTCAGAGGAGATGAGAGAGAGAGAGAACAGACAGACAGACAGACAGACACAGAGGGTATTTATCTTGGCGAAGCCCCTGTCCGTGGAGTAGCTGGCAGTGGGATGGGGGTGAGAAGGCGCCACAGTCGGCGCCACACGCCCTGGTCTGATTACTGCGCTGATTCTCTCTGCTGATCAACTTTTCAACAGCGGAAGTGAAATGCCATGCTTTGTTTGGTTTCTACAGTGAAATGCCATGCTTTGTTTGGTTTCTACAGTGAAATGCCATGCTTTGTTTGGTTTCTAAAGTGAAATGCCATGCTTTGTTTGGTTTCTACAGTGAAATGCCATGCTTTGTTGGTTTCTACAGTGAAATGCCATGAGAGAACAGGAAAAGGCGGCTTCAGACTCACTTGCTTCTCCACACATTTTTGGGCGAAAGTGACCTAAAAGCCGCCTATTCCTGTTCTCTGACAAGTACCAAAAATAACGACCCTACAAACAAACATACTGTGCAGGGTTATCCGTTTTTAATACTAATTTACTAAACTTTTCAGAGAGTAGCGTAGGAGAAAGTAGCCAAAACTGAACACGCCCCCCATAGAGGAACGTAGGGAAAAGCGGCCGTGACTGAACGCGCTTCATATACAAAACGGTGTCTGTTCCCACGGCTTTCTTTTCAGGGCGGTGTCAACGACCCTGCTCTGCAGGTGGCAGGTAAGCTTTTAATTGCTAGTTGCCGGCCTACCTGCCCAGCACTTGGGGTGTTTATTTCTCCCAGGGGATTCTAAGTTAGAAAAAGTTTTTGAATCGCAAATACTTTTTCAACAGCTTATAGATTAAATTGTGTGGAAGACATGGAATCAGCTACAACTTTATATATAACCCAACACAACACACACAACACAAACCCTCTACACATGCAAACACACACATACACTACATGCACACACACGCACATACACACACACACACACAGAGGCCCTCACACACAGAGGCCCACACACACGAGACAGAGACAGGGGCACATACACACACACACACCAGGCTAAAAAATCAATACTGCCGCACCTCCTCTACCCCCTCCTCTCACCCCTACCTTCCTGCCTAGCATTACATCAGATTTCTAGACGTTCGCCCACGTCCCGGCGGGTGTCGCTGTTCTGGCCTGACCAATCACCGAGTTAAGCGTAGCACGGCCGCTCACATGACAAGGTAACCCACACATTCTTTTCGCTGACAGTCGGACGAGCAGGACGGTTTACTTGTGCGGTGGGTGTGTTATTTTAATAACCGGTTTACTGAAGAACAGAATTCTGTATCTTAAAGGTTTGTTGGCTTGTTGAAGACAATATTGTTGACAAAGATACAGCTAGTTTTAATACGTTTTGGCTATCGATGAGATTGTTCGAAAGTCGGCCGAAGCAAAACAAACACCATCACGCGTTGATTGTTGAGACAGCTAAAGCCATGTTTAAAAAACATGGCGTTCATTTCTTAAGGCGGAGGTAAACACGGCTGATTCGTATTGAAACATTTTTGCTGTTCCTCCCAAGTAAAAATGTTCTCAGTTTGTATTAGACTTGATTGATTGTAACTACAGATTTAGTGTTCATGTAGCAAGCTGATCTGTGTATTAAGATGTGTATACTTTTCTACTTTTCTAATTCTAACCAGTTCATCTGCCTTCAAGTGTGCCCTTATGCAACTGAATGGCGATTTCGAATGTTCTGGCAAACAAACTAGATAGGGCTAGGCAGACCTTAGTACATCTACTAGTATGGAGAGGAGTAGTGTGTGGCCAAGCACTATCTTCATATAAATGCTTTAATATACAATGCTGGATGTACTACTACTGGCGATTAGAGCTGCCATAAAAGCTTGGCTACAGCAATTACTGCTGTAACTCTGAGGGGCACAGCAAACTAGGTCAAACAACCCTATGTGATCGCTTGCCGCCAATGACGTCAGCACTTGCAAAGCTCGGTGGCAAACTAGGTCAAACGACCCTATGTGATCGTCTTACAGCCGCGCGCACTGTTGCTAGCAGCCAACTCTAAACAAACCCGACCGCTCCTGCATGAGCGGTATCTAAAAATAGATCTTACGTCAGTGAAGAAACGGCTTGCCGCGCCAGCA